>CM031379.1:34230254-34632615 GCA_018290095.1 Polypedilum vanderplanki
TGAAATAAGATAAAATTTTCCAAGTAAATTTTTGAGTGTGAAAATTGATGATTTATCCAGAGTTGTTATGTGCGAAAAAAGGTGCGGCACCTAAAAGGTGCCCGCACCTGAAAGGTGCCGCACCTCAAAAAAATTTGAGGTGCCGCACTTTTTGAGGTGCCGCACCTGAGGTGCGAAGGTGCGAGGTGCGAAAAATTTTTTTTTGTCGGAAAAATCTGTCCGGTGGTTTTTTAGTCGTGATAATTATAAAATAGCATGAGAAAAATATTTTTAGAATTTTTTTCGAAAATTTCGATTTTTCCCGGCCCAAAAACCGTTTTTTACATGCATTTTTGCTTATCTTTGTGTTTGAAAATTCATAACTTTTTACTAACTTATCAGAAAAATATGGTTGATAGCTTGTTAGAAAGGTAATTTTAAGACCTTTTTAACGATATATTATATGTAATATATAAGTTAAAACTATGGTCACAAGAGCAACATTATTGATATTTTTTTGTGGTTTTTTGGCATTTAATTAGGTCAAAAATTCAAAAAAGCTTCATAAAAATTATTTTATTGTTTCAAATTATAATTTTGTATTATTTTTACTCAAAACACACAAAGTTTTCTCAAAGAAGTGATTTCCTGCAAGTTTGCACGCTCTACAGCATGAGCTGCCGGTCTGAGATTGCCTTTATAAAAAAAATTTAAAATTGCTGAAAATAACTTTAAAATGATAAAAAATGATATAATATGCAATAAAATTGATTTTTCAGATGATATCTATAAAGAAAAGTGCATAACAATTTTCTTAAATATAGCAATTTTTCTTAAATTTTCTTAAACCTAAGTTGTGATTTAAAAATGAAATATCATTTGAAAAATCAATTTTATTGAACATTTTATCATTTCTTATCATTTTAAAGCTATTTTAAGCAATTTTAAAAATTTTTTTATAAAGGCAATCTCAGACTGACAGCACATGCTGTAGAGCGTGCAAACTTGCAGGAAATCACTTTTTTGAGAAAACTTTGTGTGTTTTGAGTAAAAATAATGCAAAATTATAATTTGAGACATTAAAATAATTTTTATGAAGCTTTTTTGAATTTTTGACCTAATTAAATGCCAAAAAACCACAAAAAAATATCAATAATGTTGCTCTTGTGACCACAGTTTTAAGTTTTATATTGCATATAATATATCGTTCGAAAGACCCTAAAATTATCTTTTTAACAAAATATCAAACATATTTTTCTGATAAGTTGATCAAAAGTTATGAATTTTCAAACATGAAAAAAAACACAAATGGATATCAAAAATAGTTTTTGAGCCAGGAAAAATCGAAATTTTCGAAAAAAAACCAAAAAAATTATTTTTTCTTGCTATTTTTTAATTATCATGACTAAATAACCAAAAAAATAATTTTTTTAAAAAACTCAATTTTTTTTCGCACCTCGCACCTAACAACTCTGGATTTATCAATAATTGTCAAGTATTCAAAAGTCAAGTTTATTCAAGTTTCTTGAAAATCAAGTATATAAATGTCAAGTAGATGTTAAGTCAACTTGATTTTAATAACTAATCAATAATTTTATTTTTGTAAGAATCAAAATAATCATAAAAACAAATAGTTCAACTGATTTCTACATCTTGAAAAAATCTATTGTAACTTTGCTTTTACTCACGAACGGTTATTCCAAATATTATTTTAAATGAGGATAAGTTGTAATATTTGTCATTTTTTAATAAAGTAAATTGTATGATAGGGTTAAGTTAATCTAAACCATAGTGCCAAAGAAAAACACACTACTTGCTTGCCTCTAATCTTAATGCTTTGTTGGTTATATAATTGGCAATGAAAACATAGTATAAGGCATGCTGTTTTTCTTTGCAGTTTTTTGTCATTAATTCATTATAAAAATTATTTTGTTGGCAAAAAAAAAAAACATTTTAAGAGACCGAAACTTTTCAATTAACTTTTATAATATATTTTTAAGTAAAAAGTTTTTTAAGAATTGATAAAAACTCGTTTCCACCACTGCTCTTTTTGCACACAAAAAAATTGTTCTAAAACAAAAAATAAATTATCCTAAAATTCATTCATGAAAGGCCAACCAAAAAGGCAGCCATTGCATGTTAGATAATCGCATTTGCTTGTTTTCTTGCTTGTGTTCATTCATGTCATGCACATACACTCAAAAGTTATGAATTTACATTCATGTATAGCACAAACACAAAAGCCAACCTATCCATTAAAACTTCAATATTTTTGATCAACCCAACAACAAAAGTCATCAATAAGTACAAGTCTATTTCAATCTCAACCAAATAAAAGAAGAAAAACTATTATTGGCAGACATTTGTAAAACATGGAAGAAAGAAAGCAATAATAATTTATCACATTTACTTGCTCAAACACAAAGCTTTTGCTCCCTTTTTTATACCCTGCAGAATCTCTATCTCTCATAACACACAATAGAATGGAATTTTAGCAATGTAAAACTCCATAAATCTTTGAATTCCCCTTTCGTCAAGAACAAGATAATTTGTAAAGTATGCGATGAGGCTTTTTCCTTCTATATCATGCTGTTCAATCGATAAGCATCAACCAATTTGACCCTATTATGTATTTTTTTCTAACATTGTAAACAACAAAGACGATCTTCCATAAATTACAATTTGCGTAGTGCAAGCAAACAGCGTGCGAGCAAAAATTATGAGGTCTATGAAAAAAATATTTATTTAGATTTTGTCTACATGCTGCTTCTGATGTTCTTTCTCTCTCTCTCTATTATTTGCCTATTACATTAATTTTCATTCCTTCTACATCATCATCCAGCTAACCGACTATAGTCTAAGTAGAAAAGAAAAATATGCTTGCCGCCGTTTTGAAGAATTGTCGAAAAAATAATTTTTCTTGTTTTCAACAGCATCATGCAATTTTTTTTTAGTTTCAGCAAGAATAGCTAAATTTTTTTATGGAGATAGCAGCTGTGTAATGTTTGTGCTGTGATAAATAAATTTTGCTGCATTCATTCAACTCAATTATTGAAATATGTGAGGCATTTTATTGAATAAAAAATTTCTCTGTGTACGCTTAATAAGCTCTGAATATTAAATTCTTTGTTTTTGGTTTGTGGTAGATTAAATTGAAATTTTTTATGTCCCAGTTTATTAAAACATTTGTGGGTTTTATTTCCAAAAATAGATCAGTTTTAAGAGAGAGTAAATAAATATAAAAAACTTTTCCTTTTAAACACACTCAAAAACTCAAAGAGAGAAAGTGCGGGAGAAAAAGATTATTTATGACCGAGACTTTGATTTTGTTCTCTATTTTATTGGCACCATGACTCGACTGAAATCTATTTATCAAATTCACCCATTTCACTTTCTGTCTCTCTTATTCTTTTCTTTTTTTTTCATTGTTGTAGTCTAAAAATGACTTCGAACTTTTAAGGCCCATGGAGACATAAAAACATAAGAAAAAGAATAGCAAGAACATAACTATGAATTACCACGTCATGCAGAGGTCAGCAAATGTTTATTTTTTCTATATTAAAGTAAACAAATGTTTTGGTTTCGTGGGTGTTCATATTTATTAGCCACATTTTTTTAGAAATTTTTTTGTCATTTTGTTCTGAGAGTCTATAGTTCTCCATTGATGTGTCAAAAAAAGTTTCAAAAAATTAAGACGATTTTAATATGCAAATATGATAGTTTAATTTTTAAGATTAAACAAATAAATTTCTAAGATCAAATAAAAAAATTTAAGATCAGTTTTAAGGTCAAGATCGAGTAAAAAACTAAAGATCAAGTTCAAACTTTAAATTAAAAAAATCATTAAAATTTTAATTTTAGTCACAAATAATTTTTTCTGCAGAATATTGGTTTATAATAAAAATGCGTTACTAAATCATTTCAGACATTTATTTATTTCAAACATTTTTAAACGTTTGTGCCTAATTTTAGCTAAGGCATAAAAACACCTTGTTTATTTATAAATCTCTTCATAAGAATCTTATAAAGCGAAGCATGGAGCTTTTTAGTCAGCTATTATGCATAAGGCTTACTACCATAATATTTTTTTCTTTCTTTCTATCACTCGAGTATATCATTATCGCTGTAGTATGCTTAAAAGCTATTATACTGAAGCTCCTATAGTTGTGTACACAGTACACATGCCTCTAATTCTTTTTAACAACAATAAGAAAATGAATGCCATAGAAATATGCATGTATGTAAAAGCAGAAAAAAGAGTAGAAATAAGCATAATCCTTTAAAATTCCTTTAATTGCAAAATGCTTTCAGTTGTTTTTTTCTCCCTTTTCCATTTCATTCCACATTTATTTTATTTTATGGTTTCCAATAAAAAAGAGAATAAAATAAATGATATGAAAAAGAAAGCACTAATCCATAGTTATTTCCTTTTCACTTTTTCATTCAAGTTGTGGACATAAAGTTTGAGCTTTTTTAATAAAATGCAATTGTCGATAAATCAATCAAAGTTTATTTTATTGAATTTAAAAAAGCTTGTTTTCGAGCTACCAATTTTTTTTGTGCTGTACATGCAATATGCAGCAATCAATTGTTAGTTTCCGATAGAAAATCACTTCACAATCAAATTTCAACTGCCAAAGCATGAAAAATCTTTCTCATTTATTGCAATATCCTTTATTTTCTTTGCACTCTTCCATGAAGTTCTTTTATTTTATAATAATAAAAAACTGACTCAATGAGATAGAAAACCTCAAAAAAACATTCATCAACAAAAGTTTAAGTTTATCAGCAGTTTGTAGTTTTAAAAGCATTAAATAATGACACAAATAAAATGCTTTGCCACATATAAAATCTTATAAAAAAATTTCTTTTTGCCTTTATAATGATGAAAGGAATTGAAGACACATAAACATAGAAATAGCAAAGAAAAAAATCATTGGAAAAATTCTTTTAAAAAGAAACATTAAGTCACTTATTCTGAATCAAAATTTTCTCTCTTTCTCTTACGCTTCAAGGCATTTTTGAAGAAAACTTTTCATTCGCAAACAAAGAAACGGGAAATGATGCCAATAAAAAATTCTATGTATATATATACAACTCAATACATTCATACACACACATAGTCACAAAAATTTATTCTCCCGATTCATTTGATTGCCCTTCATCGCCTTCAAAAATTATATATTATGTTCAACAACGCGTACAAATGGACTCAAGTATAAGAGATTGTTCAAGTACAGAAATAAAGTCATTTGCATGCATAATATGAAAGATTATTGCTCCTGATTATGATGTATGAAATGCTTTACCAGCACAATAATAATAATAAAACTAGGAAAAGGAATAATAATGATAACACTAGAGATATAGAGAAAAAATTTGGCTTATGTTTAGATAACAAAATTTTAGCTTTAAATTTTACTGCTGCATTGATTTTTCAACCTCTAAAAATTCTCTATTCCACTCCTTTCATTTTAACAGCCAAATGTGAAAAATTGAAACAATATCCTGTGTAAGAAAACAACATTTGAGTTTGTTGCGAGAAAGGTAATATAAAAGCTCAATGTTAGTCAAAATATAGTAATCAAGTTCAGGAAATTTCAGTAAGAAAATAGTAATTAGGCGAAGAAACAGCTTGAAATATATAAAAGCAAGAAATTCAAGGTAAGTTTAGTTGTTGTGAGTCAAATATAAATAAAAATCTGATAATGACAAAATGTTAGTATGATTAGGAGAAAATTAAAGCTTTAAATTATACTATGAATGTCAAGATTTTTTTTCCTTGACTATAAAAGTAATTTCGTCAATTATATTCAATATAACGTAAATAAATATTTAAATATTTTAAATTACTTGATTTTTTAAAATTAAAATTTTAAGTGAAAATTTTTAATTTTTTAATTAAATAAACAAAAATAAATCGATTGAATTTGTAAACAAACTAGTATATTTGACCATCCTTTTTTTATAAAAAAGTAAGGTACACTATCAGTAGAAAAATGAATATTTTTCTTCCTTTTAAGGTCAACATAAAACTGACGTCACACACGTTAACCGCATTATAAACCTAACACACAAGTAAAATCCCTTTGGTAGAATATTATTTTAAATATACACTAGCAAATCAATCTCTCTCTTTATACTCTCCGCCTTATTTTCGTTGGCCATGCTTATTCTATAAAAATATATATGAACTTTCAAAAAAGCCAAAAGTCCCTCATGTATGTGTTTTTTAAATCCTTCTCACACTCTTCTTTAGCGTATGTCCATAAAAGAAACAAAAAGAAGAAAGAGAAATATTAAACAAGGCATTTTTCGTAGTGTGGTTTGTGGCCTATATTTTATATTTTCACTACCGTTACTTGCCGTTAGATATATATGTATAAGCATGCAATCTATTCCGCAAACGAAAAATTATGGAATTAAAAAAAGCAAAAATACTTTCGTCTTTCTGCTTATTGTGTGCTATTCATTTCTTTGTGTGCGCTTTGTTATCAGTAGAGGAAAATGAGAATTGTTCTGTTTTCTTTCATCCATTCAAAACGTTGTTCTACAATTTCCTTCTAATTTTTTTGTTCAATGTTGCCTGGTCAAAACAAACTCACGAGTGTAATATGTATGAAACCAGGAAGGCATTAGAAAATTAATCAGATATGATGGGAATTCTCTTCATATCTCCCCAATGCCATACATTCATAGTTAAAAGAACTAAAGCGCTTAGTGTGCGGAATCACGCACAAATTTTTTTATCTATCTTTCTTTCTACTATCATTTACTCTTTCTTTCTGTTTTCTTTTCTTCTTTGCATTGTCAAATCTATGTGTATAAATAAATTTTATAGTAAATTCTTTTGGAAAATAGAGTTTACTTTGTCTAACTTATTTTGTGATTTTTTAACATAACAAATGTGTTTTTGTGACATTTTACATGTAGCGCCGAATTCAAGCTTTCGATCAAAACTTCAATTATGTGTTAATTTAGCTTTGTAATGATAAAATGATAAAAATAGCGTTTAGTATCATACATAATTTTAATTGATATGTTTTCAGTCAATTTTGATAAAGATTTGATCAATATAAATTTGATGAAAATTCTTTTGTTTACATTACATATGTGTCATGCAAATTTTTGTCATTTTATTGTTATATGTATGCAAAATTTTTGTCAAAATTTTATCAATTGTTGCCAATTTTCACCATTTACTGAAAAATGCGCTTATAATATATGCAATTTTGATAATTTGTCTTCAATTGGTTTTGGTTTTTTGGAGACTTGAAACTGAACGGATGGATGAATAGAAAAGGAAGGAGAAGAAAGTGCTTTTTTGTGAGAGCCACTAAAAAACATGTATGTGTGTATGTGTGTAAAAAGAGAAGGAAGAGAGAATTAATTTATTTCTGCACAATAAAGTGAGAGAGAGAAAAGAAAAAGAGGAAAGTTTATTTTTAGACATACACACGTAGATACGTTTTACGTTTATCCAACTTCTTTCGTGTGGTGGTTGTTTATGGCGTTTCTTCTTGCCACACTTTCGTTGTCATCGACAAAAGAACGAGATAGACTGAGAGAAGGAAAGAAAAAATTGAAAAAATAAGAGAGAGTGCTTTGTGGGTAAGTAAGCAGCATCAACACATGTTTGAAAGATTTATATTACGTCAAAGTGCGTTTAAATGCCAATATTAAGGTTACGCGCGTGAGAATGTTAAGAAAAAGACACAGAAAGAAAAAATTACTCCATTTTGTGACGCAATTGTCACTGCATATTTTACCTTCTTTTTGAAAAGAAAATTAAATCAGTGACGGTGATTGATAAATGATTGCAAAGTGAATATTTAGATAATCTCAATCTCATTGAAAGACGACAAAACTGAAATAATATTGAAAAAAAATTTAGAAAAGCAAGAAAATTTTTATTTTAAAATAACGTAAAAAAATTATTTGAATTATAAATAACGGTTTTTTTTAATTTAAATTTTTTGTAAAAATTTTTATTTTTGGAAATTTTAGTCAAACAAGCTCAGTTTTTTTAAAATTTTAAAATCATTCAGCTCGTAAAAAGAAATATTTATGCATCGTTCTTCTAGTCAAAAAAAACTTCTTATTATCAAAATATTTTTGACTTTTCCTCTTCTTTTTCTTTTCTCATTTTGTGTCTCCATGTTCCACAACATTAACTTTATTCCTTTTCTTTCTGTCAGTTTCTTCTTCTATAGAGATCATCAGTAGTAGTACTACATAGTCAGGCACATGTTCACATTAAGAAGGTCACAAAAGTTTATGCCGAATGAAAAGGTGTACACGTCATACAACGTGCACGAATGGCGCGCACTTAAAGTTTAGTATACAATATTGGTAAAATATTAAAATATTACGTCACGTTAAGGCTGTAAATGATTCCCATTTACCTTCAGTAAATTCTGTTTCTCTCCTTACTTTTACAAAATGAATTTGAAACTCGCGCGCTCGTTTTGTGTGTGATGAGAATTTTTTTGCTTGCTTTTGTGTAATTTAATTTATTGAATATTGAAATGGGATACGGGCGTCTGCAGTGATTTTCATTAATTTGATTGCGCGTCAAGGGGAAATTTGAGGCATGAAAATGAAAAGTAATGATTCATTAAGAGCTATGATTTTTTTTTTATTTTCGGTAGAGTGAAAACTTTAATCCGCTTAAAGAATAATGCACATAATTTTGAAATGCTAAGCACATTTTAAAGGTTTTAAAGTTAAAGGCTGCCAGAAAGTTAAATGACTCTTTGTGGTTGCTGTGGTAAGGGCTTGTGTGAATGCAGTCAAAAGTTGATCTTTTCCCATTGCACAATTCACATTGCTGTAGCTACAGGATGTGGTTGCAAAATAAATAAGAAAACATTCCATATCGTCTGCCTACCATTGATTTTCTTTCATTAGGCTTGATTTCTTAATAGAATCATCGACGTAAAACTACGATAAACTTTTCTCATTACAATCAACATAATTAAACAATTAAAACTTTTGAAAAACTTTAAAATCTACAATTCCTGTATAATCCGATGCAGACCGCACACATAAAAAAGAAAAAGAAACTTTTTTATAGTGAATTGAAGGACCGAACTTATTTATGATAATAAAATGTATTGTTTTCTGTAGTTGTTTTTTGTTGTTATTGCTGAGCAACTTAATTTTATCATCATGTTTTACAAGCTTTTTTACATGATCATTAAGTACACTCTCCATTCTTGTATAGTAGTGATGCTTATGTTTAAAGGTCAGAGTTCGGAAAAGAAAAATTAATTCATAGTTCAGAACTAATAAAAATGTATTTGTTGTAAAAAGTAATTGTTGCAAAATTGTAGAAAAAGTGTTGTAAAATTTTTCAATCTTACAAAACTCTCGCATTTAATTTCATAACTAAATTGACAGCAAACAACATCAAATTTATTAGGATAGAAAATTACGAAAATATATTTACATATTAAAGAATTTAAAACAAATTTTAGAATTTTCACACTCTCAAAATTCATAGAGCAAAAGACTCATATAAAATTTTTTTTGTTGTTTCTTTCTTCTCACTTCTGTGAATTGTAAATGATCTCCATGAAAATTTTTAGTATTCATAGTGAATAAAAATTGCACTTTAGACGATTAAAATTTTATAAATCACAAAAGTTTTCACCATTTGTGTTTGTCACATGTGCATTTATTTCCCACACAAAATTTTTTCCTCCTTCTTCTCTTTTTTGCTGCCACACTCACTGCCATAAATATCTCAAAACATAAGAAAATAAGAATGAAGAAAAAAAGTTTTTCTCTCTGCAGAGCACGTAATACCATATTTCCAGGACTACCTAAAAATATATACACTTATACGGTACAGCAAAGAAACTTTTCTTCTCTTGCTTGCAAATAAACGATCAGCTCATGAATTCAATGCTGAAGATGTCTCATGAGACGATGCAGACGATAGCAGAGAAAAAAGCATCTATATATATGTATGCTTATGAGGAAGTTTATTACAACATTGATTTCACTCATATTTCCTTCTTTCTCAATTGCCTGCAATGCTTCATGACTCTATGCTCAGAGATAATAAGTTAACCTAGTTACTGCCATATACAATGTCATACTGATATCATTGCATAAATAGAGAGATTGAAGCTCAATTTCTTTTCATCTCGCTTTTGCTCTTTAAGAAACTTCAGAAAAGAATATTCTGTAAATGTCTGTTCTGTGATTTTATAAGCATGTATACAGTAGGAGTGAACGCTTAAAAAGTTTTTAATTATATTGCATTGAATTTGTCAAAAATTAAGAATGTTTTATTTTATTGAACTTTAATGTATTTTTACTAATTTTAAACTTGATGATAAATGATTGATTTAAAAGTGAAGTTGTTAAGTTTATTCAAGTCAAGTTAAATACATTGAACCTAAGACTCAAGTCTTGAGTTAATCATTACTTGACTTATTGAGTCAAGTTACTACAAATTAACTTGAATTTTAGAAGGTACTTGATTTGAAATTGAATCTGATGACTTGATTAAAATTTAATTTAAATTTACTTGACTAAGCCAAGTCACTAAAAATCAATTTAACTTGATTTAAATTTCAAGGTTTATAAAAGATTTCAAGATTTTAGTTTTAGCACTTATTTGATCAAAAATGTGTTTATTCAAGTTTCTTATCCTTGTTATATATAACAGCCAAAAGCAAGTATAAAAGTCCTCAAATTTAATCTCTCTCACTTCACGATGATTGTGAGAAAGCTTGAAAATAAAGAGTCCACAAAAACTTTTTCTTTTCTGCCTTCACAATTTGCTAGTTTCTCTTATTTCAATCTCATTTTTAATCCTTGAAGGCTTAATAACGTAATGAAGTCTTTTTTTCTTTAACAGAGATTGGCAGCTACAGAGAAATTTTTTCTTTTAAAACAAAGCCACATGATTATTTTTCATTCATCCTGTCAATTCCCAAGCCATGAGAAAAAGAGAAAAATCCAATTTCAAATGAAGAGATCCCGAGGGTAGAAAATCAAATTTAGGAAAAACTTTTTCCACAATATTCATAAAAAGTTCAACTATTAATGAGCAAATGAATACATTTTTCAATTTAATTCCATTGATTAATCTTAATGACACATCTAAGTTATACAAAATGAAATTAAATTATATAGTACGCCTTTAAAAGCGTTTATGAATTTGCAGTAGCACTTTTGCCATATTTTATCGCTCTCGAGTGAATAATTTTAACTCTCACATTTTATTTCCATGTCGTTTGTTAAGCGTGCGCATAAAATAATGTCGCATATTAAAGAATGGGTAAAAAATACAGTAAACCATAATTTGAATAAATTTCTTTTGAGTATGATATTTTAATTGAAAAGAGATTTTAGCTATGCATTCTTAAGAATTACGAGAAACATTTTTCAGAGTTTGGAACATACAAAAAATTTCAAAGTATTAAATTATAATTTTCAATCAAAAACTTTAAGTGAAATATATATGGTTCGCACTTGCCCGCCGACAAGTCAAGTGTCGGCGCCGACAATTGTCAAGTAGAAATTCAAGTTGATTTACTCAAAAATGTCTCTAATTCATTCAGATGAAGTTTATTTTGGTTCAAATTTTGGTAAAATTATGTGAAAATCAATGATTCTTCAATTTACTAAAATTTTGACCAAATTAAATTTTATCTGAATGAATTAGAGACATTTTTAAGTAAATCAACTTGAATTACTACTTGACAATTGTCGGCGCCGACACTTGACTTGTCGGCGGGCAAGTGCGAACCATAAAACAATTTCTAACATTTTCCTAACTCTGCTAAAATTTTTATACATCAGCAATGTTGTCGAACTAATTGTATGCTAAAAATATGAACATGAGAGAAGAGAAAATAAGACATGAAACAAGTGAATTAATATATAAGCTATAGAGTAGAGAGTTAGTGAAGTGAAATGAATGTTAATTTGCAAAATGCATTTTAATGCAAGCTAGGATTATAAATTTTTTGGTTGTTATATTAAAATAGAAATAATATGAACATTGAGAAAGAAAAAAAAGGCATTCATACATTTAAAAGAATTTTTTATTGCAATAAAACATTTGACATTGACATTTTCTGATGCCAATTTGTTAAACTTTCATGTATGTTAGTGATTGAGAGTTTTATAGAGAGATATGCAATAATTTTCACACACAAACAATTTCTGTTATTTTATGACTCGCAGAAATGAAAACTTTTTTCCACAGAGTGATTAAATCATAAAAAAAAAATCATGGGAAGTTTTTTATCAGTCTTTATAAAAATTTTTAACATTCTTTGATGACAGCAATAAAGAGATTACGATCATCTAAATAAAAATTTTTTAGTCAAAGTTGGCATCAACTGCAGTTTTTTGATGAGACTTGACCTAAAAAGTCAAAATGAAAATCCATTGACGAAATCCATTTGAGCATTAAATGGAGAAAGAGAAAAAATTTCAATCATTCACTGAGAGCTTTTGTAGGATTATTATTATGCATTTGAGAGTGAAAACTTTTTGAAATTTCTCTCCTAAAAATTGCGGCTAATGCAAAATTCTAGTCAGAAAATCTCAATCTCTTCTCATTGTATTCTTCATCACTCTCTAATGTAACATAACAAATGAATTCAGTTTGTAGAAGATAAGACCGTGACAATCATTTGCTTCTTCATACATTCGCAATTAAGCAAGCACGAATCAAGGGAAGGTGACTTATTAAATCTAGTTTATTTCAAATATTTTAAAGAAAAAAGATTGATTTCTTTTATATTAACTTATTATTGCTATAGACTTTAATTCACAAATTGTAAAAGTTTTTATCTTTTAAATTTAAATCAAAGAATCAAGTCATTTAAAAAGTCAAGTTGAAATCAAGTTGAATAAAAATTCAAATCGTTTTAATAATCAAGTTAAATCAAAAAATTAAAAAATTGATATTTAAACTAACAATTATCATCACCTTAAAAAAGCTCAATGAAATGACCAATTTAAAACTGTTTTATTTAAATTTGAAACTTCCAATTAAATCTAAATAAATTTATTTAAATGCCTACACCTTGATAAAAGTAAAAGAAAGAAAAAATTCAGGAATGAAAGCTGTAATAAAAAATTCTTCTTGTAAAAGAAAAAAGAATGAAAGAGAAAAAAGCAAATGACTCGTCAAACTGTGCCGAAGTCATTTATATAAGGCAAAAAAGATACCCTGCAGCTCTTAAATGTACTTAACTACAACTTGAAATGAGAGATAAATGCCACATAAATTCACGATTTGCAGATATCTCTTTTCATCTTTCTCTCTTTGCCTACACTTGAACTTTACTTTTTTGCTAATATTAGCTTTTAATCCATCCCCACAAAAAATCATGCATGTATATGTATATATGCAATGAATAAAAAGTCAGAATAAATTGTCTCGGGCATGAAAATTACTGTTGGAATGGTTTAATTGTGGGAAGTTCTCTTCAAGCGAGTATGCAATCAAGCGTTTCGTGCGATTATGTAAAAACGAGCGACTATAGTCTATATGATGAGCAAATGGCACTTCTTTTTTATACCATAAAGTGGGAAGTGAAATTGAAATAAAAATAAAGATGGAAGTAAATTGGGAAACATACGGTGGAATGAGCATAGAAGCAGGAGAAACGAGATACGTATTTGGAATAGAAATGAAATGTCAAAAGTATTTTTCTTTAAAATATACAAAAAAGAATGAAGGTAAGACGCTTGTATTTCAAGGGTGGGATTTGTAACAGCTTCTTTAAATAAAATAATAATTGACAAAAAAATCTAAAAATAACTGTCAATAAAAATATTTGAACATAAAAAAATCGTTAAATAAAATTAATTAAAAGAAGCAAAGAAATAAACAAAAGCACCTTAATCTCTAGGCTTTCAACCACAGCTTAATATTAATGTTTTCCAAGCCATCTATTTGTTCAGCTTTAAGAAGCATTCACACCTTGACTTCTTTTCTTTTTGTTTTTGTATCTTCTGTACATTTTCTTTTTCTTATTTCATTTTCATTCTAAAAGTAGAGATTCAAGAGATTACATTCATTTATGTTTGTTGTATTGTATGTGCCTTGCAAAAAATGAAAATATAATGAAAAGAAAGAAAAATGTGTATTATTATCATCAGGTTGTGCTACTATATAATTATGCAAATTAATGTTACCACAAAAAAATCCTTCATCACACCGCGAAAAGACAAAAAAAAGTCTCGTTTTGAATTGAAAATATTCACATAATAAATTACTTTGAAGCAAATGGTAAAAATAATGATGAAACTTTCGAGCCCCGCTATATAAGAGTAAAAATAGGAAAAAAATTTACAATACAACAAACAGTGCGCTGTCTTATTCCATGAAAAATAAAATAAAAAGAGTGTTGTATGTGTTCGTATATATTTAGCTTTCGGGAGAAATAATGAGCGATGTTTTGAAAGGGAATGAAGGCAGCAGTAGCAGTAGCAAAGAAAAAATTACTACACAAGAAATTACGTGGAAGGATAAGGATTCTGCGCCTTTTATCAAAATATGAGAGAGAGAGAGAAATGGAAATGATTTTTGTGTACAAATAAATGTTGTGCTGCTGCCGTTGTGTCTTTCATGTCTCTTTTTTTTGGACTTGAGAAAAGCAAAAAAAATTTTCTTCGTCTCATGTCGAAGCATAATATAATGTATTCCTCTCTTCGTCGTCAACATCTCTACTACTCACTACTATGTCAGAAAGTAAGAAAAAGTTTTCTTTTTTCTTGCTTGCTCCAGTCTTATGAATAAACTGAAACTTATGATAAAAGTCAAATAACAACAAAAGGATGTTACATCTTTTGTCATATTTTCTTCTTTTTTGCCTTTACATGATAAAGTGCCTCAATTTTCATCATCCACTCACTGTGACTCTTTTTTTACCATCTCAATTTTCTATCAATTTGAAATCTTTTATTTACATTTTGTCCGACTGTTTGTGATAATAAAAATTAAAATGAAATTTTTAAGATTAATAAAAATTTAATTTGAAGTAATTTTTAAGTTAAACATCAAGATAAAAAAATCAAAATCAAGTACAAGGTCGAAAGTTTTAAGTTCAAAATAGAAAAATATAATCTTAAATAAAATTTAAAATGAGCAAAAAAGCAGTTAAAATGAAGAAATTCTAAAATTTTTCTTTAGAATTTTTCTTTCTGAGAAAATTTTCCAAGTTCAACATCAAGATCAAAATTTAAAATTCAAAAAACCGTTAAAAAGAAACTTTAAATTTAATCAAGTTAAATGTTAATTTATAAAAGTGCGTTTTACAAAAATTATCATTAATGATTTTTTTCTCTTTCTCACAATAACAATAGCAAAAAAAAAATACATTTTTCTCATTTTTGTACCAAGATCATATTTAATTTAATTAAGTTATCACATTGAACGAAGAGTTTAATTAATCAAAACACTTAATTTTTACGTAATTGAACAGTCAGATGAGAAATGGTATGAGGGTGAACGGTAGCATTATTATCATCAGATAATAGAGCAGCAAAAGAGTTCATTGAAAGCGATTCGATGCTGCTGGCTCATTGCTTTATTTTCAACATTACACAAATGCCACTTCAATAGCTTTTTCTCCTCCTATCATATTCTATTATTTGACAAAGCACTATTTTTCTGCTTTTGCCTCTCTCTCTCGTTTGCTTTTTCTTTGCTTAACTAAATTCAATTCAATATATATGTATGTATATATCGCATGATGAAGAACAAAAAAAAGCAAATCAAAAAAAGAGCGAAAAAGAGAGAAATGAACTGAGCTGAATTGTGTTATATATGAGATAGAATGAGACTTTATCGATGATATTATATAGATAGAGTGAATATTCTGCAAGTATATCTATAAAGAAATATAGAATGAGAGAAAGAACGAAAACGTGGCGGCATGAGCAGTTTGAACACAAAAATGTATATTGTATTATCATCGTCATCATCATTGAATTCAATAGAGTGAAAGAAAAAAGATGTGAATGTTAAAGAGCAGATAGAGGAAGGAAGGAAAGATGAGAGTAAGTTCAGATTTGTAATGGAATTCTTTTCTTTGTCTAATTGCATTTCAACTTTTTCTTCTTGAAATCTTTTTGCAATTTCATATGCTAATTTTTTTGTATTTCACGTCTTTGTTCTTGATGTTTTCAATTTTTGACTACTCTGCATTTTTAAAAGTACAAAAAGAAAAATGTAGTTGAAATAATTCTAAAAAGATTTTCTTTACTTTTCTAAAAAATAGTGTACAGCAGCAGTTATCTTGAAAGATATTTTATGATGCAATGAATTGATTGAATTTTTGCAAGGCAAACACACTTTTCCTATCCTTAAATGTCAGTCTATTTATCAATTTTCAATAGTGAATTTAAAAGGATTATTAAGAAAATTGAAATTCAAAGTCAAAACCAGCTTTCAATAATGCACATTTGTATGTGAATAAACTTTAATTATTGATGCAAAATTTCTAAATGACTCAAGTTCCATTTAATGTGTGACCATCTTTTAAAGTCATTTATAAACAACTGATGTTAAATTATAATCTAGAAATTAATAAAAAATCATAAAGATTAAAGTATTTCCTAATATAATGAGCCATTGGTCACGCACAATTAGTTCCTCAACTCACTGATCGAAATTGATTTTTTCTTTCCTTTTTTATCATTGCAAAAAATCACGTATTAGTCTCAAAATTTACTTGAATGTGCAACAACATAAATATATACAGATGAATAAGTATTTTTATCATCAATAAACAAAATTGAACTGAGATTTATTTATTTCTCATTGGTTGACATTGTAGCAAACTTTTCATTGTTGAAGCAGTGGCAAATGAATTGAACATACCGTACATATTCAGTACATATTTCATACTCTCTTGTATTTATATGCAGTAGCAATCATTTCACTATAAACATAAAATTTATATTCTCCCCTCGGATGTTTTTTTGCTTTTTTTTTGATAAACGGAAAAGAAAGCACAAGAGCAAGGAAGAAAAAGATTGAAATTTTATTAGAAAACGTTTGACAAAATTGAATATTGAGAGTGAGATGGATGAATGGGTTGTTTTTAGGAGTGAAAAAAGAATATTCTTATTCTTGCAGAAAATGCAAATTTTTCACGCACTACCGAATGAAAATATAAATAGGCATATAAAAAGGAAATCTGAGACTTAGATAGACCTCTCCTTCCTCATTTTCTATTTATCTACAAATCTCCTTTTCTTCCTATACAAATGATACCTCTTTCGGTATGCGACTAACAAGAAACTTGAAACCTATTTCGCATTAGCATCCAAAAACCTCCTCTATGCCTATATCAATATATTTAATAATAAAATGAAAAATCTTTTCGCACTGCTCGAATGGCTTACATGGAATTTCATCTTATCCTACTCTTTTTTACATCACGTCGCTTAGGAGCAGCAGCAGTAACAAAGAAAAGGAAAAAGTTTTTTTTCTATCTCGTAAGAAAGAGGCGAAATTTATAGCAATTCCATTCAGCTGTCAATTTTCTTCTAAGAAATGAGACTAAGCTGATGTAGAAAAAAAAGAATATTCTGATGTTTTTTAACTTATCAATGAATTTTAATTTAAGAAAATTCATCACAAACTTGTTATTTGTTTATATTTTATGAATACTTTAAAAATTAAATTTAACTTTGATGAGTTCTAACTATATTTAAAAAATAAATAAAGCATTATAAAATATGTAAATTTTTGGCTTCAAATAGAGTTAGATATTTGATTGACCACATTGAAAGCAATATGTTGTCGCTTCATAGAAAAAATTTAAAAGGGCTTTTTGTTATATAAGCAGCGCATACATAAATCCTTTTTGGAAGAAAGTTTATGAATAGAAAATATTTTCTTCACTCTTCCCTTCACACAAAATGATGTATTACAAATAGTAGTGTAAGAAAGCAACATCAGCAGCAGCAAGAAATTATTCTGGAATGTCATGTCAGATTTATGTTTGTATAAAAATACTTTCAAAGGGTTTATTTTCATAACTCACTTATAGGTCGTACAGTTCTCTATTTATCCAGCCCTTCATAACATAATTTTTATTTTTTTAAGAGAGCATGCAAAAAATAACATTTCCTCTTCCTTTCTTTCAGCATTCTTTCATATATATCGAGCCATAAGAAATTCGGAAATTGATTTTTTGTTGAGTTTCAGTTAAAGTTAAGTTGCAGCAAAAAAGAAAGTTTTTGAAGCACGTTTGAGCTTTTTGATGTGGCACAATTGAACAGATGAAGAAATTTTCAATTCAATTTCGAGAGAAATTGAAGGAAATTTTTCAGTTCCATCTCATTGAACTTGTTACTTGTTTAATTGATTCAAGAACACAAAAAAATAAATTTTCACTGCTGTAGTTGAAAGCATTTGGCAATGAGAGTAATAAATTATGTTAAATGACAAAGAATTCAAAGTAATTTTATTTTTAGATCTAATGCAGTTTATGGTCTGTAAATTTATCAAATGACATTCATTCAAGGTCGATAAATTAAAAGAATCTTATTGCATTAAAATTTGATTTTTCAATCAATAGAAAATTAAGCTAGGGGTGGATATTCGAGCTTAAACATTCAGAGAATCCTAGATAAATCATTTTTTAAAAGTTTCATACCAAATAATTTATATTGGATAAAAAAAAGTTAACTTGATATAAAACTTTTTGACTTAAACTGACTTTACTTTATAATATAAATGACATGGAAAGTGTCCGTGCGTAGTAGGGGGATACTTAAGCGCATTTTTGTGCCTAGATCAGTGTATGTTAACTAATTACAGAATTATTAAATTCATTTGAGAAACAAATTCACAGTTTAAAATAATTTGATCAAAATAAATTCAAAATATAGGAGAAATCATATTTATAAAATTTTGATGCATGAAAGTACGGCGAACGTTTTGAATTAATGCTTAATTAACTGAATCTTCTGATGATAAATTTCATTGATATAAAAGTAACGATTGAGTAATATTCAAAATATTTGAAGTTTCAATATTTCCCGTTGGTGACGCTGCAATCGTTTTCGCAGCCAACTTCAAATTGTTTAAATTTTTCAATTTGGAAATTTAAATTCGTAATTTAATAATTAATGCAATCAGTGGCAGCTTTCTAATAATGTTTCTTACCAATAACTTGTTAGCACAAACCAAACACAGCAAACCGGAAGTCTCTAGCTATTATAGTTTTCGAGATCTCGTTACTCACCCAGCCGTGAGCCAGCCAGCCAGCCAGCCGATCAAAGTGAAACTATAAGCTGCATTGTTGTTCCAAACTGCGCTAAAAAATATCAAGTTTACTTGATTTATAAAAGTTTAAACTTGATTATAAAGTGTTCTAAACAGGAATTTAAATTAAATTTGATTAAATCCCTATTCGAATAAGATCCTTTGAGAATTTAATCCCACACTTAAAGAAGCCTATCTTTCTCTAAAAATTTATTCGACTTCCGATTACTAAAAATATCAGTATGCAAATATCATCCGAAGGGAAAAGGCAAAAAGAAGAAGCAAAATCATAATGTATTCAAAAAAGACTAATTTACGATATTTATTCACAAAAAATAGAGAAAAAAAGTCACTCAATTTCACAGAAAAGCCACAACTTTTTTTTAATTTCCTTGACTTGTAAATAACAAATTCTTCTTTCGCTTGCTCTTTACAACCAACCGTCATTAGAATTAATAACAATAGATCAAGAATGAGAGAAAGAGAAAATTATTTTCTATCTTCTTCTTTCTTTTCACTCATTATATATAACAATAACAGAGAGACAATGAGTGAGTAAGTAAATGAATAATGGCAACAAAAGTATAACAATTCGAAAGAGAAATAGATCGCAAAATGTATTCTATCTCAACCACAGACCAGTAAACATCTGACATTGACATTTCACAGAGAAACATCGCATGAATTCAAGCCATCTGTCAATATTAACAAATAACACTCGCAAATTGAATGAATAAATTCAAATATTTAAATACAGATAAAATAAAATAAAGTTCTGAGTCTACGTAAGAAAAAAATTCACTTAAATCAAAGTTATAAAATTCATGTTCATTTTCAAGAACGAGAAAAGAAAGAATTTTTAAATGCCAAAGAAATAAAAATACATTTCCATATAAGAGACATACTTCATTGTGGGTATTTTTATTTTTCGACATGAGGGAAAAATAGTGGAAAAAGAAAAGAAAAAAATTGTCACAGAAGAAAATGTTTGTTCGGCATATAATATTTATTTTTGTGGACGGCAAAAATGTGTTGAAAAATTTTTTCGTTTCTTTTTCTTATTTTCAATGCCTTGCACATACATATACAATCAAATAAGCAGAGAGAAAGAGAGAAGACATAATATTATTGCGAAATGTCTATACGTACAATATACACATATGAGAGTGAACTAGAAAGCTTGGATGATTTCCAAAAAAATTATTTTGTTGTCACACAAGCCCCAAATAGAAGAATAGACACTAAGTGAAAGAGAGAACTGAAATATCTATTGACATAATTCATGTGAGTGTGTGAAAGACATTAATTAAAAGTTGATTAAAAGACACAAAAATTCTTTGCAGAATTAATGGCAGAAGCAGGCAGACTAAGAATCTTTATGGAGATGAGGCGAGCAAATTGAATAAATATGCATTCATAGTGATAGAATGGCAAGTTGTAGGTGTGAAATTACTGTACATAATTGTTTTAGCTTTTTCTGCACTCAAATAGAATTTCTACATTGTTTATTGTCTATTTGACTCAAGGCTAGGAAATTCACAAATGAAAATTCTGTCAAAATTATTTTATTCATTTAAAACACACTACATAAATTGGCTTAATATCTTTTTTTAAATATATTTTAAAGTTATGGATTTATTGGTTTTATGAGATAATCTAATCAATTTTAATTTTTCAAATAATACAAAAATCTACAAAAATATTCTACAAAAGTATAAAAATTTTTGTGGAGAAAAAAATTCTTCAAAACTTTATAGGTAAAATTTAGGCTACAATTTAAATATTTTTTGTAATATAGAACTATAATCTTAAAAGGTAAATAAAAACCAAATGGAATTATTAGGAAACCTTTTATAAATGAATATTCATGCCAATTTATTTAATGTTATTTAAAAGATGAATATTTAAGAAGAAATTTTTTTTTAAAGATTTTTCTAGGAATAAAATAAAAAGAAAAAATGCTTTCAAAATATTCAAGTCTTGATATGTTTGAGCATCATATCCATCCATCATCACATACAGTGAGAAAAAGAAAAAAAAATCAGATTCATCAAAATTTGTCATCCAGCCCAAATTCAGTCTATCTCTCTTAAATAAACAAAAAGCAACAAAAAATATTCTTATCCAACTCTCTCGTTCTGTACAATCCATTAAGCTGAAAATGTATATATATGCGAGAATGTGTACATGTTTGAATTTCTCAACAAAAGGAGCGAGAGAGAATGAGTGAGTATATTTAATTAATCCCTTAGGGTAAATTAACGGCATTTAAAGTAGTCACTTCACTTATGCTTAAATCGTATCTCTAAATATTTATATTGCAATCATTTTGAAGAATGCTCACTTGACAACTTACCAGTAATCACTCCATGATGAATTCTTTTTGTAAATAATCCATATATTGTCTCAATTTGCTTCATTTCTTATTATTCATAAATACATAAACCTTTTCATTTACAAATTGAGTTGAGAAACTTTTTTTTTCTTATTAACTTTTTCTCACTTTATTTTATTATCGAAAATTAATTTTGATCACAATTTACACATTTTCTATTTAATTCACTTTTATATAATTTTTTTCCTTGTTTTTCTTTGAGTTCTTCACTCACTTTTTTATTTGATAATTCACCTTAAAATTTTTATTTTTTTCGCAACGACAAACTCGCTTCTTCTTTTTTCTTCTCTCACTCTCTCAATTTTTCTATTTTTACAAAAAAAAAAAATTAATAATAAATTTTAAAAAAGACGAAATTTGCTGCTGCTTGTATATTTGACCTGCTTCCAATATCAACATGCGAACAACATTCACATTCACTGCATGCCGCTCGCTTCACTGCTAATAATTTTATGAAGCAATTAAAGAATTTTTTATAGTTTTTGCTCTTTTGCTCTCTCTTCTTGTTTAACTCTGCCGGAACAAACTTTTCATCACAATCTCCTCCTTCTCTCTTTTTACCTCCTACAACTTCGACTATGTCGAGAAAAAAAGAGCAAGAGCAAAAAAAAAATATGAGAAACTTATGTTTATTATTATTTTCATAAGAAAAAAGTGAACAAGGTTGCAGCATTTTTTTTGAGATTTCTCTCTTGATGTAAATTTGAATAAAGCATAGAAAAAAATGTTTCAATTTCTTTCATTCGAACGAGCAGATAAGTAGCGTAGAAGATGAGAAAAGTGGCTATTATAGTTCACTCAAGTGCACTGCTTGATACTTGAGTGTGCTTAGTGTAAAAACGTGTAATGAGTCAAGAGAAATATGACAAGTTTTAATGGCAATAGTTTTAATTAAGCAAAATCATTGGAAATTTAAAGGAAAATTTGTTTTTTGAAGCCAAATATTTTCAAATTTTTTATAAACATGCAATGTAATTTCTATCTCTGTGTTGTTACCAAAAAATAATTTTCAAGCATGATGTATATTTTCGGAATGTTGATTGTTGAATTAAACAAAAGATCGTTAAAATCTCATAAATTTATTTATTCTAAGAAATTCTTGTTTATTTTTTAAATACCATGAGGTTTTGAATTGTTCAAAAATAACGGCTGAATTTATTTTGAATTGTAAATAAAGTCTAAAAATCAGCGAGATGTGCAGTTTGGCAAACGATTTCTCTTCTTTTTAACATTTTTCACAAAAATTTGTTTTTTTTTGCCATTTGCCAAAAAGGTCCATCTCCCCGACTAAAATATTATTATCAGACACCGAAACTATTCATCAATAATTTCTTATGAAAATAATAAAATATTTAATGAGAAAGTTCTTGTGAGAATTTTTGATTTATAAATATTTTCACCGGATAAGATTTTGAAAATAAATGTTGACCACCAAGAAATAAAAAAAAGCTGTTAAGAAATTTAAAACTATAGAAGAATCTTCCAATTATTTCTACTTAAAACTTTTTCAACAAACAAAAATCACATTAAAAGATTTTCTGATATTTTCCCTATCACAATTTCCCTATAATAAAATTGACCAATTAAAATCGAATATTAATAATTATGCGAAATTAATTGAATGTTTCACATTGTATGATATTGTTTATGAAAATTCAACAATTTTACGCTCGAGTGCAGAATACATAGTAATTGGAATTTCATTTGTAAATAATGGCAATTGCTGATTTTCCTGATTGTTGATTTTCACAGATTTCACTTTAATTAAAAGATATTTTTCATATAAGAAAGGTTTTTAATGTTTTAACATTTTCCCTTTATCATACATGTGTATGTTGTATAATAAACTACAAAACGTGACTCGTAAACAGAACATTTCCCATCGGCACATAAGTAATCCTCTACAATTACTTATGTATAATCGATGACAATTATAACTCAAACGTGCTAATTAAATTAAACTCTTTGTTCAAAAGAGGTCTGATGATTTTTTACTTGCATTATACATACATACACACACATTCACGTACACAACGTAATTTAATAGGATAATAACAATAATTGTATGGTTTTATATGTGCAGAGATCTTATCATGTTATAAATCAATGGTTGGCTAACAACATTGCATTGACCAGTTTTCACGCACAGCTGCCATCAACAACAAATAATCATTAAAAATTTAGCTATATTCATTGGGCATTGCAGACCTCACGCACGCGGTACGAGCACATACAAAAAAGAGAAAGAAAGTTAGTGACGCAATGGATGATGTGAAAAGGAAATAACTAAAAAAAGAAGTCAAATCATGGTCATTTAATTTCTAGACCAAAAAAAAAATTTTAACCTCCACCTGCCACTCGCTTATTTCGCATGCACCCTAATATACAACAACAAAGAAAGAAAAAATTGTGAGTTGGCAACAAAAAAATATTAAGTCGAAAAAGGGTTTCCTCATTTAAAATTGTGTGCTATTCACGCAATGCGATATGTTAGTTCTATTTCAAATGCCTGATGTCCAAGTGTGTTAGCGAGTGAAGAAGAAATTAAGCAATCACAATCACGGTCATGTTAAAAAAGCTCACTTTCTCCTCCCTATTACGCGTTATTTTATATGAATGTGCGTGCTAAAGTCAAGCACACACACGCACACGAATGAGAAAATCGATTAAAACTTACAATTTTATTTTTAAAAGTATACAAATAAATTTTTTTATTTTTCTTTTTGCTATAAAAAACTGATACTGCTCGTTGTCGCCTTCATCGAATAATGAATGGAAATGAAGCTAATAAAATTTAGTTGAAATGGCAATAAAGTGAAGCTTTTTTCGGTTGCGTTTTTTTTTTTCTTTTTATTTTTGAGCAAGGCAAAAGTGAGATAATGGGATGGATGGTTGGGCGAGATGATAAAAGGTAAGGTAGCTCACACACACACAACATTTTTTTTCACTTGCAAGATAGATTGGAGTTTTTTTCACTTTCACAAAAAAAATTCTTTTTTTTCAATTTTTTCCTTTCAACACCCAGCTAGAATTTTTCCTTAGCTTATAAAAAGATTTTTTCTCTTATTATAGCAATTTAGCGAGCAGCAGTAGCAGCTTTCACTTTTTTTTCTTTCATCACTATCACACACACCTTTCAAGAAGAGGATGCTGATGAAAAAAAATAAATTGTTGATTCACGAGCAGGAAAGTGAAGAAAATTTTTTAAAATAAAAATTAAGAGCACACAGGGAGAAAAATTTTTAAATTTTGATTTTTCAAAAATCTTTCTTTTTATGTGTTTGAATTTATATATAAAAATTTCTTATTTCTGCACAAATTCACAACCGTAAACGATTCAAAGCGACCACTTTGAGCGAAGAACGATTCCCAACTGTTCCGTTTTTAGCATTCTGTGGAGTGTCTTTAATAAGCACAGCAAAAAGGAAACGATAATTTTTTAGGGAAACATTTTCTTCTCAACAGCGCACAAACTCTCTCGCAAATAGCAAAAATATGCGAGAGAAATTGAGAGTAAATTTCGCAAATGGAAAGCATTATTGGAGCTGCGCTGGAAAGAAAATTTGTTGCTTCTTATCACCACCACATGATAGCTGATGCTTATCAACATAAAAAGAAAAATATAAATGATTACCACGAAGAAGAATTTTGAATTTTATGAATAAATTTTTATAGTTTCTTGCTTAAAGAAATAAAATTTGAAATAATGAAAAACTGCGACATAAAAATGTAAATTTCAAACCATGCTAGAGCATAAACATTTAACTTTTAAAAAAATAAATTTTCCTAGAATTTGTGAGCAACAGTTGTGGAATTTTTGTATTTGGAAATGATGGAAGAGGTGACAAAAACAGTGCTATTATGAAGTGAGCAGGTGATGCTGCGCAATATTCTCTCTTTAGCACAAAAATCTTTCTCTCTTTTTGAAATTTACTTTTTTTCTCAATACTAAATATTTTTTGCCACTCAAGTTTTTTTCTCCTTTACTTTTCATCGCTCTGCTCTGCTACAAAAAAAAACGTGGTTTGCATTCATGTAAAACGGTTGCAATATGAGATAGAAAATTAAAAATGCAATTTTATGAAAGATTTATTTTAATTTAATTTATTATAATGATGATGAATTAATATTGACATAAATTTTCTTTTTTTGTTTTCTTACATAATTTCTAACTGAAATATTATGGGAAGAAAATAACTTTTAAGATATTCTCAACTTTTCTAATTAAATTATAATGATTGTTTTAAAACGAGAGAGAAAACTTATTTTTGAAAGAAAATTTCTTTTATCATGAGCATACACAAAATTATGTTCGTTATTCATGGTTGTTGAGGAAAATTCTTGTATAATTTTCTTGTTTCCAATTTCAAATTATAAGAATTCGTTAAATTAATTTGAAATTTTTTATTCCTGTTAAAAGATAAAAATTGATGTGTAGAAATTCTTTATATATTCAAAGAACAAATAATTGTTCAAAATGTTGCAAAATACCCAAAGTTTTTTAGTCTCGATTTATTCAAACAACTTTAACAAGTGTGAAAAGTTGCAAGAAATTTCAATTGCTAACTTCTGCTTATGAACTTTCATTTCTTAATTGTTTACTTGTATGTTCCATTATTTACAAACTTTATACAAATGTTTGTATTTTAACTAGACATAGACATGAATGTAAATTTATTTAAGAAAATTACAAACTATTTTAAGAAAATTTCCATGAATTTTTAAAGAAGAAATTCAATGAAACGTCTGAGGTTTAAAAAGATCAACAGGTGAGAACTAAAAATATTTAAAGCGATTAAAAATTAACACTTTACCATCATTCAATTATAATGTCAAACATTTCATTCATTTTATCCAACAAAATATTTCAATATGTCAACAGTTTTAACATTTCCATTAATTTCACAAAGTCAAACAATCATTTTACAGAAGAAATCATTACAACGCGGATTATAAAGTCCTAAATAAGTAAATTTTAATCAAAGAGATCAAAAAAATATTGAATAGTCAATGTTTTTCAACGCGGATGTTTTTTGATGGCTTCGAGGAAAAATAAATTAATCATTGATTTAAATTCTAGAAAAATTTAAAGACTTTAAATATGGAAATTGTCTTTAATCTAAGGTCAATACTTACTTATTCCAAAGAAATAGTAAAATACTATTTAAAGAGAAATTTATTCAAAATTGATAGTAAGATTATAGAATCATTCGATATGCATTGGTGAATTTCTTTCTTTCTTTCCTCCTACAAAAAGTCCAATGTATATTTTCTTAAGAAAATTATGTAGATGGGAAGAAGAGATTACATCAGAGAATAAAAGATAAGTAAACATACTTAATGGCTTTTCATAATGTCAATAGTGATGAGTAATGAAACGAAAATCATCAAAGGTCATCTGAAAACATTTAAAAACAAAAAATATTCAGTTTTCCAGAAACTTTAAACCTTTATTTTTGGAATCGAAAGAGCATAGTTTTACATTTTTTATGTTATTTTGTCTCAATAATTGCTGATTTATACAGATAATTTAATGATTTTAAATCTCACATTCATTTTTTAAAGATTCATTATGCAGTGCGCTTAATATGAGAGAAGGTAGCTTGGGAAGGAGCTATAATATAATGTAAGTGCTGTCTTTCTTTTAAATGTATATATGTCGTTTAATTTAAATTTGTGTAGCAAATTTGCCAGGCGAAAGTCGCTTGCGTCGTCCTGGCCCACCTGCAAAGTTAGCAATTTGCATGGCCATACGATGTTTTGCCTCCTGTGCACCTGAATACCCGCGTGATAGACCAAAATCAACTGTACGCTTTGAACTGAAAATAAAAATTTCATTGTAAGATTATTAGAAAAACCCTTTTATCCTCATGCAAGTTATAAAAAAACTTTTTAATACAAGATTGGACAATTTTATTGACTTTAACCCTTTTTATTTTAACATGACCATTAGATGATAAAAATGTTTTTTTTCTTGATCTCGTAAAAATTTAATTGAATTTTACAACATAGAGGTGAATGTTTTTATGTGGCTGTTTCTAGAAGTTGTAAAATTTCAATAAAGATCTATTTGTAAATCGGTTAAAAAAGGTCAAGATTTGCTTTTCCTTCTTTTTTACTCTCTTATACAACTGCCACCTGTTTCTTTTCTCATGCTATATTACAGTTATGAATAGCAAAGTGTTGAAATATGAGAGCAGCAATAATGTAATTTCATTGTTATTTTTACAGTATAGATGCCAAATGGCGATAGGACAAGAGAGGGAAAGTGAGAAATAACTAAAAAGAGAATAAGTTATTTCTCTTGTACTTGTAGTTATGTTAAGGAAAAATAATTTAAAATATCAGCAAGTGACTATAAAAACATGAAAATTTTTTTATAGTTTTTACTGCGGAATGATTTTAGTTAGTGATGTCTATTGATTTATAACAAAGTTTCAAATTGAAAGAGAAAGTTTTGCAATTAGTTTTTTGTTATTTTTCTTATTCTTATGAAAAGAGAAAATTTTATGCTGCAGAAATAAGAATCACAATAAAAATTGCTTTTATGGTTCGTAAAAAATTTTGCCTAGTTTTTGATGTTTAAATTTTTTTAAAAAAGTAACTAAATGAGATTTCTTTCAAACGCAAGGTATTTTTTGTATTTGGCAGTTTGATTTGAAAATGAAATTTTACTAAATTCTATTTGAATTCAGTCAACCTTTGTCAAATGTTTCTTTTTTTACTTTAAATGTCCATAAATTATGCAACGATCACAGTGAGGAAAGAATATAAAATTTTTATGACCGCTCTTTTAGCATCTTTCAACGAAACTTAAAACTTTCTTACTGCTATAAAAGACTTTAAAATTTCTTATTTAACTATTCATTCTATTCATTTTTGCATAAAAATACAAATTTAAATATTCGACTTTCAATATTTTAATAAAATTTATTCAACAATTCTCTTTCAATATTTAGTCGATATAAACCAAAAAAGGTTTCCTTTTATTCTTTCTTGCATTATCCTTAAGGTAAGAAGCATATAATGGATAATTTTCTTTTTATAATATCACATGTACTTGTATGTATGTAATATTTTTGGTATCTGTCCCAAGGCAATACATGCAAGCGTTCGCTGTAGTATTTTTACTCTATAGACAATGCCTCAAATGAAAATTCATAAGCTATGCCACCGTAAAAATTTACCTATTCTAAAAAAACACGTTTTATTATGAGATAAAAGAGAAAAATTGTCTAATAGACACATTGGTTAGCTTTCAAAAAAAATAACTAAAATAATTTCTTGAGGTTATGTTTTTGACATTTTTATAAGTCATTTCTTACATCATATCATTATGTTTTCTAAGAAAATGTTTAAATTTCTTTTAATTGTAATAATTCACATGAACATGTCTGCAAAGCTCAATAAAAGCTTTAAAAATTATATTTAGCTTTAGAATAATTATTAAAACTAACATCCATGAAAAATTCAAAAATAAAAATTTGATTTAAAATAAAATTTAAGATAGTTGCATTTAAACTAGTTTTTCTATAGCATATTCCTTGCTGAAATTTATATTAACTCATAAAATTCAAATTTGCAAAATTCTTTTTGTGTTGAGCCATATTAAAAATCGATATAAGTTTTTGCAAATTCTTTATTAACTCAATTTGTTGAGCTCGATTGTTTAAAATGTAAAGTCTAATATAAATTGAAAGTTTCTTTTAAAGAATTTCATATGAAAATATTTTTATAAAGTTTCTGACATTTCTGCTCATCTTTAAATTTTGGTTTTCAACTATTTTTTTTTAACAAAGAAAATAAAACGAATTGCAGCTGTATATAACTAAATTACATTTCTTTACAAACAAATGTAATTTAATCTTTATCCTTATTGAAAGCTCTCATCATTGTCTCAATGTTGGCATCCCTTTGGTTGTGTTCACATTTTTCTCTGAATAAAATTTAAGTGTACATGAACTCATCTTCTCAATTGATTCTAAGAGGATGCACAATATTGATTCCCTTTTAAGAAAAAAATCTTCTTTTGTTTATCATCACAATTTTGTCATAAGAAGGAAAAAATTCTTTCTCGATTCTTATGAAGGAAGCGAAATTGAGTAATGAATTTTTAATTCACATCCGAAAGAGCTTGTATTTTTTTTATCAAGCTCAATGAGAATGTTTAATGAAAATGACATAAATGTGATTTCAGGTGTTAAAAAATGCGTCAAATATTGTTTGAGATTAAAACGCAATTACCTAATTAAATTTGACACATATTTATTTTACACCTCTAGAGGCCATTCAGATTTAATTCATTCAATATATTTTTGCCCATTTTACTTCTCATTCAGACGATGTAAATAATTATTATTAAATAACAATTCTGGTTACATTATGATAATAAACAAATTTTTCTACATTCCTACATGTCATACGAGAATTCAACATGTACATAGCAAATTGTTTTAGTCATATATGACAGACAGACAGCTTATTCAGTCATATGGATATATATATAAAAAATTTCGTGATTGCCTAACATTCTGATTGATGGCAATCATCTTCAACTTACTTCTCGAGATCATTTCTAGCATTCATTATTGTTTGTCCATATCGAGCTATTAAGTCAATTAAAAATTCATCTGGCTGTTCCTCTATGTCGTTATACATGGGCTGATAATAGCTGAAAGCATAATAAAAAAGGAAGAAGAATTTAATGATTAATTTGTAGACGTGAGTGAATGATGAATGTGTGCAATAAATGAGCAAATAAAAACTGTAGGCCATTCATCGAACTCATCCTGCATACAAGATTAGTGAGAGACAGAGAGTGAGTAAATAAACACTCATTATATGATAAAATGAACAATTTGCTTCTAATCTTTTCAAGAATTTTCTCTTTTTTGGTTGCCTGAAGGTAAATGAACATTTGAATTCTTAATAAAAAAGAAAGGCATTAAGCGAACCATTTTATTAGATCGTTGCACGCAACATATAAACCGATATATGCATATATATACGCACTATAGTGATGCTAATAAAAATTAATAAAACATAACAAATTCCAATTTCGTTACACTTCTTGGTTTTATTTTTGCATGAAGCTAAGAATAATTTTATTTTATCACATACACACGCATTTTTTTCATTGTCTAAAGATGTAAAAGAGTTTATGATAAAAATAAGGTGATGAAAATGTTTTAGCTACTGCTGTAGCTTTTATTTATGTATAAGACAAGAAGCTTTACTGAATTTCTTTATTAAATTATAAAAATGCATGAAATTAAAAATTAAATAAAACAAGTGCAAATCAAATTGTTTCACTCGCTCATGATGATTAATATTCGTGATCATCGTTAGAGTGAAAGAAAAATTAATTTATTTTCATGTTTAACTAAGTTTAAATCCCTTACAAAGAAAAATCATTGTATGCCATGTACGTGGCAGGGAATATTTTGAGCTTATTGTGCTTATGCAAAAAATGAGAATTTAATTATGAGCTTGTGAGCTTTTTTCATTTATTAAATATGACTTTGAAGAGTTTGTATTTGACATTTAAAAAAAGTAAAATTTCTCAAGCCATATTCGATTTCCTAATAAGCAAATTCATAAGTTTCCATGAGCAAATATTTCATATATTTGCACACTACTTCAATTACAATTCCAAACAAGATTTCTTTGAGTCGGGAAATGTAAATATGGAAAATATATAACGAAATTAAGACTGCGGCTCAATACAAGCTTCTACAGTTTTCTCAGGTTGTTTCTTCATTCTCTCAAGTGCTTGTGAATATTAAATTAACTGTATGAAAAGCACATAGCGCAGTTACTTGAAATCTAGAATTCAATTTGCGCTCTCTCTAAACTAATAAGTATATTTAAATGGTTAATTTAAATGCATACAGAATTTTTAGTATTCTCACCTGGGCGCCGAGTATGTTGAGATGAAATTTAGTGCAACAAGAAACACGAGAAGGTAGACATAATTCAGTCGTGATGAATCCATTTTTAATCTAAAATAAAATAGAAAAAATAAATTTTGTTTGTTGCCAAAAATATCCCAATTTATAAAATCACACGATAAAGTTTTCTATCTCGTTATCTATTGAATATTTACGGCTATTCAAGTTAGGAAAAATTTTGTTAAATGAAATTCATTTATAAACAAAAATTGAATATGAAAAAGTTTCTAATAAAATTTTGTTAGTAAAATGACAAATTTAATTTTTGATCATCATTAAAAATTTTTGGTTTCTTCTGATGTTACCGCATGAAGCTTCATATTTATACTAGATGATGTTTTAATCTACAAAAAATACAAAAGTGTGAGTGAAACAAAGGGAAATGAGAGGAGTAATGAATAAATGATGACATAATTTCATTTCATCAGCATTCAAGCGAGTACAAGCAGAAGAATTTATCACAGCGAATGCGTATTTTACATTTAATTTATTTGAATGTTTTTCTCGGGAAAAAAAATTTCGAAAATTATCAATACGAAAACGGCAGAGTGTTGTAATTGATGAAAGTTTGAAAATTAAATTTCCTACACAAAAACGCGAGGAAATCAAATTTGATATTGTAAAAGTTATTGATTGACAACAATTAATTTGTTGCTACACGATACATTGTAAAATATATAAATCAAATTCTGGTTTATATGTGCATAGAACAACAGAACTTGTCACAATCAATTAAAAACTCAATACATTGAGGAAATTCAATTTTTAGTGACATGAAATGTTAGAATTTTTGACAAATTTATAAAATGAAAATCAAACACCTTTAAGCATTTTCAACGGTCCTTAATTTTCCAACTCGATCATATTGGCATACATGAAAAATCGTAAAAATTATACCTATGAGAATTATAAAAAAGCTTTCTTTCTGCATCATTTGGTTCTTCTAAATAAATTTATTTTATTTTATGACACGTGGTACTGCTTTTTTTTCGACAAGTGAGAATTAAATTTTCCTTTCATCAGTTCATTCTCTTTGACGTCAACAAAATCAAATCAAAAGCAATTTTCATCATTGAAAGTGAAAGATAAGAAATGGACACAAGACGTCATCAGTACATCAATTTTACACTTTTTTCCTATTTTCTATTTCAACGAAGAAATCATCTAAAGGTTATAACAATCTTTTTACGAGAAATAATTTGATGTGACTGAAATGCGTACCGTTATGATTTTTTTCATATATGCAGAAAAATAAGGACATTTACATGATGGAGTGAAGAAGGAAACCTCATTGAGAAAAAAAAATTGCCGTCATTTTTACTGACAGATCTCGAAGCCGGAAACTTTTCTTTCATTCTGAATATAAAAAAATATCCCATGCGACAAGCACAGGTTTTTTCTGTTTAAATTTTTCGAGAATAAAATGACATTTTCGTAAATATTGGTAAAAATCAAATTATAATAAAAGCTTTTTATTTGGCTCATATTTCAGTTCGCTAATTTTGGCAATTAGTTAAAATTTCAGATTCAATTGACTTCCAAATTTAATTCAATTATTTCTATATAAAAATGAAATCAATAAATAATTAAATATTAAGCACTTTTTATTATATTTTTAAGTCAATTACGCTCAAAGGCTCAACAAATTGCTGTTATTAATATTTGCCAATCATCCAATGTTTTATTTGATGAACAAACACTAACTAACAATCGAAATGGAAAAAATGCCTTATCGAAAGTTATGATAAGCGTTTAATATGAATGAATGTAATTATTGATGTTTTGTTGTGCGATAAGCACAAAAAAACGTCTGCAAGATAAGAAGCAAATCCAATCATGAAAATTTGCTGCCTCACAACGCTACAGGCCCAGTACATTAATATTTCATTATATCTGCAATGAAATCTTTCTATTAAATATTTTTTTTTGCTATGTTAGATGCAATTTAGTTTTTCTTTCTATGGTTGGCTTTTCTCACGTCAAAAAATTCTCATTTAGAATGCAATATCTTGATAGCTTCACATTTTCTCTCTCGTTGTTTCAGTTGCAAAAAAATGAAAATGTAAACTTAATAAATTATTAAACGCTTTCAGACATCAAAAAAAGAATAACTTTATACTTCCATGCGCAATTTCTGGCTTAGAAATTTCTTCTCTTTTCTTCCTTGGTTATTATAAAAAGAGTTTTCCTTTTCAATTTGTTTTTCACGAAGACGATACTCAAAATAATTTCCTGTGGATTTTCAATTACAGTAAAGGCTGAAAAACGTGCTTAATATGAAAAAAATTTACGGGGTTTTAAGATTAGCTAAAGGTAAAATAAAAAAAACAAATGTTCATCATCTTTATTTGCCTTATTAATGAACTTAATTTTTTTATTCTTTTTATGTTTTTATAACTTTCAAAATTCATGACACGAAAATTTTTATACCTTTTTACATCTGCAGATCGAGTAACAATTTACCCTTAAGAATTATAACCAAATTTATTAGACTTTCAACTTCAATGTTCTATTAAGAAAAACAATTTTGTGACCATTTTTAAGAGCTTCAAATTAATCCGTGTATAGAGACATTTTCATAGAGCTTTATAGCTTCTCAATAGATTAATTAACAGTAAATTTGGTAGGAAGTTTAATCATTAAATGTTGTACAGACATGACCTTAAAGGCATTTAATGTGAAATATTGAGAAGCAATCAATTAAAATAATTCACGGTCATGAGCTTTTTGGTATCAATTTTCTGCACTAATTAGTCATTTTCTACCTTGATACTTAATATTTAGTAACCCTTTGATAAATGAAAATGTTTAAGAAGGTTGAAAGTCGATAATGAAAATAAATTAAAATTTTTCAGATTCAGTATTTTGCGAATAATTAAAAATTTTTTGTGCTTTCTTCCAGAGCTCGAAATCGACGGCTGAGTAAGTAAAGTCATGAGTAATTTTACTCAAGTAAAATTTCATGAGTAAATTTACTTTAGTAAAATTTGGTGAGTAAATCATGAGTAAATTTACTTGAGTAAAAAATCGTGAGTAATTCGTGAGTAAATTTACTTGAGTAACAAAATTTATTTACTCATTGAGTAAATCTTGCGACGATTTCGGGCTCTGCTTTCTTCTACAATATTTAAGTCATTAATTTGAGAAATAAATTTAGTATTTTATTCAACAAAGTACTTTTACAAAAATGATTTATAAAATAAGTAATAAATCTTATCAAAAAGTTTGCATTTCTTCTCACGAATTTCGCTAATAAATTTCAAATAGCTGCTGGTGAAGAATTCAATTTAAATTATTACAAAAGTATTCTCTAATTAATCTTTTTCTTATTCAAGGAAAAGAGAGAAAAGGTATCGACTGCAAATGAATACAAGCAAATTAATACCATCATAAATTAGGTAGAAAAAATATTTCTAAACTTTCCCTTTTCACATTCAATTAAAAGCTAAAAAGTGAAAGCTCCACGAGCAATTAAACCAACTTGTGTCGTAAGTAAACGAGGAAAACTTCCTTATTAACTTGTCTATCATATACATCATATGATCGCTTGAGTGAAAATGACATGAACTTTATCGTATGTCTCATACATATAATGATGATAAAAGCATTTCGTTTTTTGTTTAATTTAGGTTTCTTCTTCTTCTTATAGATTGCTCTTAAGTAAAGTAAAACATCAAAGAAGTATTGTTTACTTAATCATCATCTTCAAACGTATGAGGGCAGGTATGAGTGCACATACACATACAAAATGTTTTTATAAAAAAAGAAAGGTGAAAAAGGAGAAAGAATTTTTTATCAAGTTAATGTAAAGTACACACTTTTTTTACGCGTCACGTCCTCGTTGATGGAATTTGTCAAAAATCATCATTTCTCAAACAACTCAAATACTCGAAACTGATAAATAAAATTTTCTCGTACTTCTATTGTATATCAGTACCGAGAGTATTCCCTTCTTTTTTTGTACTCGTTTTCATTGTGAATGAGTTGCTACGTAAATTTGACGTTGAAGATTGATGCTTATTATTAACTTATCAACCTTGCAAGAATTTCATTTCTAATCTTTGAATTTTTATTACAAATGTTGATAAAATTTCTTAGAAGTGCAAACAGCATGCGAAAAAAAAGGTTGAGGAAAAACGTGTATTTATGAACTCTTGATTTTTGCTATTGAAAGTGATTTAAATGCTAGTAAGGGATTAATAAATAAAATTGAGAGTATCAAGAAAGCTTTTTAATATTTTATAAATTTAAGTCTAGGAAAATCTGAATTTAATATTTCTATTAAATTTAAAGCATAGAAGCTTTAATAACCGACAAATGTAGTGAATTATTGTGCAATCGAGTTTATGTCTTGGAAAATGTTTACAATTTCTACGAACAAGCTGCGAAGAATTTCAAAAATTTCTTTTTGTATAGAAAATAAAGAAAAATTGAATCTAAATGGCTGCAGATATTTATTCAAATTTTTTTCTTGTCTATTCTTTTAAAGACACTCACGTTCTCACGATAGAAATAGAAACAAAAATCTTATTTTCCTCATACTGTCGATAAAAAAATAATGAAATTTATTGTCAACTACATGCAATGTATTTCCCCAACCTCAATGTTGTTCTGTATACATGATATTAAACTAAAAATGAAAACTCAAAAGCTACAGCTGATAAAATTATGATCTGCGAAGAAAATTTTCAACATTCTCTCTCGTTTGTTGACCAAATCCAAAAATTAAATCCCAAAACTGTCGTAAATTTTAGAACATGCTCGCCTCATCTGGATGAAAATTGGTGACTCATAATTTATGTGTCACTAACATTGCACTATAGTGAGAACACGAAAATGAGATTTTAAAAATTAATTAGCTGAATGCCATAACAATGTAGAAAAACTTTTTTTATTTTTCACACACACAAAGTTGATGCCTTAAGGGGGCTTTTTCATGTTGAATGATGCAGTGAGGATGATAAAAAATGCATGTGCATAAAAAAAGAAAGTTTATGATAATAGAAATAAATTTTTCAAATAATTAAAATTCATCATCAGAAGCATCAGAGAAGCATTAACCTAATTAAAGGCTGGAATAAACTTTTGATATTATTTCTTGCCTGCAGTAAGAAAACAAAAAACTTTTTCGTATTCATGAAAATACAAAATTTCTCAAAAGAAATGGATTTTTATTTGAAACTTTATGGTCAAAACTAAAAGACTCTTCCAAAGGGAGAAGAGAAAATAAAAAAGTTAAATTCATAAGAGCAAGAAAACTGAGGCATGCTGAGTGGTTTATACTCAATATATAAATGTGAATCCAGAGAATAAATTAATGTCATTAATTAAATAAGTAAAGAAAGTGCACAGGGAAGTTCAGTTGCACTTTTTTCTCATTCCCGTGTGTATAACGACAGCTATTATTGCAATATTGTGTACAAAAAAACTTTATACTCACATATTTTTTTATAGAAGTTTTTCTTTAACAATTTTAGAAATTAAAAAAATATTTTTCACAATTTCTTTTCTTTATCTTCTCACAGAAAATTCAGTCCACAAAAATATTTTCACTTAATATTTTTCACTTTAGTCTCAACAGAAAAAAAAATTTAAATAAATATAAATTCAACACTTCTTTTATTCACTTGTATTTTTCTTTAAAATATTTTTAATATTTATGTGAGAGCTTCTATATATTGCCTGCAACTTGGCTCTAGCACAACTGATAAAGTGAGCGAAGTGAGTCTGATACTTATAGTATTTAAGCAATTTCCATCTTCGTGGCCAGAGAGCAACAATTTGTTGCTTGAAAGTCGTTGAACATGCGCGTATGGCAGCAAGCCGAAAACGTGGCAACGAAGAATTCAGTTTATTCGTAGGCAAAAATATATTGCAAGTGCCACAAGTTTGAATCATACAATCAAACCAAAATTTCGATTATTTTACGCATTTACGTCCAATGGTTATTACACATTTCGCTAATCATGATTACAATTGTCGGATGTGAGGTAATTATTAACAACATAGGAAATTATGTAGGAGGAGAGAAAACAAACTAAGTAAAAATGAAAAGAAAAATCCTGCCATTTAACAATGACGAACTTTCAATTGTTTGCACTAAAAATTAAGCATTTCTAATTCATCATCGTGACTTGGTCCATTCATTCACAAGAGGGGAATGCGTGCAAATATTTGACATACTTTATGAGTAATATTTTTCCACTGCATTTGAGACGATCAATATTCTTCAAGTAGTAGATGAAAATTTAATATTTTTTAGAAAAATTTTAAAGGCATACAACAATGTGTACAACATTGCATCATGCAGTGACAAAAAGAGTTCAAAATGTACTCACAGTTTCCTTTTCGTCAAGTTGATTAAATTATTACCACGTAAGCATTCATGTTATGCAACAATCTACTTTATGGAAGTGCATTATGGAAATTTTCACAAACTGAGTGAGATATCTTTTGTGTAGTCATGGTAAATTGAGGTTGAATTCGCATTCATATGTGCAATTGTATTATAAAATTTTCATTTCTTTTCAAGATTTGTTTAAAATAGCTAAAAATAGGACATAAAAATTTTCTTCATATGAACTTTTTAAAAATTCATCAAATGTTCGATCTCTTTTTTTTATTCTTAACGTTTCTTCCTTAGTCCAAAGGCTTATTCAAGACAAACATTTGCAAGGTTTATCAAGATTAGCTCTCAGTAATCGATTCCAAATTCAAAACTGATGGATTTATGAAAGTTTTCTTTTGCAGCAAACTTTTTATACTGCCGAAAATCCTTACATTCACCTATGCTTTGTGGTCATGTTTTGAATAAGCAATTTACTCTCTTTTTCATATTAAAAGCATTTTGGCACGCACTAAATATATTAGAGGTTGAGAAAAAGTTTTTGTTGCTTCTTTTTATTTATTTATTTTGTCTTGCACATAACTGTGAACAAATAAAAAGTAAAATAATCAGCAATGAATGAATAATGAAAATTGTCATATTAATGACAAATACATTGCAAAAATCACGTTTTTAATAAAAAATTTTGCCTGCATCTCTCTTAGATGTTTATTGAATGGAAAATTTCAAAAAAATCTATAAGTATTCGAATTAATAGCTAAACTATATATTTCATTTATTTGTGAAAAACTAATCAAATTTTCACGAGAAAAAAGTTTAACATTGAGCCAAAAATCCCCGAAAGAAAAGAAACTTTTTAATCTTCGTGCTTTTCAAATTCTGACGTCATCATCATGATTACGTTGAACAGAAGATCGTGCGTTGTTTTCTCTCATTCATGAATGTATATGCGAAAATTAAAATACTGGCTTGGAAAGAATGATAAAATTTTAAATTGGATAGCAACAATTGAAAGTTTTTGGCAGTTTTAGGTTTTTCTTGAGAAATTTTTGATTAAATTTTCTGATTTTTGTATTAATTTTTTTTTGGTTAAAAATAAACGACAGAATTTTTAAAATCAGTTGTAACTAGACAGGTTTTAAAAAATATTTTTAATGACCAATTCCAAATTCGTATAAATTATTATATAAATATTTTATTGCTATATAAAATTTCATTTAATGCATAACTTTCCAATTGTTAAAATTTAGTTCATTTTTGAACAATGAAACTAACAGTAATCATTTTTATATTTTTGATTGTTCAAGTAGTTTCAAAACGACGCTATACAACACCATCGCCATTTGGATCTCTTCGTTTCCATCTTGTAAAATGTGAACCATCAGAAATTGGTCTTGATAAATTCTATTTTCAAAATTATTCCTGCTATGCAAAAGCACTAAGTAGAGATTTGTCAGTTTTTAACGTTTACTTCATGTTTAAAGAAAATATATACAAAGTTTGGGTAAAAAATAAAATTAATTTTCAAACGTTTTTCTCAACTTACTTTCTTATCTGTCTATCTATTTGTTTAATTTTTAAAAAATGTTTTAATATTTAGGTAAAAGGTCATTTAGAATACAAATATGGAACTATATATCGGCCAGTAATAAGTCTTCCGATAGTTGAATTGTGCTTAATTTTCGATACTATTACTGAGAATAAAAATTTATTAATACTTGAAATCTATAAGGTTATAAATACTATAGTTCCAAATCTAGTTCATTCATGTCCTTACAAGGTATATATTTAAAAGTATAATTATAAAAATATAGAGTTAATTGTAATAACTTAATTTTTTTTAATAGAAAAACGAAGTTCTTGCTGCATATAATAAAACATTTCCTGTTGAAATAATGTCATCAGTTTTTTGGCAAGGTCATTACAAATTGAAGTTTTCAATGCATCTCAACAATCCCGAATGGCATACTTTGAATGTTACAGCAATTGTATCATCTGTTAGTCCAATTAAAGAATCATTTGGTTGAAAAATAAAATATCACTTTAACAATTATAAACAAAGATTATTTAAATTTGAAACACAGTTCTCTTGTTATTTTTAATCAAAGAATTATCTAAAATTACAGTTAAATAATGAACCCAAGTGTGAAATTAAGCAATTTTAAATAAGCAAAAATCATTCGAAATTACTAAAAAAGAATTTTAGTCATGCATTACAAACCAATATATTCTTAGTCGACATTACTTTTTGTATCATGATATTCAAAACAATATCCATTTGTTTCTCTTCATTTCCATCTTGTAAAATGTGAACCATCAAAAATTGATGAAAATTCTATTTTCAAAATTCTATTTATTCTTGCTATACAAAAAAGCACTAAGTGAAGATTTATCAGTATTTAATTTTTACTTCATGTTTAAAGAAGATCTCTACAAAATTTTGGTAAATTTTGGTTAAACTAAATCAATTAATAAAAGTTATTTTGATATTTTAGAAAAAAGGTCGTTTAAAGTGCAAACATGGAACTATTTATCGACCTGTATTAAGTTTTCCTAAAGAAGAAGCCCGCTAGCATGCCGCGGCATACTAATGACATGTTGTAACGTATTTTTGGTTACACGGGAAGTTTGTTCTTTCCTAGAAATAATTGCAGAAAATAAAGATAATTGATCTTTGAAATTTATAAAATTATCTATCCTTGGAAGTAATTTTAAAATTTTTCATTCATTGATTTGATTAGGCAGGTGAAGTTCCTTCTGCATACAACATTTCATTTCCGGTTGAAAAAATGTCATCAGTTTTCTGGCAAGGCAATGAATTAAAGTTTTTTATGTTTCTTCAAAATCTAGATTGGGATACTTTAAATGTAACAGCAATTGCAACTTTCATCAGTCCATTTAAACATTTCTTTGGTTCAAAATATATTTTTCTTAGTTTAAAATAAATTGTGTTCATAAAAACTTTTACTAAACTAAGATTTTTATTGAACTTAAAAATAGTAAATTATACCAGCTGATAGTTCTCAGAAAGCGATTACTATCATCAATATAACTTCATCAGATCGATTTATCAATCTGTCCTTTATTCGAGAAGTTTCTTGAGAAATTGAAAGCACTTCAATGTGCATCATTATAATTGATACATCACAAACTCGTGTTGATAATAATTTTGTTGAAACTTCATTTATTATGTAAAAAGTTTTCCTCATTTTCACTTTGTTGATGATAAAAGTGAAAATGACGGATGAATGTATAAAACTTTTCTACATTCGACTATTTTTCTCCCCGCTAGTATTGCACGCAAAACCAATAAATTATTCAAGAGCATTTTAGCAGAGATTTAAGTGCCATAAGAATTTTCCACCAGTGTATGTCAATTAGCGTATGAATTCATTAAATTTTGATGCTCACTAGTTGAAACATCTCGTGAGAATTGCATATGAAATTCATACAAGTGGTTCATTTATTATATGAGATTATTTTTCCTGCTTTAAGCTTCAACTTCACTTCGACTGTGCTAAAATTAATGATCGCAATAATATTTGAGTGAAGAGAAAACTTTAAGTGTTTTGGCATTATTCCATGAAATTTATAAATGAATTTAATTTGTATGCTGCTTTAAAAATATATATGACGTCATTCATCATAAAAAAGGGTAAATTTTGCACAAAAATGTATAAGGCGTTGGATTAGTAAAAAAAATTGGGTTTAAGACATTAATCTAGCTTTTTTAGACAAATTGTTTCTGTCAAGAGTAAGAACATTGAACTTTATAAAGCCTATCACGTGAATTTAGAGCTAATTGCAATGCATTGAGGTCAATATTTTACTGATTTGAATACAATGAATCAATTTCTAATGATTAATTGCAAATTGATCAAGTTAAAGCTTATAATTCTTTACTTAAAATAGAAGCATTGACATAAACATGTTGTTCAATTGCACGTACAATATTTGCATGTTTGTATAGTTATTTATGAATAGAAAATGTATCGGTTTTATCAATAAAATAAAAAATAATCATGAAACATCGAAATAGAATTTCATTACAAATCATTAATAACGTGAAGCATCGATGCGTGTTCTCATATGAATGGAAGTTTGAAAATCCCGGATTAATGTTCGACATATATTGAATGTGATATTGAATGACTCATTAATATCATTTCTGATATCAATATATAAAATGCTTTATATATTTTTATTGCATCAAGTAAATGAGATGTATTTAATGGTCATTCAAATGAATGAAATAAATGTAAAAATTTAAGTTTTTATGAAAATAAATTCATTCTGATATCAAGCAACCTTCAAATATTCCGCTAAAAATGAATACACAAAGAAAATGTTTATCAGAAATTTGATAAGCAAATACCGATCGTGTGATAAATGCATAAAAATTTGTTGAATGAAATGTTCATGAATTGATTGATACAACGACAATCAGACAATAAATATAAACAGACGACTGTTGTGATAAAACTATAAACATAAAGAGTTTTCAACCAACCAATAATTTTTTATTTATATTTATTATGACAGATTTATAGTTTATGTTGATGAGGAAAATTATGAATTAATTAATAAGTTAAATGTCAATTACAGACACACGCAAGTGATAACCATAAACACCTTGCTCTTGTCACTTGGGAATTTTTTATGATGAATAATTTCTCGCACTTTTATTGCTTAAGCGTTGGCAGCAGTGAAATTGAATAAAAAGCAACTAGTTTCTACTCGATTTGGTTTTTATTGTTTTTTATTCTCTAAATAATAAAATCGCTTTTAATCTTTGATTCGCTATCCAATTAACCTTAATAATTTACAATAATATGTACACATAGACAAACGCTTTACGTCATAATAATAATCGCTTGTTCAACGTCCAATGTTCAAACTTTAAAAACTTTTTTTTACTAAATTACTGCTGTTAATATTTTCCCTATAATGCATAGAAGTTTTTAAAAAATCCGGGAAGGATTGAATTCACTACTGGACGTGATTCTAAAAATCACAATTTAATCTTAAACTTTTTTCTAATTCTTTGTTTATTCCGATGATGATTTTAGATGTTCTATAAAAATGAAACATGTTATGATAGATTGAATAGAACCTTAAGCTTGCATATTGACAAAATCAAATCAAGTAGCGTTATCAATATGTCACACGCTTCGTGTAAATATGAGATTGAAATTTCACAATTATTATGAGTGAGAAAATTTATGAAATTATTGATGACCCTTGAAAATTAAATAGGTCTCTTTAAAATATTGTGAAAATGCCGCTTATCACTTCTTCCTTTAATTTGAAGAAGAAAATCAAACAGTGACAATCACAATTTATGATTGAGAAATTGTTTCTCATTTGAATACTTCAACATCATTGTTAAACTTCCTTGAAAGAATTAATTGCTCTAAGTGTGACATTGAGAGTATTACATTGTAGAAATGATAAAAAATCATTCATTAATCACTCTTACCTACTCAATTTAACCTGTAAATTAATGAATGAATAATAATTTGAATTAAATACTCGTAATTAGCTTAATACAAACTTTTTACAATTTGTTGTCTATTTCAATTTCAAGTACGTATTTTTATCAGCTGTTTTGTTTATACACAACAAGAAATTGATAGGTGTGAGTCATTGTATTGTGAAGTGGAAAAAATAGAACACAAAACTTTGAAAAATTACTTATGACGTCAAAATTCTACTAAATAAAATAATAAAATAATAATGAGCAATGTGACTTGAAAATTATTCTTTTCCCCAACCGAAACACATTGGAGAAAATTAATATTAATCCAGCCAAACCAAACAATCAATTTGTCAATATTATTTTAAAATTTAAAAATTCCCATTACTTTCGAGACAGATTTTGTGCAAACACGTCTAAAAATATTAATTTATTTACACTATGAAACAAATAAAAAAGTGCATTCATCGATTGAGTTGATTGACCGTAAGAGAGTGAATAAAAATTGAAGGTCACCTACGCACACTCTCATGTATGATGATGCAAATAAGTTGAAAAATGTGCATTTTGACATTGAACTTGAATCTCAATAAATCTTTACATAGCAACAATATCACAACACATAAATATATCTAAAATGGTCACTATCTTTGATATTTTATCGAAATGTCATTTTTCTTTTGTTTGTGTAAAGGTTTGAATAAAAAATAAAGATAAGCAGTACAATCGACACTTAAAAAATTTTATATTTCCCCCTTCTTTCATTTCATTGTGTGCTTACTCGTAAACGATTTCTTAATAAAACCTAGAATTAAAATTGAATAATTTTTTTCCTTCAACACAATTAGTTTAGCTTTCGAGCGAAGTTGATTGAAGTACATATAAACTAACTAACTAAATAGAATCATCTCTCTCAGCTCTCGCACTTTACTCTGTGAGAATTTGATTTTTTATTGTGAGAACTAAAAAGGAAAAAAAACTTTAAATCGGTGCATTAGTTTGTCAGCTCTCGAAGCGATAAGTTCAATAATAAGTGAGAAAAAAAGACAAGAGAGCTTTTTTTTGTGATAATTTTTCTATTTATAATTAATTGTGAAGTGACAATAAATCAAAAAATGGAACTAATACAGGAATCAAATTTAAACACAATTGCGGCACTTTCAATGTCTGCAATGAAAGTTGATAACAATCATACAACTATCAATAAGCACGTTCAAACGGAATACGTAAAGGGATCAATGGACGCAACAGTCATTGATTACCAACATTCACCATCAGCTGTTCGTGCTGCCTTTCATAACATGCCTGTATGTGAGCCAATAGAAATCTCTTTCAAGGATGTTTCTTATTCCGTTCAAAAAATGTTTTCTAAAAGTGAGTGACATAAAGTTTTTATTTATTCAATTACGTTTGTTGACAAATCATTCGCTTCATTAGAGATAGAAAAGATTTCAATCAATGATTGATAATTATTATTGACAATGACCTTTGCCTTATACTTTGCGTTTTTGTCTTGATAATTTCTTAATCACGTGCGATTTGAGATAAGTTGATAAAAATTTTTTTTAGCATTTTTTTTATCTCAAATGACGAAAGCTGATTTTTGGAAATAAACTTTGAACGTTTTAATTACTTTTTTTTCGTAACCATGCCATGAAATGATAAAAATAAATCTTTTTGTTTATTTACGCTTTTTATTTTGCGTAAAAATTTTTATTTTTCCTAAAAGTTTCTTTGTTTCAATCACAATACATAATTAAAATTGCAAAATCTTAAATAAATTGTCTTTTAAGTAAAATCAGCAAAATTGTTTAATGAAATAAAAGTTTCAATATAACTCACCTTAAATGAACTTTGTTTGCAATGAATCATTTAATGTTTGCATTAACAGCAAATAAACACGATGAAATCGAAGTTGAAGTGAACAAAATTTACTCAAGTGATGTTTATTGATGGTTTTTATGTGCAAATTGAATTTCAAGCTAGAAAAGTTTCAAGTTCTAAATTGAATTTTCAATATTTGAACTTATCAAATTGAACATTATAGTCAATAAAATGAAAATTGGCATAAAATGATCATTGTTTTGATTATAATAAACAAAAAGTAAATTCTCAATGTCAATCATATGCAGAACAAAATAGGTTTACCTTTCTTTAAAACCAACAAACTAATTTCCACTTAATAACCACAAATTTGCATATTTCACCAAACAAAAAGTTCACATTGTGTACACACATATTCATTGTTTTAAATGTGCATGCACAAGTGTATAATATGATATGTCAACAATGTTCATAGAACTTTCTTCAATAGCTTACAAACATGTAAATGAAATCAATTCATGTCAAAATCATAATTGTTATTACTCACTATCTTATGAGGAAGAGAGAATGGACATAAATCTCATGCATTTGACATTTATTTCAAATTGAAAATTTATTTTTTTAAATAATCTAAAATTTTAAATTTATGATGTAATTGTCCATGAACTCATAAATGTGTTAATTTGAAGTGCTAATGACAAATATTTGCTCTAATAAAAATTTTTTGATAATGCAGCAGTTCAAAGTCAAATTTTAAAAAAAAACGAAATCAATGGCATGAGTTCAATGTACTTGTTTTTGATTTATTCATTTAATAATTAAATTATGTCAAGATAAGTGACGATGAATGCATGTATTTTTATTTTCCTTATCTTGATAAGGAAAGTGAGAAAAATATTCATCGGCTATTCTAATGTTTTACACTTATTTGTTTACAGCTCGTAAGGAAATTTTACATAGAGTGAGCGGTAACTTTCCAAGTGGAAATCTCATCGCAATAATGGGTAAATGTTGTAAATTTAATTTTAGTAAACAAATAATAATGAATTTATGTCTTTAATATTGACATATGATGAATTGTAGGACCGAGTGGTGCTGGTATGTAGTTTATCTTTTTCTCTTTTTTCTTATGTTAAAAATTTTAAATACTTAGGAAAGTCAACACTACTCAACGCCCTTTCTGGCTACAAAACGAGAAATGTAAGCGGCGCAATTTATGTGAATGGAAGAATTCGTGATTTAAGTGAGTGGCTCAAAATCTTTTTTTATATATGCCTTATACAATTTTCATTTTTTTGTGTAGATGAATTTAAGAAATCAACCTGTTACATTACTCAAGATGATAGACTGCAACTGCTTCTAACAGTATACGAGAATATGAAAGTAGCTGCAGATTTGAAACTCGGAAATAACGTCAGTGAGATGGAGAAGAATGGCAGAGTGAGTACAATAACGAAGCCAGCATAATTGAATGATGAATTTTGTGACATTTACATGACGCGCTTTGTTAAAAAACGTAAACATTTCTTCTTTTTTTCTTCACTGCCGCACGTTCGAATACAAAACTTTTTTTCCTTTTATTATTATTTCCCACGATATGAAAATTGAAAAAAAAAAGCTTTCTCCACTTCAGAATATGGCAGAGAGAAGAAAATTAATTGATTTTTTTCCTATGAAGTTAACGATAAAGTTGTTGTGACAGCACGTATTACTATGAGACTTGTCATATTTCTCCTTTGTGAACATTTCATGAAGGCGCACAGTTAAAATTTTATTAACTCCTTTTCTTTATAGATTACCTTTTTCATAACACCTCACATGAGAATATGTTTATTCGTGCTCAAGCTTTTCACATTTTATTTACCTTGAATTTTTTTTTTATAAAATAACAGTACTTTGAAATTTAAATTTAAACCAGTGACCAAGTACCCGTGTTGCAGATCGGTGTACTTAAGCGCATTTTTGATGCCTAGATCAGAGTTTATAACAATTACAGAAATATTAGATGCGTTTGTAAAACAGATTCATGCGATAAGATATACTGGTTAAAGTAAATTTCAAATGTATTGGAAATTTCATTTGTAATATCCATAGTTTCGAATGAAATAATTGAAATTTAAGTTGTAGCAAATAGCATTTTGTTTACATTTTCATATAGAAATATATTTTATGAAAACTCGAGTAATGTAATTGCTGCTAATAATCTTGATCTATTAAAATTCTCGGAATTGTCTTTATAAATTTCGGTGATTTGAAAATAACGATCAAATTCAAAAATACGCGAAGTTTGCTACGCGCAGCTGAAAAAATTTTTTGATCGCAGTCAACTTCGCGAAAAAAAATTTTGTTTACAAATTTTCAATATGAAAAATTAATTCGCAATTTCCCAAGTTATATGACTAGTGACAGAAATATAAATAAGCGTCGCCGCACTAACTTTTTATCACAAATCTAACGCAAAAAACCGTAAGTCGCTAGCTATTATAGTTTTCGAGATCTCAGAGGGACACCCGGGAGCCGAACAGCCAGCCAGCCAGCTAGCCAGCCGAACAAAGTGAATGTATAAGCTGCATTGTTGTTCCAAAAATGCGCTAAAAAATTATTTACTTGAAAATCTCGTAAAAAAATTATTTAAATTAATTACATTATTTATAACTAATTACAATTACTTTCCTGATAAATTAAAAATATGGAAGTTAAATAATTACAGTGTTATACTTGACATAAAATTATTCTCTTTTGAAATAAAATCACTCAAAATGTCTTTGTGAAGAAAAAATAAACAAATTCTATTAGTCTAATCACCTTTTATAGCATAATAATTTCATCTCATTTTAAGAACATACCGTATACAATAATAAAATTTTCACTTCTTTGAAATGTACGTTAATTCAATGAAATAAATTTCCCACGTCTAATTTTACGTCTTTTTGAACTCACTCACTTACAGACAGTGAGTTGGAATTATCATTATAAAGTTTTTAATTAAAATTCTCCTACTTCAATGAAAGAGTTTGAATAAGAACAAAATTTTCCGGTTCCTTAAATTCATCAATTTTATAGAATTTTAAGATAAAAGAGACAAATTATTTTCCCTAATTATTCATTTCTTCCGCTCGTTTACAGATCGAAAATATTCTTACAGCACTTGGTCTTTATGATCACCAACACACAATGACTGAACGGCTGTCAGGTGGACAAAAGAAACGATTATCAGTCGCACTTGAATTGATAAATAATCCAACTGTCTTATGGCTTGATGAACCCACGACGTAATTGTGATTTAAATTTTTTTTTTAACCAAAATAATATAAAATTTAATTTATTACAGCGGTCTCGATTCATATTCATGCTGGCAAATGATTGCATATTTGAAACAACTCGCACAGCAAGGACGAACTGTCATTTGCACGATTCATCAACCAAGTGCTAAACTTTTTGAGAAATTTGATTTGGTTTATATTTTAGCGTATGGAAAATGTCTCTACCAAGGTCATTCATCAAAACTCGTTCCATTTCTTCAATCAGTTTCACTTCCATGTCCGAAATTTCATAATCCTGCTGATTATGGTAATTATTATTTGTTTCGCAACCACAACTCTCTTAAATGACGTAAAATTTTTTTAATATTCTAGCAATTGAATTAGCATCAGGTGATTATGGCATGGATAAAGTGAAAACACTCTGTAATTCGATCGGTAATGGTGAATGTATTACATGGTATGAAAATCCAAATCGAGTTATGAAATTAGAACAACTTCGTCAGCAATATCCGATCGGTGAGGAGCGCAAGAAATCTGACGACGTTAGTGAATTGCACAAACTCAAAATACTGATACGACGCGGTGTCATCAAAACAAAACGTGATCAGACATTGACCCATTTAAGAATCTTCGTCAATATTCTCGTTGCAATATTGCTGGGCTGGCTGTTTATTGGTTCGGGAACAGATGGCTCACGTGTTCTTGCCAACTATAATCTGATGTTTGCAATTCTTATTCATCATGTCTTTTCAACCATGATGCTTACAATTCTAACATGTGAGTTCACACGTCATTTGATTGATTTAGACTTTTTTTTGACTAATTCATATTAAACAGTCCCAACAGAAAAATCGACAGTACTGAGGGAAAACTTTAATCGATGGTATTCTGTAAAAAGTTATTACATTGCGAACACTCTCATCGATTTTCCAGTGACATTTCTTTCATGTCTGCTCTTTTCTATCATTATTTACATCATGGTTGGTTGGCCAATGGAAGCTGATAGATTTTCTGTGTTCTTCATTGTTAGTTTATTAATTGTTATGATTGCACAAGCTATAGGTAAAATTTCTTTTCTTTTTAAAGTTTAAAATATTAAATTTGTTAAATTTTACTTATTTAGGTCTAATTATTGGAACATGCTGTAATGTTATTGTAAGTACAATTTTTGCTTATGAATGAGTGACGTAAATTTTTCAATTCATTTGAGAACAATGAAAAGATGCCTACATTTTTTACTTTAAAACAATTTGGTAAATAATGAATGAAAGCATATAAGGGTTAACAAATGAAAATGAAAGTTAAGAAACCACAAAAACCATCAGCAAGCACTGTATGAAGTAAAGTTCAAATAATGGCATTCAAAATTCAATATTTGTTATGATGAAGGCGAAAATAGTTTCAATTTTGCGAGATTCAATTACGAATGAATTTTAAACTATATAGTAAAAATAGCAATCTCGCGAGAAATTATCAAAATAGACAACAAACTACTCATTGCAATATCATTGACGTAAATTCTCCCTTGTATTCGAGACTGAAAGGAAAAAATTTAAAATTCAATTTACTTTTCAAAATATCGTCTTGTTAATCTTCCTACCTCTTTCTATATTCTTACAATTCTTCCATTATTCCATTCAAGAGCAACTGTTTGCTACCGGAAATAGAAATTTTCATCTTTTCGCGATGGTTTGCCTGTTCAAGTGTGGCAAATGTTGACTGTTCTCATAATAATGCTTTCATGCAGTTCAGAACCACCCACATACTGCGAGTTAATTCGTCTCTTCTTTTTTTTCCTCTCAACTTTTTAATTTGTTTGCTCACTCATTTAACTGTCATAAACTGTTCAACTTCTTTCGCTTATTGTCCATTTCAAAAGTTCAATGCAAAAATTATCATAACAATTAACTCCTGGCCTTGCGTCCTTTGTGTTGTGTAATAAATTAAGATGACATCAGTTAAGAAAATATTTTTATATTAAATTTATTTTTAACGTATCTTTTGAATTTAAATTTTTGAAAACTGTAAAACATGAAAATTTTAAATTAGTGTACTACTTGAACTATCTAAATACATATATTTTTTCCAAAAATTAAATTCCAAACTAAAGAATATATTTCGGTATACAAAATCTTTCCCACATCAAAACAACTTGACCATCATTGCTATAAAGTCAAAATTTTCAATTAAATTTTCAATTAAAAAGAAAACCTAAAATACATAGTAGATAACACTAAATTCAAACATTTGTGGTTTTGACCACTTCCGTTCTTACAATAGAAAGCGTTGAGAGAATTATGATAGCAATACAATGAATATATGTGCATTTGTTTACTTGTATAAACAGAGACGTAAAAGTTAATTGCTAGCGCGTTGTATGAAAGAATTTAAATGAAATGCAATCTGATTCATTTCGACCAACGCAACAGCTTTTTGTGTGAGTGTGCATAAAGCTCTTTTTTAAATGACATTTTTATCCTTTTCAGAACGGTACATTCTTGGGTCCAATACTCGCTGTACCAGGTATTTTTAATTTTCTATACTTAAAATAAACCAATTAATCCAATTTCAATAAATTAATTTTATTTTTTTATAGCGATGATGCTAGCGGGATTTGGTGTCACTTTAAAAGATCTTCCAATGTTTTTAAAGTGGGGAAGTTATGTCTCGTATTTACGTTATGGACTTGAAGGTTACGTTGGTGCTCTGTTTTATGAACGAGAACAATTAAAGTGCGATGCTATGTATTGTCACTACAAGTAAGGTTTATTCATTGCCGCACATGACTGAATATTCATTGAAAATTATTTTTAACAGATATCCAGATAAGTTTTTAAAGGACATTGCAATGGAAGCTGATAGATTCATGCACGATATTGCCGCACTTATTTTCACACTTCTTTTGCTTCGTATCATTTGCTATTACTTACTAAAATGGCGCATTGTGCTTAGTCGTTAAGAAGATTTTCTGAAAGCAATGTATGAAATAAATGAATATTCAGACAGTAGACAACAATAACAACATATATGCGGAAATAATTTTCAATTAAAATATTTTATATTCTTCTTAATGATTTTTTACTGCAGTCAGGGATTGCTAACAATTTTCTTATTAATTTACCTTATTTATTATATTTATAGAACATTTGTGCCAAAGTAGTTTGTTTAGTAAAGAAATGAGTTTATTTCTGAGGTTTCTAGAATTATTTAAATGAAGACATTTTTTGTTATTTTGTTGTAATTATTGTAAGATTTTTAAAGTTTATGTAAAATTAATAAAAGGATAAAATTCTTTGATAAATTAGCGTTTTATTGATTTAAAATTTGCAAAACTTATTTCTCAAACAGGTGTTTAAATAATACTTTTATTTAAAGAACAAAAGAAGTCTTTTCAACTGTCATTAAAATTTTAAAACAAAAGCTCACAAAAAAGCTTTTTAAATTTTCTAATATATTTTTTTAAGATCGTTATTTTTTCTATTATGTATGATATTATTCTATCAAGAATATCATAAATGAAAAGTCGTATTATAAAGAATTTTTAGGTATTCGTAAATTTATCCCTTTAGGTTCTTTCTTAAAAGATTAAAAGTATCAACACTTGTCAGCTGGAAAATACGTCATCTATAAAGTAAATAATAGCGATCATTCAAAACATTTTCAGTATCAATTTATAGTTTTTATTTCAGTTTTTATCTTTATCTCGTCTTGGTAAAACGATAAATTTTGAGTGATGAAGAAAATTTTAGGACTTTTAGTTCTTATAATTTGTATTTTTCATGTATCTGGTTAGTGTGTGTAATTAAAATTTTTGAAAAAGGAAGAAAAATTAAATTATAAAAAATAAAATGAAAGACAGACATTCTCAATTTTTATTTTTAAACACAGCATTTAACTTTATTTTATTTTTCATCAGGTTATCGTTACTACAGATGCAAAAATAAACTTGATTGCTTAGATACTCAATACTTCTCATGGAGTTCTTGCAGATGTAAATGTCTCTTTGATTGTCCAAATTATTCCAACGTTATACAAAATAATTCAACCTGTGAATGTGAATGTAAAGAGCAACTCAACTGTACAGCACCACAAATGTACCAATTTTCTGTTTTACTTATTTTTTAAGTTTAATAAAAAAATTCTTTAATATTTAGCCTTGATCCTGATACATGTCAATGCAAATGCAAAAAGACACTAAAATGTGCAAAACCAATGAGCTTTAATTCAACAATCTGTGATTGTCAATGTCCTAATATTGCATGTGATGGAAATCAAGTCGTTATGAAACCAAATTGCACATGTCAATGCCCAACAGCTCCACGAAAATGCAATGATAATCAAGTTTGGGATCCAATTGGTAATTTTTTTTATATCATTATGAAAATGTTCATAAAGTAAATATTCAAATTAATTTTAAAAATAGCATGCAGTTGTGTTTGCAAAGATCAGCCTCAATGTGCTTTTAATCAAGTTTTTAATAATTCTACTTGCTCGTGTCAATGTTCAACACAACCATCATGTGCTTCGTATCAAACGTTAAACACTAACACATGTGAATGTGACTGTACTACTGATAATAGCACATCATGCAATGCTCAACTCCCTTTATATGGTTGGAATAGTAGAAAATGCAATTGTGATTTCTGTCCTGATAATCTAACTAGAAAAACACTTTGTGAATCTAATGCTAATTACAAATGGAATGCCACAAACTGTTCATGTCAATTTTGTCACACTCGAAATGTTGATCAAGCTGCTTGCACTGCTAAAGGTTCAACATTCGGATGGTCTGAATCACAGTGTAGCTGCATTTTCTGTCTTAATAAAGATGTTCGTGCAAGTCAATGTGATTTATTGGGATCATTATATGGCTGGAATGATACAACCTGCAATTGTGATTTCTGCCCTAACTTAAATGATCGAGTAAACTCATGCAATGCTCTTGGTGACAAATATGGCTTTAATTCGACTCAATGTCAATGTAATTTCTGTTATAAACGATCTGATAGAATCACTGCATGTAATGCACAAGGATCAACTTATGGATGGAATGACACAAACTGTAGTTGTGATTTTTGTTACAATCAAGCTGACAGAATCAACTCTTGTAACTTACTTGGTTCCACTTATGGCTTTGATCCAATTCAATGCAGTTGTACTTTCTGTTATGGAAAAGCTGATCGTATTGCTGCATGCAATGCATCAGGCTCAGCTTATGCATGGAACGACACTAGTTGTCAATGTTATCTTATTCCTACAACCACTACCACTAGTACTACAACAACGACAACAACAACCACGTAAGATAATTTTCTTTATACTGCCAACACTCCATCTTTTCTATAAATAAATAATTTTTTTTATTTTTGGAAATATAGCACAACGACGTCAACTACAGCAGCTGTCACGAGCTCATCAAATTCTTCCACAACAACTGCAGATCCATTCGCAAGTATACAGAAACTTGGAGCTCTTTTATCGACAAGTCAAAATGATACTGGTTCTTTCGTTTCACATGTTGCATCTTCATTAACTGATGCATTCTCTCAAGCATTAGGCGAAAATACTTGGAATGCTTACAAACAAGCATTGCTTGGAAATTGAAACTATTTTATAATAAAAAAAATTTTAATGCAACAATTTTCAACGCCCAAATTGTTCTCAATCTCGCTGATTCCAATATGATATTGGCTGGTAGGACACAGATCCATTTTAACTTTGTTTGCTGGCAAAATATTTTACTTTCACATTTTGTTGTCACTTTTTTATTGTTCTAATAAACAATTCATATTTTTTACCATAACAACGTGTAAAGCTTCGTTAGAAAAGCTTTAAATTCCTGATTTACTTACAAAAAATTTCAGCTTGATCTTTAACAGAACTATCTATCATATTCTCACAATATGCTTGAGCATCAGCACAGTATTTGATCCACAATCTATCATATAAAGGTTTACTTGACACTGAACAACTTCAGGAAATATCAGCAATAATGATGATTTATAATCGATTAGAACACACTTGTCTAGAATAAAAAAATGTTACAGTCTATACGGAGAAAAATATTTTATAACTGGCATAAAGTTTTTTAGATTTGTCCCTATAAAGTCAAATTTATTAGCCTTAAAGTTTTATAACAGTGATAAATATTTTTATAACTGTCATAAAAAAATTTATGACGCTTATAAATTTTATTTTTGACGCTAATAAGTTTGACTTTATAGGGACAAATCTAAAAAACTTTATGCCAGTTATAAAATATTTTTCTCCGTGTTGTTCTTAAAAGTGAATTTTTAAGGATGATTTTTATCAGAGAGATTTTCATAAAATTTCGAACACGCACTTTTTTGGATAATCAATATTGCGTCATTAAAGTTTCAAATTGAAACTTTCAATACTTTTGGATGAAAATGTTTTATTAGTTAATTATTTAGATTAATTAATAGCAAAATTGTCACACCTTTTTATCAAAACCATTAGGCAATCCTATGCTAGATTATTATTCTCCAAGGAGCTAATGAGTTCATTTTTTGTTAAACATTCTTGGTTTTAAATTTGTCACACGTTAAAATATTATTAAAAAAATACTTTTAATTTCCAATCTATAAAGTAGTTCAGCATGATTAGACTGTTAACCGATTTTGTGAGACAAATTTCTTTATCAAGTTCAATTTTATTTATAACTCTTGAGTAGGGAAATATAATCACATTGCTTTAAGCGTTTAATTTCCCGAATTTTTTTCACTTGCATCGATCGTAATTTTCTATGAAAAATTATTTCTTGTTTTCTTTATCTTTTATTGCACATGATACGATATTATTTATTACTTTGGCAAGTCTACTAATTCGCATATTAAATTTTTACTTCTTTATCGCTTATTTCAGTTTATTTATAGTTGATGATGCTTTTATTCACCACAAAACTATTAACATTACAAAAAACATTGGAAAATCTCTAAAACATCAAATAAAACACACCACATTCACCTCAATCATTAGCTATTCAAACATTAAATCGCAAAGAGATTTTTTAAATACCTAAATATTATCATTATACTCCATAATTTCTTTACTTACATTATTTCATTATTTTTAATTATGAAATCATTTTGATAAAAAAAGTTAATTATACTTAACAATCTTATTTATTATTTTGTTATTGCTTTTAATATACAGTTTTGAAGACATAACTATTTAGTTCAAGCATATAAAAGAGCATCTACATGAATGACATTAAAAAAGAAAGAAACCTTAAAAAATTATTGATCAATTTATTTGTATTAAATTTCTTATATTTATAGTTTTTGCAAGGGGTGAGAACTCTTGATAATAACAACAGAATAATCATTGAAAATCAAAAAAATTTGTATGAAACCATCAAAAATGTTTGTTAATGTGATAAAATTTTTGATAATTTGATGGATTTTTTGATCGAGTTCACATCCTTTGAGTTTTTATTTACTACTAAAAAGTATGATACCATTTTACAAGATTTTGATTAAAAAATTCTTTTACTTATTTCGACCCAGACTGATTCAAGCATTCTTTTACAAAAAATTTATTTTAATAATTTATTAACTTACAAGAAGAAATTTATTTAGAAAGAATTGAAAATTAAATCCTTCTTTTGAAGACATTGTAATAAAAATGATTTTCCTCCTATTTATGTGTTAAAACCTTTTCAATGAGCTATAAATACTTTTCGAAAAATTTTGATTTCCATGTTATGAATAGTTCAGTCAACAAACCATTGTAAATCTATTAGTTAAGTTTTTTATCAACAAAGAACGAAATAATTATTACAGTCGATTAATAATTATTTACTAAATTGGCTTCATTAATAACATCCATCAACATTATTAAAAGTTCTAAAAATAACAAAATTTTTTTTTATAAATATGATAAACACACATGAGTATGCAATTGTTTGCATTAAGAAAAAAACTTAGTCATGCTATTTCATACAAATCAGATTTATTGACCGATAAAATGATTTGAGATAACTTAATTTAGGTAATTCATTAATATACATGACATTGAAAGTTACAAAAATTGAGATAGGTCAGTAATGAACTGCTAAAAAGACAAATGTTTATTAAATCACTTAAATCGTTACATTATAATTTACTTTCATAATGAAATTTCGATTTAAATATTGCTTGATAATGTCAATATTCTTTTTTCATGATGCATATAGCATTTGATTGTTCATCATATTCACACTTTTGTCATAAACAATAAAATTAAATAAATTATTCACCATCGAAGATACAAAAACACGTGTAAATGTATTTGTTAACTACTAAAATTGTTTTTTGAATATTCTATATGCTATTAACTGCGTAGAAGTATAAACTAATTGAAATCATTAATTATGCAATTGAAATAACAAAAAAAAAGAAGTTTTAGTCTTTTTTTGGGTGTGACAACCCACGATTTACATATAGATGGAATCATCAAGTTTGATGTTTTGGTAGATGAATGTATTAATGATTTACGATTTATACTGAATGTTGACAGTCAAAAATAAACATTTGTTGATATTAATAGAAAATTAGAATTTTGTAAAGAAACCGAAACATTGATGTGTTTTGAAGATTTCTAATTATAGCTTGTATGAGAGAGCGCATTGAAAAATAGTTGACAGCTGCTAAAATGTAAGTTGATTTGAGATACACTTTTTCAGTTATCTTATTTGTTTTCTTATCATTACAAGCAAACAGCGGAATGTTTTGCAATATATGCGACTATTTATTAACATTGATAAGGAAAAAGTATGAAAATGTTAAACAACACGGAGAAAAATATTTTATAACTGGCATAAAGTTTTTTAGATTTGTCCCTATAAAGTCAAATTTATAAGCCCTAAAAAGAAAATTTATAAGTGTTATAAATTTTTTTATGACTGTTATAAAAACATTTATTATTGTTATAAAACTTTTATAACTGTCATAAAAAAATTTATAACACTTATAAATTTTCTTTTTAACGCTTATAAATTTGACTTTATAGGGACAAATCTAAAAAACTTTATGCCAGTTATAAAATATTTTTCTCCGTGAAACCTGGAATTTTTAGATAAAAAATTATGATTAATAAACAAAATATAACGGAAATGTTTAATAAAACTCAATTTTTGAATGATACAACAAATTGTTGTACAATGATAAAAATTAATCATTAGTCTTGCCGACTAAAAAATTTTATTATCATTTGTAGAAAGCATTTTCGCTCCCAGAAAATATCGATTGATTAAGAATTTTAACTTTATTAATGATATCGTAAAAAAATTTTCCAAGTCCATTCTTAATCGATTTTTTCTAACTATAATTACATGCATTCACAGTAAATAATAAAAAAAGTTTGCAATAGAAACTACTTATTAAAATGAAATTGCATGCTATACATATATTTCTTGCGAGCATTGAAATCAATAAAACATTATGTTCTTTGAGTTCATTCAATGCTGAAAAAAAATAAAGAAAATGTCGAAACATGCATCACATTCACAACCCCTAAAATAAGTAATATGATGATTGATAAAGAAAAAAAAAACTGTTATTGAAAGTATCCAATTAAATATTAATAAACGATAATGACATACAATGCTCACACATTCACGAGTGAGAAGCGCGCAGAGAATTTAACGAGAATTTACATTCTAAATCAGTCAGTCAGTCAGTGAGCGCGAAACACTTCACACATTCGAACATTTGAAGACGAGAGTCAAAAGTGAAAACTAGCAAAGCGATGTAAAATTAGTGTGGAAAAATTAACATGTTTAAGAGACAATATCTTAGTGTATGCTTTGTGCCTTCATCAATTGTGCCTCTCACTCTTAAATTACTCGCGCGTTTTTTTTTTCTTCTCTGTTTTTGTGTTTTCATTTTTTTAGTCTTCAACTATGACTTATTGGAGTAACAACAAAAGGCAAGAGCTAGCCAAAAAGTGAAAAAAATATTTTTTTATTATTCTGTGCAAGGTCAGAGTGTTAAAAGCGTGAATTATGAAAATTATTCGAAGAACTTCATTGATTCTGTTGCTTATGACATCAACATTTTTGTTCGCATTTCATCTAATTAACAATTATGTTTTCGAATGGTCAATTGCAAGATATAAATTGATTGAATTAAAAAAAGAATTGACGAGTGATCGTGAGAAATTTTTTGTACTCTTTTGGACTAAATTTTTTGATATTCCATATTGGAATATGGGCAATGAAACAAATGGACCCGAATATTTAGATGAAATTAATTGCCCTGTCAATAATTGTGTCTTTACTCATAATAAAGAACTTATTGATCCAATTTATTATTATGATGCGATAGTTTTTCATGGAGCACAATCATGGGGTTTTATGGACTTGCCTGCTATAAGAAGTACTCATCAACTTTACGTATTTGCATCTCAAGAGTAATTAAAAAAACTTTGAGAAAAAATTCAAGGTCTTTTTAATTATTATTTTATTATTATTCTAGATCACCTGCAGAAACTAAGCACAATTTAGTACTCGATGATGAATTTTATAATCTAACCATGAGTTATCGATTAGATTCAGAAATTTTATGGAGTTATGCACGAATTTTTGATATTCAAACTGGACAATTTATTGCGCCATCAAAGAATGCTAACTGGCAGCAACCGGAAAGAGTTGAAGGTGTGTAAATTTGTTATGAATCACCATTAATTATGTGGCTCACTTCAATTTTGTTTATTTTTCTTCTTTACGCAGTAACAACAACAGCAACAGATAAAAGCCTCAATTCAGTGTTCATGAAAAAGTCAAAAGAGGCGGCATGGATGGTTTCACACTGCAATGTATTTTCAAAACGTGAAGATCTCGTGCGGAAACTACAACAATATATTGATATTGATATTTATGGAAAGTGCGGCACCTTAGATTGTCCACGAGAAAAAACATCGGAATGCATTGAAAAATACAAAATTTATCTTTCATTTGAGAATGCTTTATGCTCAGATTATGTGACAGAGAAGCTCTTTGATATGATGAACAATTACATTTTACCAGTTGTCTTTAATGGAGTTGGTAACATGTCGCACTTTCTTCCACCTAAATCTTATATCAATGCCAATGATTTCAGTAGTGTTGAAACACTTGGAATGTTCTTACAAAATTTAATGAAAAATGAAACTGAATATTTAAGTTATTTTTGGTGGAAGAGATATTATAAAATTGACACTAAATATATAAATGTGCATTCATTTTGTGATTTATGCAAGAGATTAAATGAGAATAATGTGAATCAAAGAGTGCAGTATTATAAAAGTATTAGTGAATGGTGGACTAAAGGAATTTGTGTTAATTCAAGAATCAAATTTTAAAAAAAATCAAATTTGTGTCTTAAAAAAGTCATTCAATTAGCGTCCATTTAAATTATAAGATTATTAATTTTATTGATGAGAAATTTGAAAATTTTCGGAAATTCATAAAGACAATGTAAGTGATGATAAAAATAAATCTTAAATAATGTGATGAAATTGAAATTTTTCCATAGCTCGATATTAATGTAAATATAAATTAAAAACATCTTACAAAGAAAACTACATTTGGCAAAACATTCAAAAACAACGAAAATAGAGGATAAAGAAAAACAAAAAAAAAAAACATTTTCTTCTCTATTAATAGAATTTATATGAGCAAGCATCGTAAAATATATCATATTATTTAAAGATTTTTGATAATTTGTTGTTACGAAAACTCTTAATGAAACTATTTTTAGATAATGAAAAACAGAAACATGAAAATTTTGTTTTTTTAACTGTTTCAGAGGAAAATTAAATTTTTATCGAATATTTCATTTTAAATATTGACAGATTAAATATCATTATCTAAAAAAAGTTATTTGACCCAAAATATTTAACAATAAAAACATTTCAACGCTCACTCGTATAATGCTTCTGTGAAATTTTTAAACAAACTAACCAGCATTATTGCCAGCTGATTTCCAAAAAACAAATTTCCATCAAATAAAATAAACATTTAAAAGATCAAATAATGCGAACTCAAGTGACCTTTTAATTCCATCAAAATAAGATAGTTCATAAAAGAAACCGAAAACCTCATGTTTTTAGATCTCGTTTAATTTTAATTAATGTTCACTGAAATTTGAACATTTGGTAGCAACAAGTTGATGAATCATACTTAGCAATGCTTTATGACAAGCATGAGTAAACTATATATGTAAATTATGAATGTTTAATGAAAATGATTTGAATATGAAATAGTAATTAATAGCCTACAGAAACAATTGTTAAATTACAGATATAAAAGAATTTTTTAAGTGAATATATTTAGTTTTTCAAAGGAACAAATAAATTTTCATTTTGTTTAAAAATAAACTTTTCAATGTTTTTGTTTTTATATTTTACATTAAAAATTTTTCATTGTTTTTGTTTACTTTTGAAGCTTCAGAAAAATAGTTTTAAAATTTTTTTAAAAAAATAAACTTTGAAATTTTAATAAAAGTCAAGTGGAGAAAAATTGAAAATTTTATTTCTTTTAAAAAATTTTTTTTAAAAATTTTATTCTATCGATTTGGACGAAAATTTCGAAAAAATAAAATTTTAAAAATATTTTTTAAAAAAAATTAATTTTGTATTTACAAATTAAAATTTAGCAACTTAATAAATACTTAAAAATTTTTAATAAATTTCTTTTCTTAACGGTTTAAAAAAATTCAAAAATTTGTTTTTCAAAACCTTTCAATTTCTGTTTTCTTTCCCCACCACCATCACAACTACATTCTAACTTTCTCAAATAAAAAAAGTAAACAAGCAAAAAACCCAATTAGAGAGTGAAAAAAATGAATTGAAACTGCAGTTCTGTTTCTATAGTGAACGATGTAAAACATATGTTATTGTGATAAGCCGCAGCTGTTAATTATTATTGATACGAAAACATTCCCACAAAATTACTAAAAGAAAAAGAAGAAAGAATAAATCGTCACGGGAAGAATTGATTGCTGACGTGTGTGAATGAGAAATATCTGAAAATAAAGAAAATCAAATTTTTTTGAGCTCAATAGTGAGCAAAGTGTGCAAAGATGAGGACTTTTATGATCGATGTCTTCTTGACAGTTCTTCTTTTCGAAATTGGACTATCAATGAGTCCATATGAGCGGATAATGAAACGTGAAGCACCGCAGGGTAAATTGAAAAATAAAATTCTTTGATAATCAAATTTTCACACATTTCCTTATTTTTCAGGTCTATATTCGACTTCTGATCACGTAGCAGTTTTGTCAAGCACAAACTTCCATTCGTCAATATTTGATCAACCGACAGCGTCATTTGTAGAATTTTATAATAGCTACTGTGGAGCGTGTCAGCGTTTTTCACCAACTTGGAAGAGTTTGGCCAAAAATGTTACTAAATGGAAAAGCTTTGTGACAGTTGCTGCTTTAGATTGCGCAACTGATGAGAATAATGATGTTTGTCGTCAATATGAAATTATGCGTTATCCGACAATGAGATATTTTCCACCAAAATATGCTAGTGGTGATAAACAATTAGGTGTCAATCTTGATCATTTGCTTGTGCCAAAATCATCAAAACTTCTTAATGAATTAGTTGGATTGTTACAAAACGAAACAAATGGTGGACCAAATTGGCCTAAATTTGATAAATTTGATGGTGAAGATTGGGCTGAAATTTTAAATAATGTTCCATCAACCGTTCAATATGTTTACATTATTATGGATGACCTGCCTGAAACGATTCCACAACAAATTGTTCTCGACTATGCAAATTATGATAAAATCAGAACACAGATAATCAACTCAAGTAATTTAAAACTATTAGGAGATTTAACTTTCCGTATTGGTGTAATTGCACGAAGTACTGGAAAATTCCTACCATTGTCAATTCATAATGAGTCACGTGAGGCGATAAATATTGTTATTGATGAACATATGAAATATCACAATTTAATAACTCATACAACTCCTACATATGATATTGAAGCATCAACTGAAGGCAATGGACTAAGTGAAACTGATAAATTTTATTATGAACAAGCAAAAGAAATGTCACCAATGCCATTATTTAGAGCTGATCTTGAGCAAGCTATCAGAAATAGTTTAGGGCATGAAGTTGTTCAACATAGTGTTATTAAAGGCGAACATTTGAGTGCATTAAGAAGTTTTGTATCAGTTCTAACAAGATATTATTATTATAACAATAGAAGCAGTTACAAAAAGTTATTAGATTTTCTCATGGAACCAACAAGAACTGAAGTAGGTGGAGCAGAACTGCAAGAATTTATGAACAAACTTGAACCACCGATTTTTCATGAAACTCGTTATGTGGGCTGCTTTAGTTTGAAGAAAGGATTGAGAAGATTCCCTTGTTCACTTTGGTCACTTTTCCATCATTTAACAGTCAAACATCTTGATAGTGAACACAATGATGATCCAATGGAAGTTTTACATGCTATGCATGGCTATATCAAATATTTCTTTGGTTGTACTGAATGCAGTAAACATTTCCAAGAAATGGCTAAACGAAATCATATCTGGAATGTAACAAGCAAAGATCAAGCTGTTTTGTGGCTTTGGAGTTCACACAATGAAGTGAGTTATTTTTTTATTTTAGGAAATAAGAGAAACTGTTCTGTAAATACTTAGTATTCGCGATAACAGTAGTTATTATTTGATATTTTATTTAGTCATAACAAATTTAAGTTAACGTTAATGATGAATTCAAAGATATTTCTTTTTGTTTACTTGCAATATTTTTGTTTACAAAAAGCTGAAATATCCAAAAACTTTCCACGAATTCTAAATTTTTGCAATCATTTCTCAATTAGGTCAACAACAGACTCCATGGAGATATGACAGAGGACGAAAACCATCCTAAAATTCAATTTCCGCTTGAAGAGCATTGCCATGTTTGTAGAAAAAAGTCTGGTGAATGGGACAAGAATGAAGTTCTTGAATTTTTACGTCGTCACTATGGAGATGCCCACATCAGCACATTAGGATTGTATGAAATGATGCCAAATGCTCGAATGCTCAATGCAAGAGCGCGACAAATTTTCGCAGGCGATGCACATTTAAATATTGGTGTGCTAGCTTACGTTGTCATCATTATTTGTCTCATGATTGTCGCTGTTCGATTTTACTTTAGACGAGGCTACAGAAAAAAACTTTATCCACATGATTTACTTGGAAAAGTTTGAAATGAATGTTTTGTAATTTATGCTTTTTTTTTGACCAATGACTGTTACCATTGATGAAATTTCTACTTTGATACTTTTGTGAGATGAACAAAAACAACGCGACTTGTGAGAATTATTTTTTTATTTTTTATGCCTTATTCTCACATTAAAAAAGAAATATATTTATATGTTTGAATTTGCACACATATGCACAACTAGCCACTGTCATAAATCCTCTAAAAAGTATTCTAAAAATTATCATATGAGTGCAATTTATTAATGAAATAATTGTGCAAAAACTGAAATGTAAATAATTTGAAATGATAAAATATTGAGCTGGAACTTTTCATTTTAAAATAGGAAACTTCCAAGAAAAAAATTACACGAAAAAAATTTTTAGTCATCTTTAAAGAAAGAAAATTTTTGAAATTTATAAAAATGCAACGAAAATTATTGCTTAATATGAAAATATTTAAAAATTGATTTCTTGTCATTAAAAAGGTTGAAATTATTTTTGCTTAAAAAAATTTCACACATATTCACTTGACTTCTTTAAATTTATGAAATTCACAAGCAAAAAAAAAAAGAGAAATAAAAAATCCAATTTTTTTCGACTGATTAAAAGATTCTGTTGATGTTTTTTCATTACATTATTTTCTCAACTACATTGCAATTGATTACAGGACAAATCGATAAAAATCTTTTCTCCTCGCTTCAAGCATTTCTGCTGTTGAGCACTGTAATAAGAATTCCAATACGGTTATCGTTCCAATATATAAATTGGCAATGAAATATCGGTAGCTACACAATAGGTTAATGGTTTGGTGCTGTCCAAGGGAGTAGTAGTAGCAGAAGAAGAGAATGTTGGATGATAAGGAAACAATAATTCGCATACGGTAAACATAATCAAGATATTATTATTTACTAGTTTTTGAATGTCGAATGCTCATGAAGTTGCTAAGTAAAAATCCAATTTTCAACATCATTTCATGCGTTAAGTGTACGATAAAAAATTTCTAGTTAGAACTTTACGGCAGAAGTATGAAAAAATAGAGCGCATTTAAATAAAAATTTAATTAATTTCCTTTTGTGGATTTTGAAACTAAAAAAAAGAAAACGAAGCATGCTTTGTTGTGGTTATTTACTAAATGGTAATTTGTTTTGATGTAATTAGAGTCTAAAATCGTTTTACAATTAACTATAATTCAACAAAAATTTAAACGTTTATAAATTAGTTGCTTTTTAGTAGAAAATTTTTAATCGATTAAAATAGTTGAATTTTATAGAGTTCAGCATTTGACGCATGCAATTAAACCGATTTTAGACTCTGAATAAAATTATCTAAAATAAAATAAAAGTAATAAATAAAAAGTAATCAATGCAGATATCAAATAATTTCCTTAAGCAATTATCAAGAAATTCGCACTTAGAATTTTCGTAGTAAAAGATAAGAAAACTCTTTAAAATTACGAAGAAAATTAAGAAATTTTGATAGAAAAATCAGTATAAAACAAACATTTATTTTGCTGCTTCAGTTTATAAATTTTTGATTCGTCAATACTAAAATGAAGTTTAGCATTTTTTTCACAATTTTATTAAGCTTGCAAACTTTTGACTTGTTTGAGTCATTTACAATCAACTGCACTTTTCGAACCACTTCATTAGATGTAATTGGCAGTGTCTATCAATGTTATACATCAAGCATTCCAAGAACATCAGGAGAAATTATCACAAATGTCACTGGAACACACTTGAGTGGAATGAGCAACATAAACGTCACAGGAGTGTACATTGAAGGCAACAGAACTTTGCAATTTTTTCCTCGTAACTTCAGCAACTTTTTTCCAAATTTAAAAGCAATAGATATTTATCGAACAACTATTGAGACGCTTTTTGGTAACGAATTTGACGAATTTCCTTTATTTGAGTACATTTGGTGGAATACTTCACCTTTATCAACAATTTCGAGCAGACTTTTCGAGAAAACTCCGAAAATGGTTCAAATTGATTTTCATGGAAATCAGCTTCAGAGAGTTGGTTATGATTTATTCACGCCATTTAATGTAACTCAATTGAGAAGACTTTGTTTTCACACCAATCCATGTATAACTTCAGATATAGCTACTAGTCAAGCTAATATCATCAATGTGATTAATATATTAAGGCAAAATTGTACATATCACGATCCTATCACCACCTCTACAACACAGCTACCTATTACAAGCACAACACAATCACCTATAACCACAACAACGCAGCCTTCAACTACAACCACAACACAAAAACCTTTAACTTGCTCTAATGCTACCATTGAAAATTTAGTTTGCGATCTAAAAGACTCAATGACTGAGGTACAAGATGATTTACTCACAAAAGATGATGAAATTAATAAATTAAAAACTGATTTGGCGGAAGTGAAAAATCAATTAGATCAAACAAATAATAAACTCGATAATACACAAAATGAAGTCATAATTTTGCAATCAACTTTAAAATGGGTAAAATCAGAACTTGAATGGTTACATAATCATCATTGTATGTGTGATGATAATAAAATATTTTAAAATATTTTTCAAAATTTATAGCTTTTTGAATTAAAATTTTTTATACTCAACAAAAATAGTGACTTAAATAAATTAAACCTTTTAACTTTCTAAAACAAATATTTAACATTTGATTTTAAACGATTTTAAAAATTTAAAATACTCGAACTAAAACACAATGTAATGAGTCAAAGTGCAGAAGCAATTAAAAATAAAAAGCTACAAACAAAATACAATAATTTTACTTCCTCCGATTTTCTTTTATCGTTTCCAACACAAAGCGAAAAACAGTGAGAAAAAGTTTCTCTTCATATTGACCACTTAAAATCAGACATCGCTTTTTTTCAATTTATAATCTTTCACTTTTATTGTACAAAATCTTACATGCTAGATAATTATAAATATTATAAAATTAAAGCAGTCACAAAAATAGGAAGAAAAATATGAATTAAATCACGTTGTGATGATTTTTGAACGCTATCATCAGGGAGTTTTATCACTTTTATGCATAACTAATTACACACCGGAACATTCGGACATGCATTCACTCCTCGTTTTAAAATTATTTGCATTCCCATCACAACTGTTTAGAGCAAAAAAATAGAAATTTAAAATCAAATTGACAAATTTTTAATTACACAAACTTACCCGCCAAATTTAAATTCCGAACATGTTTTAGTTATTGGATCATATCGCCATCTAGGCAGTAATGCACGACAAAGACCACGCTTCATTGGTAGCCGACATCGCTCTTGACGTTCTGAAACTCCACGAGTTTGTATGCCACTATTATTGCTGACATTCGAACTTTCATCACTGTAATCATTGAAGAATTCAACAAAACGCAACAGCAGTTGCCTTTCACTACTGTCTGTAAGTTGACTCAGAATATCAATTGGCCAGCACTGAATCACCGTCACAAATGACGTGCATATCACCAAAAGTGTCACAAAACTTATTTTAATATCCATTGTTGCTTTTTTTACTCTGATGTTTCTCACTTGAATTATTTTAAACGACTGTTCGGCTGCTTCAGTGTCAACTCATCTTTTATATATTTTTTCTCTTTTTTCTGTATTTCTCTTTTCTTTTCTTTCCTTCAACACGCGTTGACTATTTCGAAACTGTTTTTTGCATGTTGTTAAGTCAAGTGCGAATTAAAAATTTCTTTGAATGAATTTTTGTCATCTTTTATGAATGAAATTCCAATGAATAATTGGAAAAGAAAATGTCCATGTTTTTACGTCAATTATCATGAAAAGTTTTCATTTTTTGAGAAAATCCAGAAAGTTTTATGCATAATCGTCATTAATTCCTCGTTGCACTCCATTTAATGCCTTGTGCTCAATCGTTTTATTATGCGACATATTTTTAAATGTTGCCAATGTATTCTTGAACGTGATGCAAGTGAAATTATGTGTATGATTGTTACACTTACATTTTGTATTATTTACAGCTCGGTGAATAAACATATAGTGATCACTTTTTGTGTGCATACGCGAATAAAAATGCAAATCAATAATCTTAAAATCATGTAAAATTTAATGCTCAAAAGCTTTGACCTCTTTAAGTACATTACTGGGTTTGCTTTTGCCTTACATTTTTGTAACATTCTCGATAATGTTACTGAAGAGAAACGGAGTTTACATACAATTTTTTACAAGAGTAAAACATGAACATTAACAACATCCATGTACACGCCATTGCTCTCACTCACTCACTCTGCAATTCTCGTCGTCCAAATGTAATGTAGAATATTACTGCTTCCATTTTTCACACTCGACTAAGTTTCAATTTTAGCTGAAATTTTTATTCTTTCTTACAAGAGAGAAAAATTCACTTTGTTCTTTATAGAATAACGATTCACTGTAATAAAAAGGAAAGTTTAGGAATTATTTTATTGATAAATGAAAATGCTGAATTACCAAGTCTTTAATTTGTATATTTTAGAATTTTTATCAAAATAAAAAAATGCTTTTTAAATTTTCAAGTCTTTCTTAAAATATAGGATATAGAAAAAAAATCATCATTTGTAGTATGCGATTGAAATTACTTTAACTTTGATTCAATAATCGAATGATTGTTGACTGCATTAGCTTTATTTTCATTCCTTTCTTTCAATTGGCAAAATTCCCAACAAAGAAATTTACTTCGATCCCATTTTTCAAAACTTAAGATTGCAATTTACTGCAAGGTTGCACGAATAAGATTTACCTCTGTTTCTTGGGAATCCCGAGAGAAGAGTTGTAAACAACAAGTGCCTATAAGGAGAGAATAAGGACAACAATTATGGACATTAGCACATTTTCCAAAATAGCCAATTATTACGCAATTTTTTTTCTTCAATTTTCTGCGAATCTGCACGTATATGCGCTTTTGCGATAAATGAATATGACGAAATATGCTCTTTTGTCTCTTCGCTGTGTTTATTGCTTACGCGACATTTAAGACGACGATGAAAAAAAAATTGTCAACAAAACATTTTTTATATTTTTTTAATTCACCGCAAAAAGTTCATTGGCACTGATCGTGACAAAAATTCATTGTGACGCCAGCAGCAGACACACACACCTGGTAATGATATTCAAAACACACCGCGTAAATTGTTGTTGTTGCTACTGCCGTCATGATTCAAACGGTGAATGTTGTAAAATGTCTTTATACAATATGTTTTTCTGCCATGCCGAGAGTCACGGCGTTAACAAAATATTTATATTTATGAATGAATGAAGTAAAAATCCCAAGTTTCTTTCTTTCTTTCGCTCTCACTTTCGTCATCAACTGAGTGTTGTATGTGATATCATCGATTTGTTTATACGCGACATGTCCATTAAAAAATGTATCGAGAGTTGGAAATTCCCTTGAGCTATGAGCTACAAGCGAAATTCAATTTTGTAAACAAAATAATAAAAGTAATGAGAGAACGTTCAAGAAAAATTTTATTTCTGTACTTTTACAAAATATTTTAAGGTCAAGAAATTGCATTTACACAATACCATAATTTAATTTTTAAAATTCAGTTTAGAACGGTAGAATAAAGTTTGAAATTGAATTTAAATTTTTGATTAGATTTTAAAATTAAAATTTTAATTTTATAAATAGGCTTTTTCCAATTCCCGGGAATTGAGGATTCCGGGAACGGGAACGGGAACGGGAATGAGTGATCGGGAACGGGAATTTCCCGGGAACGGGAATGAAGAAAAAAATACTTTGAAAACAGCCAAAAAAATCAAAAAAAATATTAAAAAAGACTCATTTTTACACATTTACTGTATTTTTACTGTAACTATTGGTCAATTCATAAATTTTAAATTCAACTTAGTCTTTTGAAAATTAAAATTTCTCTTTAATCTTCAACTCTTTCTTGTTTCAAACTTTTAAGAAAGATAAAAGAACCTCGATTTTTATCTATACTAAAGTCGTTTTACGTTTTCTTGATTCTATTAAGAGTTATTTCGATTCTCAAATGTTACTAACCTTACAGATTTTAAGTGTTTTTTCAAAACTTTGCTTCCTTTGAAACAAAAATTTCAGCTTTATTAAGTGCTTTTGTTCATTCAAATCACTTTCGAATTATATACAACTACAAATTACGTAATACAAATTATTTTAGAGAATAAACTATAGAAAATAAAAGAAAATAGAATTTCTAGAAATAAAATTTTTACAAGGCTAGTAGTAATGCAATAATACGGCAAAAACTTCTAGTAAACTTGAATCTCCATAAAAATAATAAGTTTTATTTTCATAGAGTTGAAGTCATTAAATTAAACATTTATTTGGAATCAAAAAAATAATTTTTATTCATCAATTTCAGAAATTTTAAACGAAAACAACTTGAGAAAGAATTAAAATTAATTTTTTTTTCCCAATTTCGGAATTGTTTATTGAAAATTTTATCAATATTTTGAAAAAATACTAATAAATACTTTAAAAAATGGTTATAATTAAATTTTTTTATTGGTTTTGGATTATTAACTGAAAAATATTGAAAAATTTTAAATTTTCATTAAAAAATTTAAAAATTTTTCATCTTTATATGGAGTCATTCCCGGAGTCGGGAATTCCCGGACTTTCATCGGGAACGGGAACGGGAACGGGAATTCCCGGGAATTCCCGTTCCCGTTCCCGTTCCCGTTCGGAAAAAGCCTATTTATAAAAACATTAAAAAAATGAAAGATTCAAAATTTGATTTAAATTTAGTTTCAATTTCCTTTCTAAAACTATAAATGAACAAGTTTATTGACAATTTTCAAAATAAGACTTTAAACGAACAAAAGAGAAGATACAGTATAACCGCTCATTTACTCAATGTCTGTCTATGCCGATAAATCTCCATGAGCTGAAGTGCAACAATAAAAATGAATTGTACTGTGAATATGAAGCTGGCAATTGTGTAAAATCTCCCCAGAAGCAAAAATATGTTTTAATTTCCTGATAACATCATGTTTCGCATTTTGTGTGTACACTTTTGGGCCAGTATACTCACAATCATCAACATTCAGATTCATTCCATTAATGCTTTTTGTGAAATTTAATTGATGGGCATGAAATGTACATATACAAATATCGTTGGAGGGGTCATTCAGAATATACTGAAATATGTATAGAAAATGTCGTGTATAGCCCAGGAAAAAATTTGCTACTTGAGGTTTTGCTGTGTTCACATCACTGTCCTTCGTCGACACTAAACAATTTTCAATTAATTTTCTAGTTGACATTTACCAATTGATTTCTACTTCCTAAATTGTCTCATTCTCCCTCTCCGACTGCCATTCTCCAAAAAAACACGAGAAATAGTTTTCTTATTATATTTACTGGCTTGGCTTCCAAAACATTTTCGAACAATTCAATTAAAAATTTAGCAACAATTTTCTTGGCATCATTGCAAGCAAGCACAAGTATTCTTCATGCATGACTAGAGAAACTCCTTCTTTTTCTACTTTCTCACTTCTAAATTATTTAACACCTGAATCCTTATGGTTATCAGCATTTAAGAACGTTTACTGAATAACTATTGAAGTTGAAACAAGAATTTTTTTTGCTTCCTCACTCTTCTCTATGACTGCAAATGGGAATTGCTTTGTGCAAGTTATTTGTTCGATATGAGAATTTGATAATTTTTTTTTTGAAAGTTGGAGAAGATTTAAAAAAACTAAAAAATAAATTTGAAAAACATTTTTGCAAAAAAAAAAACAGTTTACACTACATTACTATCATTATTAATTTTCTATCAAGATTTAAATCTTAAATTTATAATATGATTGATTTTAAAATATTTGTACAATTTAATCATTAAATCATAAATTGTAGCAAGGTTTAAAGTTTTTTTATTATTGGAATTGTTGAGATGTGGACTTATCTATAACATGGATTTTCCTTTTAATTTATTCAAAATAAAAAAAAACATTCAGTATCAGAGATTCCGGATAAATTCAGAATAAATATCACTTGATAAACAAAAACGATCAAATGCTTTTCTCAAGGAACCTGATCAAACATACTTCTTTCAAAATAAGAAATTTTTGTANAACTTCCTAGCTAAGTAGCCATTCAAGTAATATATATAATGTCAATTGGTACTCGATCTACAAGATTCTGCAATAAAAACTTGCAGCTTGGAACAATTTTGAGAATAAATGAACGAAAATTAGATTTTTGTAAATAAAAATTCAGCCATTTTTCATGTTTCAAAACAAATTCTGAGAAAACTCTTTCATTTACTCAAAAAATGAATATACTGACAGAAAGCTACAACAAAACTATGTATTTAACTGTAGCTAGCTTGAAAATTGATAAACTCATTGATAAGTTATGAATTATTTTGTCACGAGACAATAAATGAAATTTAAAAACATATATAGACCTTATGCTCACATTTAAAAGTTTTACAGCTTTTAAATGCCATTATAAGAAAGATTATGGCAAATTGTGAGGGTTGTAGCTTATCTGGTTCAATTGAAATTTAAAATTTTTTGCGAAAATTGTGTTTCCAAAATGTCGGAAAATTGGAAAAACACAGATTGAGGAATAAATAATAACTCAATTCTGCTCATATGTATGTAATTCAATAGACAGTTTTAAGCCAAATAACATACTTTTTACCGTTTGACTCTAGGTGCTTTTGTTTAAGAGAAATGTTTGAAAAACTAAACCCGACTAATCGGTTGTCCACTGACAGTAAATATCACTTGATAAACAAAAACGATCAAATGCTTTTCTCAAGGAACCTGATCAAACATACTTCTTTCAAAATAAGAAATTTTTGTATCTATTGTATATTTTATGATAGTTTTAAAACTGACATCTTCTTATACAAATTAATTTAATAGAATAATAAAAACACGATTTTATATCTAACGAGATTTTAAAATTTTTTATCAACAAAAATTAATTGTAATTTTTATCAAAAAAAGACAAAAAATATGTTGAATGATAATTTTTGATAGTAGAAAATCTATAAATCTTATATAAAAGATTTCCTAAAATAGTTTTCCATGCTCAAAAGCCATCAAGAAATAACGTTAAGAAAAAGAGTTAACTTTCACAAGCTTCACCGGTCGAAGAACACATAAATTAAATTACATTTGACTTTTAAGATAATCGATTGAATAGAGTTGCTTTTTTTTGTACAATCTCGAGAAATTTTTTAAAAATTTATTTCTTTCTACCACACAATCTATGGTTAGTAGAAAGTGCAGTGAATCACAGTGATAACTCACAAGCATTTAGTATTATTGCATTGAGTGTTTTAATTAAATTAAAGTATTTTATTCACAAGAAGAAAAAAGAAAAAGTTGCTGCTCAGTTAGTTACTTTATAAATTATAGTATCTCCTTGTTATATGTCGAGAAACAGAGAAAGAAAATGAATGATAATCTTATATATATCCGATATAATGCTTAATTGAGTGAAAAACTTTTTCACAACATGATAATGTTTTTGTTATACACATACACATTTAATTCATTTAGTCATTCAAATACACAGAATTTCTAATTATTTAATCACTTTTGTAATGTCTTTACTGTTCTACTCTTTCTAAGTATTTAAATTTGAAATAAAAAGGGGTTGCGAACAAGAGTGATTGAAATTCTTAATGAATTTATTTTAGATTTTTTATCAAATGTATTTTTGATGCACTATTTAAAAATAATAATAATGGTAAAATTTATTTTGAATTTTTCCAGAACAGTTGTTTACATTTTTACGTGTTGTGGCAGAATTGCCAATTCATCGTTGATTTATGAAAATTATTAGTTTTGATGTTTTAAAGTTTTAATAACAATAGTTAAAATGTTTTAGATAAGAATGATTAACTTAGAGTGGAAATTGTTTATTAACTTTTTAATAAAGTCATCTATTTTAGGCAGATTTGTAACTATTTAAAAATAATAAACAACTAGAAAAGCAACAAGAGTTTTTAATAAAAGAATTTTGAAGTTTGATGTGCGTAAATTGATATTAATTCATCATTTATTCATTTTATTACTTTATAAATTGAGAGTTTTGCTAAAATATCATTCAAACAAATTGTTGTGAACAAAAAATTCAAATGTAAACAAATAAACAAAAGCAATAGATTTTAAATGTAAACAAAGAATTTCAAAATTTTTATTATTTAGGAAATTATACAAAATTCAGGTTTTCAACAAAGCTGCTCAGCCTTTATTCAAAATTTTTTTTCCTTTAATTGTTTCTCTAATTTAGAGTAATTATCATTTTTCAGTCAGTGAGTTAGTAAGAACGAGAAAAAGAAGTAAATTTATTTAATGGCGCGCAAATAATTCCATCTTCATTTTGAGTGTGCTCATTTGTCTTCTTATATTGCATGATTTATAGACTAACGGTGCGTAATTATTGTAAAATTTTCACCCCTCATGTCTCACACCATTAAATACATGCTGTACATATTCAATAATGTTCGCGGTAGTGTCGTTTACAATTAACCATTATTCACCTGAAATCGCATTTTAATTGAAAGACATAATACAACAAAATTATATATGTGTGTCTGTAGTGTATTTTATTATTTATTTGCCTCATTCTCTTTGCCACAAAATGATGCTGTCTTACTTGTGTTTACAATCAAATTCATCATATACAATTGAGAATTATGTTCTTATATTTTTTGTTGCTGCTGCTGTTGCTGATGCATTGCAAAGAAAATGAAAAGCGCACATGGTTCATTGTCGAAGTCACGCTCTGAAAATAATTTGTTTTAGACAGAAATTTTTTGAGTAAACAGAAACTGAAAGATAAAACAGGAAGTAAATTAAAATCGATATGAGATTTAAAATGAAATGAATTTAATTGAGTGTCAATATTTAGCGGATATTTCTCTTCATTCTCATGTAAAATTTTATTTCAAAATAATTAAATCAGATTTTAACCATTTAATTTTCAAAATCTAAAATCATAACGAATGTTTGGTAAAAAAAATAATTTTAAATTCTGAAAATTCGTTGAATTTCAAAAAATATTCTGACTAGAAATTTGTTAACTTCTTTAACTTTTATATAAAATGTGAAAAATTTCTATAATATATAGGGTAACGGAACCTAACTTTGACCTATTTCATAAAAAACAATTTTCAAAACAAACTTTAATAACTCTATTATTATTTCACTAAACACTTCCACTTTCTCACTAAAAGATGAAATAAAGCGTACTCTTTTGCACTGTAACAATATCTAAAGCGAGCAATAAACAGTTTTGTCACAATTTCAATGAATATGCTGGAACCTAACTTTGACCTAGTCGATCCTAACTTTGACTAAACAAAGAACCTAACTTTGACCTATTTGTTATTAAAAGTTTTTTCACTTCAAAGCACTTCCAAATTATTTTTAAATTATATTTCTTTTAATACTCGTTCGATTTCTACCGATTTCGATTAATTTTAACAAGTATTTAAGCAGAAATTTGCAAAAACTGCTTTTCAAGAAATGTTTTTTACAAAAAGGTTCAGAAAGTATAACCGATTTTTACAAAACAATAGGCAAAGTTAGGTTCCAAAATAGGTCAAAGTTAGGTTCCAGCATATTTAGTCAATTTTAGCACCTTATTTCTTAATTAAAAGTGTGATTTGAAGTGTTACCGTTTTATTTGAGCTGCATTGATTGAATTAAGTGCTTAAGTGAATCATAAAATCAATTATTTTAAGTAAAAATAGAAATAATAATATTGTGCAAAATAATTTGAAATTTTCGTAAACAAGAAAAATGGAAATATTTCAATAAATACACATCAAAGTGCTTCAATTTTCTGTTGAAACATATTTATAAGTTAAACAAATCATATTTAATGCATTGTTTTGAGTTAACATAGTGATTTTGATAAGAATACAAGATAGGTCAAAGTTAGGGATAGGTCAAAGTTAGGTTCCGTTACCCTAAATTAAAAATTTTTGAATTTTTTAATTTCTTCAAATGAAATTTTACAGTATGGGGAAGATTGATTAGAACATTTTAGTTTTTTGCTTATAACTTTTTATAGAGAACAGTTAGAGACATGATTGAAAGACAAAAATGCATTAGAAATCTTGTTAGACGTCTAATGGCATCAAAATTTTTCAGATGTTTTGTCATTACCGATGATTTTTCGACGATTTTCAAAAAGCATACGTATATTTTTTCTTCAAAAATCGCCATTTTGAAATTTAAGAGGCTGTAACTTTTGACCCAATTAAGCTACAATCTTGAAACTTTGCAGAGTTATTGAATATTTTAAGTTTAATCATTGTGCAAAGTTTCAGATTTTTTTGCCGAGCAGTTTTTGAGTTGTGATGAGTGCAAATGTCAGACATTTTCGAAAATTATGGACTTTTTCAAAAAATAATTCTAAACTTCTTCTTTCTAGACTTTTTCAAAAGAAACTAAGAAATAATTTCACCTTAACTTTTACTAACATTTCATTTGTCTTTTCATAAGCTTTCTTTTGGTATATAATATGTAGGATAAAATGCAAAGGTTTAAGAGAAAATCAAGAGAAATGTGAAAATGATCAAATTTTCCGCCATTTTTGCTCAATTTTTTTGACTTTTCACTCATAACTCTAATTGCGAAAAAATTTGTAAAATCTCTTTGCGGTTTCTTAAAATTGAAGTTATTTGACGTTTTCATGAAAAAATGAGCAGTCTACAACGTCTAGTTAAGCCACAGTCAGAGCTCAAAAATGACCACAACAAGAATTTCGTATACAGCAAAAACAAAAAATTTCAAAATTACTGAAAATAAGTGAAATACTGTGAAAGAATTGATATTTATAATATAATTAGTTAAAACTAATAAGATTTTACTAGTATTTCTTTCGTTTTGAGTGATTTTGAAAATTTTTGTTTTTGCTGTATACGAAATTCTTGTTGTGGTCATTTTTGAGCTCTGACTGTGGCTTAACTAGACGTTGTAGACTGCTCATTTTTTACATGAAAACGTCAAATAACTTCAATTTTAAGAAACCGCAAAGAGATTTTACAAATCTTTTCGCAATTAAGAGTTATGAGTGAAAATGTCAAAAAAATTGAGCAAAAATGGCGGAAAATTTGATCATTTTCACATTTCTCTTGATTTTTCTCTTAAACCTTTGCATTTTATCCTACATATTATATACCAAAAGAAAGCTTATGAAAAGACAAATGAAATGTAGTAAAAGTTAAGGTGAAATTATTTCTTAGTTTCTTTTGAAAAAGTCTAGAAAGAAGAAGTTTAGAATTATTTTTTGAAAAAGTCCATAATTTTCGAAAATGTCTGACATTTGCACTCATCACAACTCAAAAACTGTTCGGCAAAAAAATCTGAAACTTTGCACAATGATTAAACTTAATATATTCAATAACTCTGCAAAGTTTCAAGATTGTAGCTTAATTGGGTCAAAAGTTACAGCCTCTTAAATTTCAAAATGGCGATTTTTGAAGAAAAAAATAACGTAGGCTTTTTGAAAATCGTCGAAAAATCATCGGTAATGACAAAACATCTGAAAAATTTTGATGCCATTAGACGTCTAACAAGATTCTAATGCATTTTTGTCTTTCAATCATGTCTCTAACTGTTCTCTATAAAAAGTTATAAGCAAAAAAACTAAAATGTTCTAATCAATCTTCCCCATACTGTAAGTTCTATTAATCCGTTAAATTTAAAAGTTTACTCTGAACTTTCATTTCCAATAAATAAAAAAAATTAAAAAATGATAAAATATTTTTATATTTTTGAACACTTCAGTCTCATCACATCAAGAGTAAATTTTCCATTTAATTTCATTCAATTTTTCAAATATTTACCTCGACTCGACTTAAAAATAAGAAAAACAACAACATATACAACAAGATCTAGCAAGAGTAGTAGCATCAATTTCATACGAGAGAGAAAGGTAATAGGAAATGTTTATAGCATCGTGTTTCAATTTTCTTCTTTTTTTCAATTTTCACATCCCGACTTGCCAAACATGGCATAAATTTTCAATCGACATAAGAAGATGGCAAAGAGGTGTATCATATTGTTGCATTAAGTATTTTCTTGAAATTCTTATGAGACAATTTTAATGTACGAATGCATTTTAAGTTCCATCATTCATTATTTGTCCCCGAAATTCACACCTGGCAAGCGAGCAACAGTAGCAGCAGCAACATAAAAATTCCCAATTCACTGCTCCGGGATACTGGTTTGTGCCTGAGAGCGCAAGCAACTCAAAGAGTAAACTTTTTTCCGTAGTTTTTTCACGTTTTCCATTAAATTATTATTTATCTTTATGTGCCTTCCATTCACTTCACTTCACTGCTGCTGCATGAAAGAAAAAGTAAAATTTTCTTTCTCACTCACTCCTTTAAGAACCGATAAAGTCAGAAACATGTATACACATATATAGCATGATATGTTATCGAAAATTTATTTAATAAATAAAATGTATTTTATCGTTATTCGAAATGCACAAAATGTTTGTGTATATGTGTGTGGTGTGAGAAATACGAAATCCATTATCCAAAATGAATATTTTTCCTTCTTTTACTTGTTATTGCTACTTCTCAAGAGTAAGAAAACCAACTAAAAAAGTTTAACAAATTATAATTTTACAGTTTTTAAAACGATTTCGATTATATGAAAATAATAAAATTGATATGCTCAATTTCAAAATTTCAAAAATCAAATATTTTCCTGTTTAAATTTTATGAAAAATTATACGTAATTTTTGTGCATGAAACATAAATTATTAAAAAACATCTTTGAATTTTTTACAAGATGTAAAATTATTTAGATTTTAACATATATCTAAAATTTTGACAAATTTGTGACATTTAAAATCATTTTATTCAAAATTCGATTCAAGAAAATAATTTTTATAATTGTACAATTTAGCAAATTCTGCAGTGACATCATTCAGTTCTTTGAAGCTTCTTTTGCTTTTCTTTTCAAAATTTTTCTTCTTCAAAATTTCACAAATTTCTTTATGTCCTTTGAAATATTCAATCAATGATGGCTTCATTGAAGTGCATTTATGAATTTTCAAACATTCTGCATGGAAAAAATAAACTCGCTTGCATTTTTGTTCCAGTTCGAGTTTTGAATGATGCTGTCGCTTGTTATTGTGTTGCTGTTTAAAATAAAAATTGAATTATGGTTGTGATTAAAATTTGATTTTTCAACTCACGACATTGCGTTTAAATTTACGTCTCGTCATCGAAAATTCATCGACTGATTTCTTGTTTCGCTCATTGTCATCAGTCTTTGTATGTTGCATCAATTCATTGTAAAACTTCTGTAATTCTGATGGTAATTCAATGCAAGATCTCATTTTTACTTGATCATTAACGAGTTCATTAAGATACGAAACGAGATTTGACATTTGATTTGATTTTAGAGCGTTGGGTTCTTTAAAAATGGAAAATTGTGGTTCATCTAAATGTGGTTTTATGTGTTGCCTTAATAGCTCATTTGAATTGACCAAATTGTGTGTTGCCTATGTGAACAAGAACAGAAGAAGTTTGTTTCATAATTAAAAATATTTTGATTATTGTAGCTAATTTTTAAAATTAATAAATTTAACGAATTTTTGGATTTTAAATTTTTAATTTTTAAAATTTTTTAAATTGGTAAAACAATAATTTAAAAAAAAAATTTAGATTGAACTAAAATTTACCTTTACAATTTGATTTGGTAACTGGCCGGAAATTAAATCCGAAATGCTATGTCGTCCTTTGATTGTACGCAAATGCTCATGTAGTGAATGAGATTTCAACTCACCCGTACTGTAAATATTCATATCATACTCATCACATTTACGCTTACAATGCAAATTAATACTTGTCATTCATCATCAACTCATTTTTTTCATGCATTTGAGATTAATTTTTAATTTGTACTTACTCTCGTTTTCTCATAATTTTTGCATTATTTTTTGCTGACATCATTTTTTCTATTATCTCATCATTATTGGCTGCTGCTGTTGTCTGCTTGATGTCAGATTTGTCATTTGAAAATTTTTCATTACCATTGTTCATTTCCTTTTGCATTGTGGTTATCGTTGCCGATATGTTTACATGTTGCTTGTCATTCAACAAATTATTATCCATTGCGGTAGCTTCGACAGTCGGATTTATCACTTGAAATTGCATTTTAAGAATGGATAAAAAAAAATTAAATTCTTTTCAGTAAAATTTAAATATGTAAAAAAATTGTGAAGTGTTGACATGCTTACAGTTTTTATTTCATAACTCATTCATGAAAAGATTTTCAATTACTTTAATATTTAAAAATGCTTTCAAAAATAATGAGAGTGAAAATTTTATAAATGACATGGAAAGTGTCCGTGCGTAGTAGGGGGACACTTAAGCGCATTTTTGTGCCTAGATCAGTGTATGTTAACAAATTACAGAATTATTAGACTCGTTTGAGAAACAAATTCACAGTTTAAAATAATTTGATCGAAATAAATAAAAATACAGGGAAAATCATATTTATAAAATTTTGATGCATGAAAGTACGATGAGCGTTCCTAATTGATACCTAATTTACTGAATCTTCTGATGATATATTTAATTGATTTGCAAGAAACGGTTGAGTAATATTCAAAATATTTGAAGTTTCAATATTTGCCGTTGGTGGCGCTGCAATCGTTTTCGCAGTCAACTTCACGTTGTTTGCATTTTCAATTTGGAAATTTAAATCTGTAATTTCCTAATTAATGCAATCAATGGCAACATTCTAATTAAGATTGCCGCCAATAACTTGATAGTACAAATGAAACACAGCAAACCGGAAGTCTCTAGCTATTGTAGTTTTCGAGATCTCAGCCCGGAGCCGTGAGCCAGCCGTGAGCCAGCCGATCAAAATGAAACTATAAACTGCATTGTTGTTCCAAAAATGCGCTAAAAATAGATTTTTTAAATTTAACGACTTTTGAAAATTCAAATTCTTTAAAATTACTTTTGAAATTTTTCTTATTAAATAAAATTTTAAAGTTTTTTTCCGATTGCTTTAAAATAGTTTTAATTTATCAGTTTAATATAATATTTTAGAGATTGCAAATTGCAATAAATTCATTTAATTTTTATACTCACAATAATTCATTAATCGATTTCCATTGCTATCATAATCAATAGATTTCGACAATCCATCATTTCGATTAATTTGATTAATTACATCACGTCTTTTTACACGATTATGTGGTTCATTGGAATATCGTTCCCATTGTTGATGTTGTTTTCCTACTTCACTATCGTTGAGTTCCAACAACTCATCGTATAGCGTATTTTTCTTCAGATTAAATTGATCGTCATAATGCTTCTGCTTTTGACCTGACGAACGTTTTCCTCTTTCAGACGACGACAATGATGTATCGAAGTTAGAGGAGTGAAAATTGCCATTTGATGACTCCTCATTGATCACTGGTTGTGTTTCAAGCAATTGATTTTCATTTAGTGAAAATTTTTCATTCTCTAAAAATGTTGCTGATGTGGTCAGGTGTTGATGTTTCAATTCAATCTCATGAATTTCATTTTGTTGCGATGCCAACGATGTTTTGGCATGAAGTAGTCTATTAATGGCATCGGCATTATCATTAGAACTCTCTGCAGCATCATGATGAAAATAGTGACGATGACCGGACAACAGCACCTGTTTTGCCATATTTTTTTCATTATTTTCCTCTTTTTGTCGTTCTGGTTGTTTTGGCTTTTGCAATTTTTCAACAACAATTTTCGACTCTTTTGGTTGCTCAGAGATTTGAATATTGCATGATTTATTATCTGCACGACATTGAAAATTTTTATACCAATCTTCACCACTTTCAACTGAATTTTCACGTTTCATCCTTTGGCTCTCTTGATTTTCATTTAGAAAAAAATGGTATTCGTCTCGAAGCCATTTGAAAACGTCATTTTCTGCCAATTTTAGTTCTTGAAAATATTCAACATCAGATGTCTTTAAATTATGAATGAAAATTAGTATTTTTTTTGTCTAATGGTAAATTAATAATCATAAATTTGACTTTTTATGCTTCTATCTTTTCTATCAATAGCATAGACATAATGCAATACTAAAAAATGCAAAAATGAAAAGTGCAAAAAATGTAAAGTTCCCTAAGTGAATAAAGTTGTTATCATATTTCATTCACAAATAACTTTTCGTGTTTCTCAAAGTATGGACACTTAATTTTGAATCAAGTTCACTTTTAACATTATAAAAAGGAATTTTTTAAAAACAATTATTAATTTATTTTTTACGGATGTTTTCTTTATTAGAAAAAAATCAATCTTTTTATAGATTTCAAAACTGATCAAATAGCTTGAAAATTGGCGAAATCATTGTCTTCAAATTGTTTTGTCATAATCGTGTCTTATTTAGAATTATATAACATCAAATTTTAATTATGCTTTAAATTATTAATATAACTAACAGAAAGTCATTGTATGTGATCCAATTGTATATTAGTTATAAATTTTTTCATCTCCATCCCTTGATGTGTCTAGTGCATTTGTATCAGAAATATATAATTTAAAGTTGAAGGAAATTTTTCTTCTCTTTTCCTTTAATGGCAAATGACTTTAAGCCAATTTATTCACTTAAAATAATAACAACAAGAGAGACCAATGAGAGAAGTAAAAATAATAAAGTGGAAGATTATTATGCAATAAAAATGGAAAAGCATCTTATAATAATTTAAAGTGAATGTAATCACGCGAAGCAAGTAAAAAGAGAGAAAAAGAAAAAAATCCATTTCCTCGCTGCTTTCTTCTTATTATTACAATTATTATTAAGTATCATTGACATATTGTTTATGCGAATTATAATAACTGTTCCTTTTTATTTAAGACTGTACACCTGAGCATCAAGCAATAAGGAAAGAAAGCCAAAAGGAAGCTCTCGCGTGCACAAGAGATAGAAAAAAGAAGAGAGACAATTTAACAATAATAAAAGAAATTGTTCTGGCTCTTAAGCTCAAGAAAAGTAGATGAGAAGAAAAAATGAAAAGAAATTGAGACGGAGAGAAGAAAATGGCAATTTAATGGAAATGTAAAGACATTTCGTGCAAAAACTTTAATGAATAAGACAAGACTTTATCACTTTTAATATTAAAACCAAGGAATGAAATTGAGCAGGAAGAAAAGTGTAAAAGTTGATTATGCGATAAAATATATGAATTCTTAATTGCAAGTGAATTTTTTCTCTCTTAAATTACTTACTTGCATTTATTTATTTAAGGAGAAAGGAAAAATTAAAGAATTTTAATTCATACTGTTTGAGTTGTAGAATGAAATTACATAAAAAGGTTAATATTAAACACCTAAAGTACCTAAAAAAATTTAAAATAAAAATTGTAAACAATTAAAATAAAAATGTCCTAAAAATTTTTACATATTCCATTATTTTCAAAAAAAATAAAAATAAAAATATATAAACTGAACCATAAAAAACATGGTTTTGCTACAAAAAACATTGTAAACAATTTTTTTTACAAAATTCATAGATTCTTTAGTTTGAAAAAAAAAATTTCGTTATTTTCTATGAAAAAACTAAAACTTTTCTTTATTTTATATCAAATTGCATTTCACATGTTTCACTCACTTTCTCTCTTGGGATGAACATAAATTAGGTGACATTAACATCATCATCATCGACATTTTAACCCATAACAACAACAACAATAACAGCAGCAGCAGTAACACAACATATATAATCCGAGGTGAAATAATTTATTAATGATGTCTCACAGGTATCATAAGGGATAGACATACAAAAATCACTTTTATTGCTTCGCATGAACGTGGCAACATGGAAAAACATTCCGAATACTAATAAACTTTCTTGCCACTACTCTTGAATGTAGAACTTGCACTCGGCACATTCGGAATTCTCATAAAAATGTCGCAAAAATAAACACACAAAAATATGTTTGTATAAATTCTCAATGCTAGCCAGGCTAGTTCATAATTAAGCTTAAAAAACGTGAATAAAATCTCAAATCAAATTAATTAATTTCAAGTTGTTGAACACATGTAAAAATTTAATAAAAAAGTGCTGTAAATTTAAAGCAAGCGAGCAAAAATTGCTATGAAACTCTTTTTTTACAGTGCAGTGAGTTTAATTAACAACTTTATGATCTTTCACTAGTTTCTCGGTATGTATATATATATATATATATATATATGAAGATATGAATAAAGCCCATAATCTTTCACATGCATTTTTCCAACATCACTGTAGCGCGACTGAAGGAATTTTTTTAATTATCATAATTTCTTCATTATATAAAATTTTCTCTCCCTTGTTTTTATTAATTTCAATTAAAATGTTCAAGATGATTCTTTGAAGAATGAAAATATAAGTAGCGAGTTAAATGGTGATATTTTTTGAATATAATTTTTAAATTTAATATTTAGGTTTTAAGATTAAATATAAAATTACTCTAATCACTGTTTTAACAAAAAAATTTGACGAAAAAAACTAAATCTTAATAAAATCTTTAACAATAAATATTTAATGAAAATTTTTAAAATTCTAAAATTTGCATTAAACTTTAAAAATTAAAATTATAAATACTTTTTTTTAATTTGAGCCTTATTTGAAATAACTCTTTAAAAACGTTTCTAATTTTTAGCGCATTTTTGGAACAACAATGCAGCTTATACATTCACTTTGTTCGGCTGGCTGGCTGGCTGGCTGGCTGTTCGGCTCCCGGGTGTCCCTCTGAGATCTCGAAAACTACGATAGCTAGACTTCCGGTTTGTTGTGTTAGATTTGTGCTAAAAAGTTAGTGCGGCGACGTTTATTTATATTTCTGTCACTAGTCATATAACTTGGGAAATTAGGAATTAATTTTCCATATTGAAAATTTGTAAACAAAGTTTTTTTCGCGAAGTTGACTGCGATCAAAAAAATTTTTCAGCTGCGCGTAGCCAACTTCGCGTATTTTTGAATTTGATCGTTATTTTCAAATCACCGAAATTTATAAAGATGATTCCGAGAATTTTAATAGATCAAGATTATTAGCAGCAAATACATTACTCGAGTTTTCATAAAATATATTTCTATATGAAAATGTAAACAAAACAACAAATAGCTGCTAAATTCCTAATTGACTGCTATTTGCTACAACTTAAATTTCAATTATTTCATTCGAATTCTCACAAATTTTACAAATGAAATTTCCAATACATTTGAAATTTACTTTAACCAGTATATCCTATCACATGAATCTGTTTTACAAACGCATCTAATATTTCTGTAATTGTTATAAACTCTGATCTAGGCACCAAAAATGCGCTTAAGTACACCGATCTGCAACACGGGTACTTGTTCACTAGTTTATCTTTAAAAGTTAAATTTGCATAAACAACAACAAAAACCAAGAGAACAATAGGGAGCGGACAGTATTTTCTTCTTTTCTTCATTCAAACATTTAATCATTCATAGTCGCTGTTATGCCTTTTGTCTATGAACCTGAAAAGCATTCTTTTATAACAAAAAAAACTTTTGCTTGATGTTTCATATTTTGTTCTGAATAATAATGAAAAGTTACTAAAAACTACCTTAAGGGAAATGGACAATGATCAAAAGATGTTGAAAAAATAAAAAATTTGCTGCTTTCATTATATGCATATACAATGCAAGGTGATTTTTCTCATATTTCTCTTCTTTGCCTAACAGCTAAAATTGTGTGTGTAGTAAAAAAAGTCTCCCTCTCTTTCTATAACAGCTTGTAGTCCATAATAACTGACTAAATATTCCCCAGAAAAACAATCAATCAAACAACACATACATACACATACAAAAATCATTCTAAAAAAACTATAGCGGAGCCGATTCGTGCAAATATTTGAGAATCATTTATCAAGCAATTTTTTTTCATTCTTTTATCCTACAATGTGACGCAATAAATATTGAGAAGAGAAGGAGTATGAGGTAGGTCTCTGTTTATTGTGAATTCATCATCGTGTGATGGATTTCTGAAAGGTTGAAAATTGAGTCGAGGGGCTAAATGGGAGCGCATCGTGATATTTCTTTTGTAATTTATCTCCCTAGATCATTTAAATTGACATTTTTCAATTGAATTGTACGACACAGAAACAGAAAAAAGAAAGCGAGGCGAGCAATTAACAATAAAAATGATATAAAGATAGGGAGACAGAAAAGAGAATTGACATTGTGCACAAGTTTGCATTTCGATTTGAACTTTGGTTTTGTTTTAAATTTGACATAATGTGGCTAATGATGAGGGTGAAATATCATGATAGAATCGATTTAATGATAAAATTTATTGAAAAATGTAAAAACCTTATTTTGAAAAATTTAAATTTTAAAATCAGTTAAGAGATATATTTTTAAAAAATTCATTTGTTTTTCAATTTAAGAACAAAAACTTCAAAGTAATAATTTTAAAAATTGTCAAATAATAAATTTAAAAATCGTTAGAAAATATTCTTTAAATTCTTTAATTTTTAATCTAAATTTTAAGTTTTTTAATAAATTTAAAATTATAAATAAGCTTTTAGCAAATCAATTTGAAAGAGAATAATTTCAAAAATGCAAACTTAAATAACTGTCGAAAATTCAAACTTTTTAAAATCAGTAAAATAATCAAATTTGAAATTGTTATTCAAAGACAGTAAAAAAATTTTAATATCTTTATGAAGAAAATTTCTGAAAAATTCAAAAATGATAATAAAAAATTTAATTTAAAAAAATCCGTTAAAAGTTAAAATTTCCAAAAACTTATAAAATAAAACAATTATACCCTATAAAATATACAAAATTGTCAATCGAGACAATACTGCATCAAAAGAAATGACTGAATATATGTATGAATTGTATACAATGATTGATGATTGTCTTTAGAATTATTCACTTGAGCTGTATAATTGATAACATCATTGTTTTGTCTTTTTCCACCCTCCAACTCACGGCTCAGGTTTTTTCTTTCTCTCTTTTCATAGAATATTTTTATTCTCAAAATACAAAAAAGAATACACGAATTTTTTGGAGACGACAAGCAGCGACACAAACTTATCTCGTAAACCTCATAATATGAAAAACATCTGCTCAAATAATAAGACGAGTGGATTTGCTCGAAGGCAATTTCTACTCGATGCGGTCGTGTCGCGTAAAATCGACTGTCATTTATTTGATAACGAGATATGAAGAGGAGAAATAAGAAGTTTATACCGCAATCCCATTTTGCAATTGCTTTTCGTGCATATCGCATGTGCCATAATTGAAAATGTAAAATTAATAATTTCCGTAATAACAATAACAAAGAAAAAACTTTTGTATTTTGCTACTTACGTGATAGGCGGATAATATTGAAAGGCAACAAAAAAATATAATAGACTTAAACATCCTTCCTTGATTTGTTTGTTTGCTGATTTGTAAATTCGTTTTCCTTCACTCTCGCTCTTTAAAATTCAATTTATTTTGTTTTTAATAGTACTGTAAACTTACTATGATTAGATAATGTTTACAAATTCATTACTGAAAATATTAATTATGCATTAATTTTAAATCAAATTGGTTACCATAAAAAATACTTTTTATTTGCAAGTTTTAAAAAAGTTTGATTTAAATTCATAACTAACGGTATTTTAAAATTCAAATTGAAAAATATGTTATACACAAGGCATGAGAACTCTTTGATTATTTTGATTATTTTTGATTATTTTGATTATTTTTTGATTATTTTGATTATTTTGATTATGCGTTTTTCTCTTTTTCTATAAGTCCTAAAAATTATCTTAATAGCTTTAAAGAAAGCTATGACCAAAAGAAACAGGAATCAAAATGTATTTTGTGGCTTTCAAATACTGTATAGAAACTATTGCTATTTTTGTAAAAGTCCAGTCTTGATTTCTTTTATTTTTTCGAAAAAAAAAGGTAACTTGATGCGAATAATCAAAAAAATAATCAAAAAAGTTCTCAGGCCTTGGTTATACATTGTATTTTTAGTATTTTAAAAAAATTTTGTCAAATTTTGTAAATTTTTAAAAAGATCGTTCCAAAATTCGGTATGTTACTTGAAAAATTTTAACTTTCTGTTTACAAAATTTTCTTAAATAATAATGCCAAATCATGACTATCATAGTTATCTCAATAATCTTTTTATAATTTAATTTTCAAAATTTTAATCAAGTCGCTTTTAATTGCATATTAGTGACAGAAACTTCATATGGAATTGTCAATAGATAGAAAATAATATCACCAATATGGGCAGGCTTAATGTTGGGATTATCGAATGATAAATTGTCAAATTCATCACCAGGTGATAAATTTGTAATTCGTACTTTACGATTTCTCAATTGATTTAATTCAGCTCGCATTGCATCTAAAGTGGCCTTCACTGCTATATTTGTACTACTGTTACAATTAACGTTGACAATATAGCCATGAGTATCTCTTGCCTCCATATATTTGAATGCCAAACGAATACAGCGAATGACGGCTATATAATTGACATCAATGTGACTTATAATCTCTGCCATCGAATTCTGTTGGCTCAATGTGTTTATGCTTTTATGCTGACCAGCACAATTAATTAAAATATCGATTGAGCCAACGTTTTTTTCAACCCACTGAAATGAAGCTTCAGTTATGTCATCTTTTGTTATATCACACGCCCAAGAGTAAATTTTTGCATTCTTCAATTCTACTTTGAGTTTTTCAATTGCATCAAGTTTAATATCAAAGCCAACAACCTTGAGACCACTTTGTGCGAGTTTTTTAAGAATTGCTAAACCGACACCTGAATTAGCACCTATAACAATAACAACCGAATTCTTCCACTTGTCCATTTTTACTATAACAACTTGTGACTGATTTGGAATGTATAAAAAGATAAAAAAAAATATTATCGATTAGATAAAAATTATTTGTGATTGAAATAACGATCAAAAATGATAAAAGATTTCAAAAAACCTGGTAAAATATTGGAAATCTAAAAATTATGATAAAGACATGAAATTCATTAAATTGAATTAACTAAATTAACAGTTTTTACATGATAGAAAGCTTTGAAAACTAATTTTTTAAGCTGAAATTTTTAAACTTTTAATTATGTTGAAAATTTGAATTATAAACTGAAAATGAACCAAAGAAAAGAAAGCAAAAAAAATTTTTTGTACAAAATAAATTTCTCCTTTATTTTTCAGTTATGAGAATTCATAAGAAATTTTTATGCACGACGACGTCGAGAGTTTGATCGTCCTTTCTTAACTTGATCTTCATGTTCTTCGATCATTGTTGAGTTAGCTAAAGGCTTCATTTTCGTAGAACGACTATTTGATGGAGACCGACCTGCATTAGATTTTGAAGCAGTTCTTGATTTTCGTCCTACACGAGATGTTGCTTTAGCATCTGATTTACTTTTAGATGCAGTTCGTGGACGACGACTTGCCGATCGTGTTTTTGCTGCTCCAATTTTTACTACCGAACGTGAACGAACCATTTTGATAATTAATTAAAAGAACTTCAAAAAATTTTAAGAAACTTTTTAATTTAAGTCTTACTCCTTCGAGTGATAGAAACAGAATGAGAAAAATTTAAGATTTTCTAAAATCAAAAGTTGCTGAGATTAAAAATTTTTCTTTTCTGTGAATAAAAATTAAAAAAATTTCATGGGAAACACATGTAAGAAAAGAAATTAATCTAAAATTAAAACTGTACATTTAATTTACATTTTTAGCGCATTTTTTGGAACAACAATGCCGCTTATAGCTTCACTTTGGCTGGCTCCCGGTGAGGCGCGAGATCTTGAAAACTACAATAGCTAGCAACTTCTGGTTTTTTCATTTGATTTATGCTATTGAGTTATTGGCGGCAATCTTTATTAGAATGTTGTTACTTATTGCATTAATTAGGAAATTACGAATTCTATTTCCATATTGAAAATTGTAAACATAAACAAACTATTGAAACTTCAAATATTTTGAATATTACTTAACCGTTATTTTCAAGTTAACAAAATTTGTTTTAAGATTCAGTAAATGGCAGAGTCCGAAACCGTTTGATACTTTAGTTGCAAACAACTAAAAATCAACTTAAACTTATTCGATTAAAATTTTCAACTAAAATTTAATCTATTACGCTTTTTTTAATCGAATAAGTTTTAGTTCATTTTAGTTGAAATTCTTATTCAAATAAAATTTAGTTGATTTTTAGTTATTTGTAAAACGGATTTGGACTCTGGTAAATTGAATTTCAATTAAAAACGCTCGCCGTACTTTTATGCATCAACATTCTATAAATATGATTTTCCCTATATTTTTATTTATTTCGATCAATTTATTTTAAGTGTAAATTTATATATCAAACGAATCTAATAATACTGTAATTTGTGAACATACACTGATCTAGGCATCAAAAATGCGCTAAAGTAATCCGTCCTATGGCGGACACTTTTACACTCGTTTGGTGTATTGTCGTCTAGAAAAAATATCAAAATCTAGTTTAATCTAAACATATTTTATTGAATGACGAAATGAAGAAAAGTTTGAAGAATCGCAAATCAAATACGCTTTTTCATGTCATAATGAGCAGAAAATTGTCAAGTCTTTAAGAAATTTATAACACAGTTTGTTTTTTGTAAAAACTCTTGCAAGTTCGTGTTTCTAATTTACAAAATGGCGATTTGAAATTTAAAAAAATTGTGTAACATGAGCAGATTCAAATATTTTATTCAAATGCCTCTCTCTTGGAAAAAGAAATGATTTAAAATTGCTTAAGATTGTAATTTTAAAAGTTGTTAAATTAAAAAATCTTTTGTTTAAAATTCAAGTTTACAAAATATCGGTAAATTTTTAAAGAAACCGATAAATTTTAAACTAGACAAAAAGAACTTTTTTTAAAATTATCCTGACTATTAATTAAAGATGGTTAAACTTTTTTATTACAAGAATATCTAGATATTAAAATTTTCTATATGGTTTGAAAATTATTGCACTAGATAAAAATGTTTTAAATATCTGTAGGCTTTATTTAAAATTTGTGTCTTAATAAAAAAATATTTCAAAAAAGAAAAAAAACTCAATCAAATCAAAAGCATTATCATTATAATAAATCTAAAATTATTTATCAATTTCACATCCACCCTCATTAACATATACATGTAAATAACAAACCCTTTCATTCCATAAATAAAATCAAACACAGGTCAGCAGAAAAAAAATAAAGAATGAAAGGGATAAACATTAGAATAACAAATTACATGAAATCAAAAGAAAATGAATTCAATTTCAATTGCACAATGATGAGCACTCATTTTCACATAATTTGAAGTAGAAAAGAGTTAGATTTATGACATGTTCTTTCATCAAATGATTACGTAAATATACAGTAGAAAAAAAGAAAGATGAATACGCAATCTAAAAGATATTTATTTTACACAAGTCGTCATCTATCAGTTGAAAGAGTAAAAGGGCGAAAATATAGCAAAAAAGATATTTCACAACTTCTAGCTTCATAAATCTCACCTTTTTTTTCTTATGTATTTAAAATGAAACTCTCACTTTAAGCAACCTTAATTTTTTACGCTCCTAATCGTCTCTGCGGCTATCTTTATCTCACATCGATGCTTCACACACACATGAAATTATCGATAATAAATTCTCATAATGTCAAGTCACATTTACCACCTTTTTTCTGCCAAAACTGCGGCATGTTTACCAAGGTAAGTCTTGTTCGACATCAAATTTATTTTATTGCGAATATCAGCAGTCACAGTTTTAGCTGCCTTAACGAAAGTGAATATAGCGAAAAAGAGAGAGAAGAAAATTTATGCTCAATAATATAATTGAAATTGAAGAAATATTCTTACTTCTTATTTTCTTTTAGGTGGTGATGGTAAGAAAGTAAGTATATAAAAAATTTACATTCTAGCTCATCCGACTGCTCCTTTGGGGAATTTCAAATGTGAAACAAATCGAACCTTTTTTTCACTCTTCTATTTCTTCTTTTTGCAAGAAAGAGAGCAAAGGCGAGAAATGTTACATGTGTGAGCATAAATACAAATATTTTATTGAGTAACGCATCATGCAATTTAAGTAGATGAGTGAATAAAAGTTATTCACAAAAAAAAAGTTAGGGAGTGGAAAAAAGTAAATAACTATAATCACTTTATTATCAAATATTTGTTAGGAAATTTCCTGGAGTTTTTCTTAGAAAGTTTGATAAGATATAATTTGAAAAATTTATTATAATCTTCTCTATTCAATGAATAGTATAATTTTATTCAAGTTGTTTTAAAAAATTGTCAAAATAAAAATGACAAATTTTTATTCATAAATTTGATTTTGTTGAATTTGTAAACTTAAAATAAAAATTTTGAACTAATGTTTAATTAATGTTTGTTAATTTTAACAATACACTCAAATGGAATTCAAATTAATTGTACTTCAAGTTAAATAAAATAATAGACAATTAGAGATGTCAAGTTCCAGTCAATTGACTAAAAATGTCAAGCAATTAAATGTCAACTTCCAATCAAGTTACTGAAAGTCAAGTTGCAATAAAAAAATACTTGAACTTCAAGGTAAATTCAGTCAAGTAAATTAAATGTTGGTTAGTTGAACTGAAACTAAAATCATAAGTTTTTAAGTTCTAATATTGATAATGAAAATTCATTAAATTTACTAAGAAATGCTCGGTTTTATTCAATAAACAATAAATTTAGTAACAAAATACAAAACCAAAACTCTTCAATTATTTTCTTAAGGACGAGAGTTTACACCTTTTTTAGCAGTCTTTGATCGAGATCGACGAAGTTTGCCTTCAATATCAATTGGACCAGATTTTTCTCCATTTTGTGATTTTTGCATACAACTTTGAAAAATTTTCTTTTGTTTCAAATCGATTCCAGCTTTTTCATCTTTTTTAACAGCAATTTGTGGTCTTAGAAAGAGCATGTCAACAACTTCATTAAAAAACATTTTATGAATTGTCAAATTTCTTTATCTATTTTCATCAAGCATGTGAAAATTTAAATTTTTTTTGCAAAAGTAACTGTGATTAAAAATGAATGCAGTTTTAATTAAATTATTTTTCATGTTCATCAGCTTATTCTTGTGGAAAGTTCATGACGTTTTCCCCTTCAATTTCCATCTTTTTCCGTATATATTTGTGAGTGTGTCTGCTATAGAGCACATGTGTGCACAAATATATATTGTATACACTCTCGTCGTCTTCATTTGATGAAAGAAATTTGTGAATATCGTTTCTCTAAATGTCCAGCACGTACAAAAGTCGATGCTTGTATACTTACTTTTTTCCACTTCTGTAATGATATTTATGTTAAATATAAAACACAAGAGGAGTAAGGAAAAAAGGTGAATATGTTCTCTAAACATGAACAGCAGTAGCATCAACATTCACCTGAAACGTATACATTTTTCTCTCTATTCCTTTTTATGATTATCTGAACTGAAAAAAAGTAAACGAAGAAGGAATTTACTTCAATGATGTATTCACATGCATGTTGTGTTCTTTGAATGAATATACACAAGATTTTCTGATTAACCCAAGGATTAGCATTTGAATTTCGAGTGTAGAACAGCTTAGAAGTGGAAAAAGTTTATAGAAAATTAATGCCATTATACAGACATATTCAGAAAAAAGGAGAAAAAGAACTTAGTGCCATTAACAGACTCTTAAGAAATTAACATGTTGCATGTGTATACTTTTTTTCTATCTTATCTTACTCACAATTCTAATTAAAATTCAGAATGCTCAGATGCAATTTTCACTATCGCTTTGAGTGCATTTAAAAAGCACTTTTTCTTTTCCTCTATTTTGCTATTGCTACTGCTTTCGCTTATGAAAAATTCAAATGCTTTTATATTGAAGAAATATTTTTTCTCTAATGGACTCACTTTTTAGGAAAGAAGATACACAAATAGAGCGAAAAACATGCGGAAAAGTTATATCATATTTTATATAGAAATGCTATGATTTTTAAAAGGTCTGATTTAAATCTTAAAGGATTTTAAACTTAAAAAAAAACTTTTAATTTAAGCTTAACCAAAAATTAATTTTAATATAAAATTATTTCTATTGAAATTTTTCATTTATTTCTTAATTAAGTCAAAAGAAAAGTACTTAAAATTTATAGTACTTGAAAGCACTTTATCACGTTCAACAGAAGTTTCTTTTACCTTTTAAAATTACCAACTTCTTCACCTTAAATCTTCACATTGAAAAATTCAACTTACAGACATTTAAAAAATAAAACATTTTCAGTTATTTAAGAAACAGCAGTAGCAATTCACTTTATATGCGAATACAAATGCATATATTATTGCAATTTTACAATTGAAGCGGAAAAAGTAGCATCAGCATCAGAATATATTTTTGTGGAAAAGAAAGTGCTCAATTATTTAATGGAAACAATTTTCCTTGGGTTATTTTTTCTTCTCACACACGGACGGGGAAACCAGACGAAAGAGTTTTAAAAATTTAACAGGATAAACACTTTATGTTTAAGCATTTAATAGCTGTGTTGTGTGTTGACTGCTGCTGCAGTTCTTGTTTAACCTCAAACAACATATTCAATAAATACATTTCAAGTCTTTCTTCTGATACAAAATGAAATAAGAAAATTGACATCGGAGGGGCAGTAAAAAAATAAAAAAAAAACTTCTCGTTCTTTTATTAAAGGCAAACATCGATATTTGACTTTTTTTTATTAAAATTTCAACATCATGCTGAGACAATCAATTTATTTATGTCAAACTATACATCTCAATCACTCTATGACTCTCTCTCTTAAAGATATGAATATGTTTACATGCTGCATACATCCATATGGTTGAATGAGATTTTTTATTTCGTTGTTTTTCCCACCGATGAATATGTAGCAAAAATTGTGCACCTTTTATAGCTTGCAATGATGTATGGTGATGTTTGAAAACATTTATAAATTTATATTCAGACATGTGTATCTTTCTAAAGATTCTCTTTTTGTTCCAATGTCGCCCCCACAAAAATATATATTTTGACACTATTCCCTTTTCTTTATTCTTTGCTCTCTCAATATTATCACACGAGAGAGATAGATTTCATGATAGAGTTGCAAAAAAAGTGTAAGCAAAAGCAAGCAAAGAAGGAAAGGAAATTTTTATGAGAGGCGAAACCCGAATGCATGGTTACATGAAATTTAATGCCTTGAGTATACAACATTTGGTAATAAAAATATTTTTATGATGTCGATATTTATTTGGAAAGAGAGCAAGCAAGTAAGAGCTGAATTTTTCACTTTAGAATGTTTTTATATGATGAATGAAATAAATATGTTATTTCATGTAATGGAGATAGATAGGAAGAACTATAAGATGATGGTGAAAGCAAAAAATGACCACCGAACGTTAAGAATGTTATATTTTGTGACTTTTTAGTAGTTTCTTCCTTCAAATGATTTTTGAAATATTTTGATGAAAGAGAGAAGTTGCATTTTTGATAGAAGGAGATTTGGAAGTTTTACTAAATGAAAGCTATTGGATCATAAAATTGATCTATTAAATCATTAGTTTTACAGTTTCTAAAAACAAAAATTTCAACTTAACCTATAAATGTAAACAAAGATTTTTAGCGCATTTTTGCAAAAAAATATGCTATTATGCTCACGTTGGCTGGCTGGCTCAAAATCAACAATAAGCACAACCAATAAATAAAATAGAATCTGAATTTCAATGAAATTTTAATGTAAGTTCTTCTTTCTTTTGACTTTATCAATTCCAAAATATTGAAGTCTAAAAGTCTTTTAATTTCCAATGAAACAAGGAAACAGATAAGCAAGTATTCATAAAATGAATGACTGAGCAATAGACAAAAGTTAGCTAAGCATGTCAAGCGTTGAAAATGAAAGATCCGTTCATATGACAGCTTTTCATAAACTCCAGTGTTGAATTTCTCCTCTGTTCAATTAGTGGAAAATTTTCAACCACCTTTGTCTCAGCATGCATGCATGTTTATTTTATGTGGTTAGAGAAGTTTGACTTTCCAAAAAAAATGAAAAGAAGTTGACATTAATGGATCTTTCAGTTAACAATTTTTGAGTTTCCTGTTTCCTTCCTTTTCAATGCTGCTGTTAAATCGGAAATTTTAGAATGGAAACACCTGTCAGAAAGAAAAAGATGTCTATGTAACAATACGCACATGCACGCTCAATGTTAAAGTTAATATGTCTGTCTGTTGCTTTAATATAATAATTTTCAATTTTAAAGCTAAACAAAATGTTTGTAATGGTCTTAACATATCATAATGTATCATAATAACATAATTCATAACATATTTGTATATATACTGAAAAATGGCAAGACGCGCGTCTACCAAACCAAGCGCAAATCAATTCTCAATGGTGAAATAAATAACACGAGAAAAAGATTTCTTTACCAAAGTATTAATGCATTCCTTTTTCTGCCAGTTTTGCTTTTACCTCGAAAGAATAAAAAAGACAAACAAACAGTTGCGAGTAGAGAGAAAATGGAGAATAATAATAGCGAAATTATTAGTGTATAGAGGCAGCAATAGCAGCTCGACACTTTTATGCTATCAACTGCACAAAAATGTGCTCATACCGCATAAGAAACTTCCAAAAGAGTCAGAGAGAGAAAAACTAATAAATAAATTTCTCATAATCCATACAGAAAAGAAAAAAATGTAAATTATGCAGAAAAAATATGAAAGAAGACTCCCAGAGGATGAAAAATATCAAAGAGTTATATCATAATAAATAAAAGTTTCTTTTATTTTTTTAACAAAAATAAATTTTATTTTTCAGAATTTTTCTAACAACCATCACGATTTTGTCTTTGCATTTTTGTCTTTGATTTCGATTTTCTTTTACTTTGCTCTTCATGAGCTGTTTTCAGGAATTCATCTTCACTCATCATTGAAACATCAAGATTTGGTAAATTACGTTGACGCAATTTCTTGTTACTATCTTTAACCACCATTGAATCATTCATTGAAACTCGAGAATTTGAACGTGATTTTTGTCCTTTTCTAGATTGACTTCGATTTGCTGATTTTGATTTTGATCTGCCACTGCGTGCTTTTGATCGTGAACGAGTAGTTTTAACCATTTTTAAGAGAACTTTTGAATTTAGGTTTGATCTGATTGAGAGTTGGAAAGAGAATGAGAAAATTTAAAAATCAAAGGTTACTGAGAAATTTTAAAAAAAAAATATGCAATAATATTATATAAAATTTACAGTATACTGTAGTTGTCTTCAACCTTTTGCTTCTATATCTTGCCAGCTTCAATAATTTTGCATTTAATATTACGAATTTAACACTTTTCAATTAAATTTTAAAATTCTTATAAAAATATGAAGAACAAAAGTAAACAAAAACTAAAAACGTAAACAAAAAAATCTTTTTTAATTTTAGCATTTACCTATTTGCAAAAAAGAACTTTTTTAAAAGACATCCACTGGAAGAATGAATAAAAATTTTCAACCATTTTGTAAATATTTTTATTTATAAAGTCCCAAAACTGCAACGAATACGAAATTTCAATCAGAATAAAGAACGACAATAGTAAGCCATAATGAAATTGAATCAAGGAAAAGGATTTGCAGTTACTTGAGGATTTCACAACCGCTAATAAATTCCAAAATCTCTCACTCGCTCATGATAGCATCGAGATGTCAATATGAGTATGTTGTATGTATGTAGGCATTCAGTTGGATTATATTGTGGAAAAATCTATTAACAAGTTAAATCCCCGACATACTCACCTGTATACAGGTTTATATGCATGATGTCATTCGCTATATCTGCCTTTAGGTTGTAAGGATGATATCACTAACCATACATATTGATATCTATATAGATTTTGCACGAGATGGTCTCAAATCTCAAAAGAATTTTATTGCTTTTCCTCTTTCTCTTATTCTCCCTTGATGATGATGAAGGCAAGCACGAAAGAAAAACAAACGACAGAAGATGAAAACTTTCATAATCTTTTTGAAATGGAAAAAGTACAAATCCCAATATATGTAGTAGTAGTTCCAATGAACATATATAAATGCATTTTCTATCTATAGTTATGATTTTTATGATGAAAGGGGTGGTCAGTAAGTAGAAAAAATGAATCAATAAAACTTTTTATTCTACTAAAAATTTCTTTAAATAAATAATTTTTTCTAAGCCCAAATGAGTTACACAAAACATTGATAACGAAATCATTATTTGTTGGTTGAAGATTCCGTCATCATTACAAAGAGGATTTTCTTTTCCTCATTTTCACTCTGTTGCTGCTCTATCATAATATATACTCGTTCTTATTTTATGCGCACATAAAAACTATTAAATATCAGTTTTAATGCCAAACAACCAAGTCTATTCTTTCACTCTATTTCTATCGGCATTGTTTCAACTAGTGAATTCTTTTTTATGAGTCTTCTTTATATAAGGCTTTAACTTTAGTATCGATAAGTTAGTTATGTGAAAGCAGCAAATTGAAAATGATGAAAATGTTTTCTTTTTATTGTAATGACTATTGGTGTCTAAACTTTGTGAAGATGGTTTAGAAGTGCTGCGAAATTTTTTTTTCAAAATTTCAATTCAACTGTCGTTTTCCGTTAACTTGAAAATCAAAATTTTTTTTTAATTTTCAACAGAAGTTTTTACTGTGCCACAAAAGATATTTTTTTTTAAACTTAAATTTTTCGTGAATGTTAAAAATTTTTACATGACTGTCACAATCAGAGAATAAAGAAAATTTGGTGAAACAAATCTCAAATTGTAAACTTTCTAAAAATCACATTAAAATGTTTCTCATTCTTTAATAACACCAAAGTTCAATGAATAAAAGGTCAATGCTAGACTGAAAAGGAAAAGAAAAATAGAAGGAATTGAATCGATAAAAAACAAGGAAGAAAAAATTTTGTTTACAGAAGAAAATGTTGTAAAAACTTTAAAATATTTAAAATTCGTAAATATTCAGAATTGAAACTTTGCATCATAATCTAAGAAAATATTTTTATTAAGTTTATGACCAAAATGAGCAAAAAAATTCTTTAACTTCCAATTTATTTTATTCATAAATAATTTCATGAAAACATCCACTTTACTACTCTTCTCACGAGAGTCGTTCAAAATTAATAATTAAAGTAGAGAAAAAAAATCCCATTAAAAATGAACGTTCTAGCAATGGGTGCTTTATGATGGACAAAGAGTTACTAATGCTTATACTGCTGCTCATTTCAATCTCTTAATCATTGATAATTGATGCTTTCTTAAATTATTATCTTTTATTCTTTATCCAGAACAGAAAAAAAGTAATACACAAAGAAAATGACACGTTTCCCACCCTTAAATTGTAATTTGGTATGAGTTGATGGACAAAGTGCATTTTCATCTTTTTTTCTTTATTTCTCTCCCCATTCGACATAAATTATGTCATGAAATTTTACATTTTCAATGGATATGAGAACCGAAAATAACACATAAGCAAATGGCAATATCGTAAAGGGAGATGAACTTCGTTTTTTTGTTAAATAAGAGAGTGAGAGAGCAAGCAGAATTTGTGGTCCTTCGGTATCGTACGATTTGAAGATTGTGCAACATATACAAATGCAAAATATACAGGGTGTTGCAGAATAAGGAAAATTCCATTCATAATGATGAAAAGCAATCGACTTCCTGAAATAATTTTAACAATGTATTTGTGGAATAAAAATACGCACAAATACAATGACAGTAAGGAAAAATCACCGAAACAAATTCATCTGTGCTCGGGTGAGTATAAAAAGGAGACGAGTATGAACTTTTTGGAATATTCTTCGTATTGTGCTTGAGTGTGGCAGTTTGCTTCTTCTTCTTTTTGTGCTCTCTAGTTTCGAGTTTTTATCGTGGTTAAAATTTTCAGTGCTTTAAAAGAATGTGAAGTGAAAAATTCAACAAGGAAAACATTTCAAGTGAAATTCAGAAAAACAAAATCAAATAAAAAGGACTAAAAAAATTTAATAAAATTTCTATGAAATTCGATGCCGTCGATGAAGGAAAAGAGGAAGAAAATTGACTGGAAAACTCTCTATATTTTCTCTCTCGTTTGCTGCTGCTGCTGGTTGCTTTTATCTTCCCTTTTTACAACAAAAAAAAAGAATATATAAAAAGTTTTGAGAGAGAGGAAAGAGAGAAATTGCATTGTTCAGTGCACACAGCAACTCGCGATGATGATGAAGAAAAAAAAACAGTTTTTTTCATCCTCTTTTGTCGAGTGTTCTCTCATCAATTGTTCCGTTTGGCTCTTATCATTGACTCAATACTTGTGTGTCGATTTTTTGTTTGGTTTGAGGCATTTGAGGCGCGCACAGAAGCGTCAAAAGGTGAGTTCCTTGCTATTCTTTAAAATGTCATTTTTTATTTCATTCAATTTCACCCACGTTCGACCAAACGAACCATTAAATATCAGAAAAACCATAAAATTCCTTCTTCATCATAAACTTGTTTGACATTTTAAATATCGCTGTCGACAACTTTATGAAAATTCACTCATCATTTTATATCTCTCTCCCTTCTTCTTTATACTTATTCAATGATGGTTATAAATTGCTTTTTCATCATTTCTTGCATTTGCTAAAAAATTTCTTTTTTTCTTTTTTGTGTGTATTCAATTGTTAAAGATTTTCATTTAGAATAAGAATAGAGTGAGAGAAAAATTTTGATATTAATGCCATTGTGACGATGATAATGTATCACTTTGCATCATTGTTATATTCTTTCATTTTGGAGTGTTTTACTAACTGCCAATTCTGTGGTTTTCTTTTCTATATTCAAAAGAATTTTGCTTCGTAATGAAAGAATCAAGTACACTTGAAAATGAAAAAAAAAATCAAAAATTTATGCTAGAATGCAAATGAAGGACATAACTTTGCAGTGCAATCTTCATAGCTATCTGCAATCTTTGTTCTTTTGCTTGAAGATTTATCATAAGAAAATGACTGTACACGAAAGAGAGGAAAGAAAATTGCAAGTGGAACTGACAATAAGCAGCACTAAAAACAATCAATTTTCTTTCATTGAAGTTGTAAAAGAAGAAATTGAATTTCTAATTTAAAAGACATAGAAAATTTGTTGAGATTGAAAAGATTAATGTCGTAGTTCAGAGAATTATTATTTTGAATTTAAAATATGATACATCTATGACTATACAATCATTTTTGATTAATTTATCAAATATATTTTTGAAAATTCTTTCAAAAATTGTAAAAATTTCTAAATTTTTTCAATACTTAAAAGATTCCTATTTCAATAAAAAAATTTCAAGTATTAAAATCTCTTGGAAATTCTTAAACAAGCAGAATAAATTAAATTCTTTGAAATTTAAATTTGAATCTTTTGGTTTCTTTCTTCAAAATTGATTCTGAGAAGTTTTTTAATTTGATAAAATGACAGTTTATTTTCTAATAAAAAAATTACTTGAATTCATGTCTCAACAAAATCCAAAATTTAAATTCTAAGAATTAAAACAGTTGAAACCACAGTAATGTTTTTGTTTTAATTTCTGTTTTCTTTTCTTAAAATGACAAATTTAAAATTTAATGCTTCAGATTATTTTAAAATGAAATCACTCCTAAAATAAATTCCTGTAGGACCACAACTTGATATTTTATTTCCTGTTTTCTCTTTTAAAAGATACTTTGTTATGAAAATGAAATTTCTGAATTATTTGGAATTTTTAATAAATTGAGATTATATCCACAATAATTTCTGAACTGCATCAAAAGCAAAGTTTTAACTGCCAATTTTCGTATATCAACTTCAAAATTGTCAGAGACATTTAATCCTTTATTTCTTTTGATTAGACTGTGAAAATCTAATTTGCAACAATGTACAATTGTTTTTTTAAATCTATAAATTTTTGAACTCTCTTTGCTAGAAATCTGTTAAATTTTAGTGCATTTGACAATAAAATATAAAATCAAAATAACTTGTCATATAATAAAATAACCAAAAGAAAAAGCTTTGACACTACAATATTTGTTAAATTTTGTACCTAATTTTTTCCTAGATTCAAACTTTAAATTCGTTTTTAAATTGTTATAAAATATTATAAATAACCTAAACCACACACAAATAATTTTTTTTTTGACAAAAACTCATAGTTTCTAAACACATAAAAGAAAATCAATCAAAAACTTCAATTTCATTTTAATTTATATCAAAGTTATTCATTTTGTGCCTATTGTTAAAATGATACAAAAAGCACAAATTGTATCAAATTAAACAATATGAAATGTGAGAAGAAACAAATGAGAGAAAATGAGATGAAATTTCCTTTAATTGATTGTGAAAATTGTACATTTAACTTAACACTTATGAAATCAAATGCTTTTGAGAATTTATTCACATATAGCAAATTTCCTAATATATAAATTGTAAAATAATCCTTTCTCTATAGAAAACTATATATAATTAAATAATTGAAACCAGAAATTTTGGTTATAAAAGGAGCCAAGAAAAAAAGAATGTGCAACAGGCAATTTTTTTAAAAAAAGTAGAAAATTTTTCCTTTAGTCCTTTTCGGTTGCGGAAATGAAATTTATTAACAACTAGGCTCAGTTGCCAAGGCACGAAAAAGAGTAAAGAATAATAAATTGTTAGGAACGGTCACAAGAACTGAGCTGATGCCGACAACGAGTCGAAAGAAAAAGAAGAAAAAAAATTCTTCCATGTCACAATTCCCCATCGTAAATGTAAAAACCATGTCAATATATCAAGATCTGTGAAGCGTATATACGCGTAAACGATGAACTTTAACTTCCCCTATTGCTTTCGTCACCCATTTTTCAATATTTTTTTTCTTACTTCACGCGACTCATGCAAGAAAGAAAATTCCCGTAATACGATAATACTCAAAAGCAATATTGTTATCAGGCACAAACGACACATAAAAAATCTTTCCTTCGCTTCACAGAGTTGCCGCTTGCCAAAAAAAAAAAAAAAGAAAAAAATATTTTGCATTCTTTTCCAATAAAAAAATTGCTCTCATATTCTCCACAATCACCATACATACATATAAGCCATCGTATGTTGAGGTCTCCTTATATATGGTGGTTGATGACAAAAAAAGAAATATAAAAGCATTCCATACCGATCGGATGTATTGATTTTTACCAAGTATAAATGCTAGGCGAAAGGCGGTTGTGGAATTATAAAAATAAAGTCGGTCCTCGCCTGCTGCTATGCTCCATTCAACTCTATCCATAGAATCTTGTTCTCTTTCGTTCTATAAAAGCGGCATTTTTAACTTCGAGTTTCAAGTGCCAATTTTTCAATAAATAATCGAGAGTAAAAGAGCTTGGCAATTGGCAGTGAGAGAGAGAGAAATTTTTTATTATATCATATTGACCTTTTTCCTATACATATTCTGCCATTTTAAAACAAGTGAAATAGCGAAATGTTTTTAATTATTTAATAAGTTTTCTGTTAAAGCACCAATGTAGGTGAACAGCTCGAATGGTAATAAACTAGAGCAATTTTTTCTTTGCCTTTTTATAATTTTTTTATTGTTTGAAAGCGAGAAAAATATATGAATAAAAATATTGTTTATTGTTAGGAATTTCATTTAAAAAAAGATTTTCAATGATCATTTTATTGGTTTTTTATGAAAAATTTTTACTCTTTGAAATTTTTAGAAAAGAATAAAAAATTTATGATTATAACGGATATTGAAAATTCAAATTAAATAATAACGGATTTCAGAATATTAAAATTTGTTCTAATTGATGTTTTAAATCAATTATTAAGGGCGATTCTCTGAATAAATAGAAATCAAAAAAAGCGTTTTGTAATTCCTTCACGGAGAGAAAAACTTTTTAGGGCTCATAACGAATTTGATCCTATAACGCCACTTTTTTCCTGGCATAAGACCTGAACATTATGTCAGAAAAAAAGTTTTCGTTATTAGACTTAAAACGGGAAAATTGTTTCTGGCATAACGTCATTATTAGACTTATAACAATTTTATTTTTTCCTGGCAACACAACTTTATGAGACTCATAAAGTAAAATTATATGTGACAAAAATTTTATCTTGCGAATTATATACTTCGCAAGTAGAATTTCTGAGATTTTGTATTGGTCTTGGCTGAGAATTAAATTTACGCGGATGAATTTGTAATTGATATTTCTTGCTTCTTACTAATGTATCTGTAAATGATAAAATTTTATTATATTGAATTTGGCAAAATGTTTATCATATTGAACGAGAAAATGTTTTACTTTTAAAATTTTTTTTCAATTATTAAATTAAAGTAAAATAAATTTTCAAAAAAATAAACTTGAAAATTGAAAGTAAAATTTTTTAATTTTTTTTTCTAAGCGATTTTTTGATAGTTTTAATGATTTTTTAAAATATCACTACATCAATAAAATCATTATATTGACCAAGTTTTGTCAAAAGAAAAAGTTTTTGAAGATTTTTTGAGTCCTAACAAGTTAAGTTTTTAGTCTTATAACGTATATTATTACCCTCATAAAGTATCATTTAAGACTTATAAAAAACTTTATAAGACTTAAAAATTCGTTATTAGACAAAAAAAATTTGGAAATTTGTATGATTTATAACGTTCTTTATGAGTGTCATAAAGAATCGTTATAAAGACTTATAACATTTCACTTCTAATAATGACTTTTTATGAGACTCATAAAGATATTATGAGACATAATACAACTTTATTACTTTTATAATGACTTGTGTATAGGTCTCATAATGAATGTTATGCCAAAAAATACATTTTTCTCTCCGTGTTCTGTACTTGTTTTTGTTCAAAAATTCAATATTTCTTTTATTTCTTATTTCTCACTATAATCTCAATAATTGTATAATAATTAAGTTATTTTACAATGTATAGAAAGTATAATAAGAAGTTAAATTGAAGTAAATATTCGTTTTCAAGATTTTTTTAACAAAATTTTTTGAACTCTCCAAACGCTTTTTAATTCTCCAAAAAACAATTTTGTGCCTAAGCAACGCACATTTTCTTCTATAAATCGTTGATTATTCACTAAATAAATGTATATGAAAGATATAACAATGAAAACAGATGAAAAAAAACTCTTCTTTGAATGATTTCAGTGAGAAATAAAGCTGAATTTTGCAAAAATGTGAAGTAACAAAATTCTTGTGCCTAAGCAACGCTTTTTAAAAATCAATTTTCAGACAAATTAAAGACTTCTAAGTTCTCAAACTCAGTTTATAGACTGCATTCATCGTTTTGACATCGTTTAAACTCATATAGAATAAGTAAAAACAAGTGATAAAAGAGAAAATTGAAGAAGTAGAGATTTTTGTAGAAATATTTATTCAGAGAGTCACCCTTAACATAAAATGGAAATCCAAAATTATTTTTTATAATATAAGTTTTTTAAAAGTAAATTTTTTTAAAGTTTCGGATTTTAAAAATTTAAATGATCTATTTAAAAAAATCTATAATCTTTATCATTTTGAAAAAATGTTAACTTTCCGATTCCTTTTGAATCATTCACCATCCAGATAAAATATTTAAAAAATCTAATTTGAACTGATTTTTTGACCAAGATTTAGAAAACATACTTTTACAAAAAAATATTTTAAATTCAAAATTGTTCAAATTTAACAGTTTTCTGATTTTTAATTTTAAAATAAACAAATATTCCAAATCTCATAAATATTTATTCAAACAACTTCATTTAATTGTTCCGAATGACAATCACTGACCAAGCCAGTTGATTTTTTTATCCTACCCTAGTAATAAGCGAGAAAATAAAGAAAACAAATTTCACCATCGGTGAAGAGAGGTGGTCAATGTAGCGAGTAATAATGTTATAAATGTTTTCACTTCCGATACAATGGCAACCATTCGAACTCTCCACTGCCGCCTTATTTTCTTGTGTAATGATTCAATTTCAAACCCTTACTGAGCGAGAAAAATTTTGTTTTTTTTTTTGTTTCACCGAATGTTGCTCACTCGAGGCAATGAAAATGGCAAAAATCAACCGAATGAGAATGAGAAAAAAAAAACTTTTTTTGTGTTTTTGGAATTGGAAAAAATATCGAACGAAAATTAAAATTAACTCTCTTTTTTCGGAAAAAACAATTAATCTTCACGAGTATTTTCATTTTGTTTCAGTTAGTTCTGTTAGGAGAAGAAAAATTAATTAATAGAGAGTTTTGCATGATTTTGTTGTTTTTTTTTTCATTTTTTCTGCCTAACATGAAGTGAAGAAGCCACAATGGGAAAACTTTTTTTCTATTTGACCGTAACAAATTACAGCTAAAGTTGAAATATTATTGTATTCTGCGAATGATGCAAGTTGCGAGTTCACATTAAAAATCCATTTTTTTCATCCAATTTCACGCCATCATCATCAAATGCATGCAAGATAATAGCGACAGCATTTAAGGAAGTAAATTTTCTTAATAGTTTCATTTTTTGGTCAAATAGGTGCACTCAAGAAAATACATTAAGTAGAATTAGCATTTCTGACTTTAAAATGGAATTGAACATGTGATAAAAATTATTTTTTATTTACAGTAAAAATTTTTACACTCAATCTTTTGATAAAGCACGATGAAATTATTTTTATGTTGTCTGATGTGATGAGGAATGAAATTTTTCTCTTCATATCATAAATGATAGGATGAGAAAAATTGATTTTTTTCTTCTTGTTCTTGCGTTTTTTTCTGAAGAGGCGAATGAAAGGAGGAAAATATGATTCTGAGCGAGGTGTTTCGTGGTAGTGGATGTGGTGGTGTAGAAAAAAAAATGTAAATTTTTACTCATAGAAAAGTTGTTTGTGTTCTTTTTCTAGAAATTTTCCGGATGAATTGAAGAGTTAATTGATGTATAAGGTCATCTTTTTAATTTACATTTTGTAAAGATTATTTCAAAATTTAATAAAATGTAATTAATAATAACGCGAATTTTCATCACATCTGTTCGTGTTATACGAAACATGTCACATACAACATTTTGTCATTTGTTGCCGTTTTCGCCATCCGACACATCAAATATATCTCTGATTAAAATTATGACTTAAATTTGAAAATATTAATAAAGTTTTTAACTTCCAAAACATTGTTAAACTCTAAATTTTTTTTAAAACCTTGATTTTAGAACGATTCCACAGATGAGAAAATTCTACAAAAATCTCTACTTTTTCATTTTTCTCTTTGATAACTTATTTTCTCACTCCTAAACTAAGATTGAATGATTTAAAACTCAATATTACATAGTATAGACTGTTTTTTAGCTGCTAAAATTCTTTATTTTGTTTGAAAATTGACTTTCGACAAGACAAGCGTTACATACGCACAAAAATATTTTTTTCATTTATATTATTTCAAAATTTAGCTTTGTTTTATACTGAAACTGGTAGCAATATTGAAGACTTTAAAGCACTCGTTGTGGCTTATTATAAGCTTATTTAGCCAAAAAATTAGCGTTACTTACGCACAAAAATTGGAATTTGGAGAAATTGAAAACGTTTGGAGAGTTTAAAATTTTTGTTTACAAAATATGAAAATACAATTTCTTTTTGAATTAGGCTCTTATTCTTTACTTTTATTATTGCAAAATCCATTTTACGACTTAAACAATTGAGCAGTTATATACTTATTGAGAATATCATAAGAAATAAAGATTAAAATTAAATTCGAATTTTCGAAATAAAACAAGTAGAGATAGAATTACAAAATTCGTTTTTTTTCAAGTTTCATTCATCAGTAGAATTGCTTTTAAATCAAAAATTTAAAAAACAATAGAAAAAATTCCGTTACATTCAAAACATCACTACAATAATTACTAAAAGAAATCACTTAAATGTTGCTCATCTTTTGTTGAAATTCAAATAAGTAATTAACGACATTTCCTTTGAGACACAAAAACTTTTAACTGGAAAATAAAGTTTTCTTTTTTCTCACTGATTATCACAAAAGGAGAAAAATTTTCTCATTACATTCGTCCTCAAAAAAGAGTTTTATACAAACAGAAAGAAAAGAAGATTTCAAACTTTTTATTTTTCTTATTTGAATTTGTTAAAATGAACGAAAATATTTCAAAAACTAAACATAGAAAGTTGAATTGTGTCTTAATAAACAGTAAACAAAATTTCATTTATTCAAGTCTCACTTTTCACATAATTCAATTATAAAATGTTTTATACCAAGACGGTCAATGGACTCTAAGTAATTTTTTCGCAATATAAAATATAAAATTTTGCTAAAGTTAAAACGCAGGTGCAGCTGCGTGCCTACAAAATAAAATTTTTCCACATCTTTTTAGTGAGTTTATCTCACACTTTTTTTTTGCTTCATGCTGAGCTAGGTTGGTCCAAAAAAAAAGTAAAACTTTCTCCTAGCTTTTAATGAGTTTCGTAATTTTACTGAATAAATTTTTCTCTCTCATTCCTTTTACTACAGTACTTCTTTTTTCTGATTCACAATGAAATTAAGCTTTTAATATAAAGATTAATGAATTTTTGATATATAGCACAACCTGCTTGAGCTATTATTTTATTTTTCTACCGCTCATTCTTGCTATTCAATTCACCAAAGAGAGATGCTGCTGTTGCTGTTCTAACCAAACTCAAATGAAAGAAGAAAAAAAGTTTTTCTTTACAGTAGAAGAAACTTCAAAAAATAAACATAAGAAGAAAAGGAAGGAAACAAAAGATGTTTCATAATCAAGAATATTTAGGTTAAACAAACTGTCGCTAACTTGCTTTAAATACTTTAAAATAACATCATGCAATCAGGGTGAAAAGAAAATTCCTAATGATATTTAAGAAAGATTTTTGAAAATTACGTAACGTAAAAATAGACTAAGGATATGTTACGTATACGTAAAACTAATTCGTTACGTTAAAAAATTGATCAATTACGTATACGTTTTTTTCGAAATGCACAAATTTTATGCAAAATTTACTTACATAACCTGAATGTCTCAAGTTTTATTAAATTTCAAGGATTATGCTAAAATATGTATAATTTAGAAAATTTCACTCTTTTATTTTGTGGGATCTACCTTATATCGAAATAATCCCATTAAAATGAAGATTTTTATGTATCACTTTCAAATTTAAAACATTTATTGTCACATACCAAAAGAAGAGAAAACAAATGAAAATTACCAACTCACATACATATATAAAATCTTGTTTAAGGATTAAATGAAACACGAAAATCATCCCTTAAATTATCTTGAATTAATTATTCAAAGTTAATGACGAAGAAAGCGAATGAAGAAAGAAAAAGAAGAAAAAAAGATAAAGAGCGCATGAAAAATATTTTTCCCTTACGACAACTGTTTTGTTCTCGCACTTATACACGGAGAAAAAAACTTAATAACTGGTATAAACTTGGATCTCATAAAGTGACTTATGCCAGAAAAAAATCAAAACTTTATGACAGTTAAAAAAATTTTATGAGACATAAAAAGTTTGTATGGAAAGTTTTATGAGTTTCATAAAGTGTACTTTTTATGCCTCATAAAATCACTTTATGAGATCCAACTTTATGCCAGTTATAAAGTTTTTTCTCCGTGTACACTTGGACTCTCTACACTCTAAATGGAGATGATTTCTGAGGTGGTGACACTTTGATGAGGTTACTTTGCTGTATTTTGGGATCGATGACTAGAGGGTTGATGTAAAGGTTTCAAAGAGATTAGCAGCTGTGGGTGATTTTTCAAGTGTGAGAATACAAAATTTAATCATGAAGATTGAGGTCTTTTGCCATAAAATTAAATTTTGTGAATATTTAAACTGTCAGAAATCATTAATTTAATGAAAGTTTAGTTTTTGCTTTTAAAGCAATTTTCAAAGTTCTTTTTTGGTTTAAGGGTTAAACTTGTGAATTGCTTACAATTTTAGGAACTTTTTAAATTTGTTTGAATAAAAACATATTTAATTTCTGCAAATTTTATGAAATTTCATAAATTGTGAATATGCTACAAAAGCACATAACTTCATAAATGCCTAAAATGCACAAAAATTATTCGAATTTAATTAAATTATTATTAATAAGAATTTTATTCAAAATCAATTAAATTGTGTGAAAAATAAGCAATAAATTTATTTCCCTATTCTTTAATACATCTGTTTACAACATTAAAAATTTAATTTCTTAACTCATATAGCTCAAAGCTAAATGGTATGGATGATGTATGTATTAGTTAGACATGAGAGAGCTTTTCATTTGAATTAAAATGATATCTTAAATAATTTAAGCAGCATTAGCATTGAATAGAGAATTGTTAACTCAGTACTATATAAAATTGCATGAGATTAAATGAGCGCGCGATGAATATGAAGTGAAATGTAAAAGTTACTGCCACAGACGACAAACATAACTGGCTTCATTCCGATAATACGATTTTAATGAATAGATTCTTAAGGAACAATAGTTGAAAAACTCATCATATTACTCATTATTATTATTATTATCATTATATAAAAAAAAGTTTTTATTTGCTCCAACCACTGCCATTGCCGCTTTTCATTTTAAATTTATTTATATGAATAAAATTACAGCAAGTTTAAAATCATTTTTCAAAATATTAGATTTTTTTGCCTAACTTGAAACATTTTAATTTACAGAAAAGTTCACATCATTCAACTTCTCAATTTCAAGGAAGTAAAAAATTAAATTTATGAACTTCTCGCTGTGTACGAGAAAAAAATTGTGTGAAGATGGAAGAAAGAAAAGAAACTCAACCAGGGGTAAGTTTATATATTCATTTCTCACTAATCTTTGCGATTTAAAATAAATTCTCTTTTTTCTCTCCCTCTACTCTTTTTTTCCTTCTTTTTATTTTTCTCTTGTACTCGTTGATGCTGCTTATCGTGTTTTTACTTATTTCTACTTAATATTTCGAAAATGTGAGAACAAATTTTTCCATGCTAAAGTTTATTGAGAGAAAAAGAAAAAAGAGAGTGTGGAAATTATTTTGAAAAAAATTTATTGCATTGACAAAATAATAAAATTTTTTAAAATTTTAAAATTTAACGAACATTTTATAAAAAAATTTGGTCTCCTTGGTAGTTTTCAAATCATTTTTTAAAACATATGTTGATATTATAAGATATTTTCTAACAATATTTTTAAAAATCTACAAAAAAATTTAGCGGAAACTTTTTGAAAAAAAAATTTAGTCATCTCGGTAAATTACACAAAATTTTAATGTTTATTAAATATTTGAAAAATTACTAAAAAAATTTCAAAACAATTCAAAATACTTAAAAAAAGTAAGTAATAAATATTGAATCATCTTGGAAATTTTTGAAAAACGCTGTTGATATAATAATAAATTTTTTTAAATTCAAAAACTTTTCTAAATAAAACTTAAGAAATAATTTAAATAATTTCTTACTCTCTCCTAAAAACACGCCTCTTACTTCTTTTTTTCTCTCTTTTATTCTCTCACAAAAAAAAAGTTTTCTCTCTCATTTATAAAATAGAATCTCCTGCAAATTCTCTCTCATTTTCCCTTCGGCTTTTTTGTGTGTTTTCGAAAAAAAATCTTTTTTATAATTTTCGAAAAATACAGAATTGAATAAGTCGAATTGTTGTTCAGTACAGTTATTCCGCAATCTCTCAAGGAGACAGTTGTGTCTAAGTGATTATTAGTGACAATTTTTCAAATTTCTTTAATTTTTATTAATTTAAAATTTCTCATAAAAAATGTTTCCATTACTCACAATTTTTTTTTTTTTGCCAACAAAATTAAATCAACTTCCTCATTTTTTCCTTCTTGAAACACACAAACTACATTTAAGAGTGAGTGAGTTATACTTTTATATGTGTGCCTTTCAAGCCGGCACACAATGGCGCGTATCATTTTTCTTCCAATTACTCTTCTACTCACTCACTCTCATTGCAATAAAAAAATTCCATTATTTTAATTAAACGACTGCTTTAAGAGTAAAAAGAGAAAAATCTCCCCAGTAGCACATCAGCATCTCCCCTTTTTTCTCTTCTACCTTGTCGTCATCATTTAACATAGTCGAGAATTGAAATAACAATAAAAATAAAGAAAAAGTTTTTATTTTTGGAGTGCAAAAAAAAGGAAAAAAAATAATTAAAAAGTGAAATAATTGATTGCATGCAAGATGATGAAAAGAAATTTTTTTTCTGTACAATATGGTTATGCGACTGGCCGGAAACTGAGTGAGTATAACGTCTTTTCATAATTCTGTGTGCGTATTTTTGGCTTTGCTTACTTTATGATAACCTTTATTTCTTTTACTGCTTGTATATACACACATAACTGATGATTTCTCATGAGTAAACTTTTTTCTTTTTTCTCTCTCTCTTCTATTACTACTAAATTTATTTGTAGAAATTTAATTACAAAATTTGATAGAAAATAAAAAATTTAAATTTTAAACTTTTATAAGAAAATCAATGAATTCTATTGCTTTTAGTAAAATCATTTTATTTGAATTAAAGTTTTTATCATAACTAAAAAACATGACATATTAAAAATGTTTAATGTTTCTTATTAAACAAATTTAATTTTTTTAAAAAAAATATAGTTGTAATAATTAAAACCTACTATAGGTTTCTTAATTCCATTAGCAAATTGCCTTTAAGTAAAAAATTACAATCAATTTAAAGATTTTTATCATAAAAATAATTTAATAGCTTTTATCTCTTTATTTTTCAGCTGCAAATAACTTTTAGTTCAGATTTTAGAATTTTTTTACACAAAATTTAATAGTTTTAATTAAAACATTCAGAACTATGTTCAAACTTAATTGACAATTTCATATAAAAAATATTAAAATTATTTTTTTGAATTTTTGATTGTTTTATTATTTTTCATCCTTTTCAAGCGTTTTTCAAAAGTTCAGACTGTCGTTAATTTTTTAAAAAATGTTGTTATCAAAAATCTCGATAAAAATTTCTTTCCAAAAGCACTGAATAAATTATTTTCAAATATTCCTATCAAACTTTTTTAACAATCTTTCTTTTTTATCTAAATCTAAAATATTTCCTGCTGGTCAAAGTGAAAGAGCAAAATAACAAATTCCCTTTTTCTCAACCTCTGACAGACACACACAAATGAAAATAAAAAAATGAGCGGAAAGGAAAAAAAGATTGTAATAAATGATTACACATATGAGTCTGAGAGGAGCAAAAAAAATAATTTTTATTTTCAATCTCTTTCACTTACTCAAACATTCTTTTCTCTCCCTGAGAAATCAGAAATCCATGGAGCTCAGAAACATAAGAATATATACACACATGCATGATGTATAATGAAAATATAATGCCTTAAAATTTGAGGTTAAGTAACAAGGATTCCGAAGTTAATGCCAGATAATTTATAAATGAATCACTGTCGCACAGCGGTGCCCCTCAAAAAACAAGAAAAAGGAAATTATATGTGTCGCATATCTCACATATATGCTGTTACTTGCTTGCTTTATATTTCTTTGTATATGTGAAATAAACAATTGTTTGACATTATTCTTTGTTTGGGGAATAAAAAGCAAAATAATTTAAATTTAAAAGAATTATTGAGATTTATGATGTTTTGATATCAGTTTGTTTTTTAAGAGTAAAACTTATTTTTTAACCGTTGAAATGTATTTGAAATATCTATATGCATTATTTAGAACTCTTAGAGATTTTTTTGAAAATTTAAATATTTATAAGATTTTTCAAATTATGTTTTTTACCATTTAATTTCAATGTCTTGGTATTATTTTTACGTTTTCAAAATCTTAATAAGGATTTTTTGGCGTTTTTCTATGAAAATGGGAGTTTATTGAACTTATATTTATCTTTTTGCTGTTAAAATTTTCATCTTACATATTTTAAAGTTCAATTCAAATACTTAAGGCGTTAATAAAAATGTTTAGGCGTTTTAGGCATTGTAGACATATTTTAAATTTATTTTTTGCATATTTTATTAACATTTTTAAAAAATTACCCCTAAAATTGACAAAAGTTTCAATATTTTAAAGTTACTAACAAGAACATTAAACTAATTTCAAAATATTTCAAACAAAGAACTAATCAAAAACAGAAAAAAACTCAAATTACAATTGTTCTTTAAAATTGACAAAAAAAGAAAAAGACCTAGTGAGAGAAACATATGGATGAATGAATGTGTGATGCCAGCCAGCATGCATGCATTTTGCAGCCCCTATCATCATAATGTTTGATTAGAGAGACCGCTTCATGTATGCTTTTTTGTACGCACATATACACATACATGTATATAAGCATATTGTGTTGATAATATGGTCGACAAGAGAGCAAGCAAGCAAGTTAGAATGAATGAGAGAGAAGAGCAAGCATGTTAATTTAAATTAAAGTCATTCAAAATCCGGTGTAATCATCATCATGATCGTCATCCGAGAATTGAATAAATCAGACGAGCATATGTATAGTGATGTTTTACACACTCACTTATTACGTCATTAATTTGATATTTGAAATTTTTTAATGCATCACTTACAAGTGGAAATTTTTCACTTACATTATCGCAAAAAATTAAAAAAATTTCCCTCGTTTGTTTATTTGAATTTAATTAAATGTTTATGAAAAGAAATTTTTTCTCTTTCTCTCTCTGAGTAATTTTTTTGTATATTTTTTTTACACTTCTTCATATCCCAGTCAACACATGGCCCATAAGCTACATATACAAACTCTCTGTTTATGAATTGAGATTGATTCGCTTTGGCGCAAAATTATACTTCTAGAATTATTTTGCTGTGTGGCGATAAAATAATTGAAAATGACATAAAAAATTGTGTTTAACTTTGAAGTTGAACAATGAAATAAAAAATTAAACTAATTGAAATCAATTAAGGAAAGAGAAATTGTTGATTTCTTAGCTTTTTATTAATCAAATAGGAAGAGTAATCGAAGTAGAATTTAAAATTTTTATTTTTGGAACTTTTTTAATTAGAATTTCAAAAGGTTATACGTCTAACTTTATTTAAACGTATTTTTAAATTTCAGATTAAAAAAATTCGAATTTTTATCATAAATTAAATTCTTATTAATTTAATTTAAAACCTCTTTCAGAAACAGTTTTTTTATTTATTTATTTAGGTGAAATTTGAAAGATTTAAAAAGTTTACATAAAGAAACGTTTAAGTTAACGATTTAAAATTCAAATTTAAAAAATTCGTAATTCTAAAAGTAAAATTTTTGCACCAATTTTTGATTAAATAAAATATTCATTTCATCTCTTAATAATAAAATTTCATTCAGAATTCTTCAATTTTCATTCTCTTATTTTCGCATCAAAAATCTCTTTTTATTTTTTTTCTTCAATCTTTATTTCATTTCCAAAATATAAGAAAACCTTCTCATTCCATGTGTATACATGTATATGTATAAAAATATTCTATTTCGACATCTGAAGGTCTTTTTTTCATTCTCTACATTCAATTTGAGCTTGAAATTTGACTCAGACCACTTAGCAATTCGAAATTCTATTCCTCATTATATGACTGTATATATGTGTACCTACTATTGTGATTTGAGTTCATGTTGAAAGCTCTTTGTATAAAGAGGGAAAAATTTGCGGTTCATTAAATTGACCCAGTCTTCAAGTGGTAAGAGAAGCGCGTAAAAAATAAAACTTTTTGGTTTTTAGCATTTCGCTTCACTGCAAATGTCAACCAATTAATCGCATTATGAAACATCAACTTCCGCTCTTCCTCTACTGTTCCAGATAAAAAAATTTCTCTTTCATTCATTAATTTAATTTTTTTCTCTCTCTTACTCGCTAGCTCGCTCATACAGCATTAACCTTTTTTTCTTTTTCATCATTCGCGTGTGCAAACAAAGGCGAGTCTTTTGGTGTGTGAAAATGCAGAGAGAGAAAAATCCTTTACGGTCCCATGATATGAAAAAAGCCATTGTTGTACCATTGCTATGCTCTAATTTAATAAAATTGCATTGTTATACTTCGCTCGTTCATCCCGCATCATTATATGTGGTAGCTTTGCAGCAATTCAATTAAGGAGCCAAAAAAAGGCCTTGAGTGATGAATTCATTAACCTCCTTCTGCTGCTTGCTATCTTATTGTTTGTGACGTGCATGCAAACATATCGCTGTTTTATATATATACACGTTTACTAGTTAAGTTAGACTCGAACAAACGAAGTCAGTTTAATTAAATTTTCAACTTGGAATATTTTAAATTATTTGAAAAAATTTCAGTCATTATTCATAAAAATGAAGTATGAAAAAAATAATCATATGTTTACAAAGTTTTCTATTTTAATAAATCTTTTACAATTTTCGATAAAATTTTGTCAAGTTTATGTGACCAAATTTTTTTGTTCAATTTTTTGATTCTTATTTAAAAATTTCAAGGTCATTTGTTAGTTTGTTTCAACATAACTTGTATTTTACTATAAAATTCTTTCATGTCCTTTGTTAAATTTTATCTTTTTCGTTAAATGCTTGACATCTTTTGTTAAGTTTAGAAATTTCATAAAAATTAACGAAAATTGAGTTTTTTTAATTTACTCCTAAAATTTCATGAAATTTTTGAAAATCTTCGTCAAGTTTTTCAGAATCTTCCATCAAAGTTAAAAAATTCTTTAATTAAACAAAAATAACAATCATTACGATTAAATCTAAAGTAAAATTTTATTCAACTGAAAAATTTCATCTCTTCAATATATAAATTAAATAAACCATCATTAAATATTTTTTCACCCTCTTCAAAGTAAATAAAAGCACACACAAATATTCAATAATTATGATAACATACATAAAATACAACATACAGCTCTATAACATGCAATAGAAGAGAGAGAAAAAAAGAAGAGAAGAGGAAAAATTGAGGCTAAGTTAAATTGAAATTGATTAAGACCAATGAATTATTTAATAATATTGTTTGTTGACGATGATGATGCCTTTCTAGCAAAAGCAATAACTTTCATCTCTCTCTATGGGTGCGTGTGTATAAATTGCCATAAAAATGATTAAATTTTTTTCCTCTTTCTCACTCATTCGCCCTTTAGAGATGCGAATGATTCATTTCAATTGTTTCAGAAAAAAAGGCACAAATCAATATTAATGCATGTTATTGTTGTTGTCGTTGGCCTAGCGAGAGAATTTTATTTCGAATGTTTGTTTAGTTTTTCATTTCAAATGAAATTTTTTTGGTGAAAAAATTCATTTTTTGCCTACATTGCTCTCCTTTTTTCCCATGTCGTTCTTTTTTGAAATAGATGATTGGAAATAAAATAGCATATCGTCATCATTATTCTCTACAAGTATTCTATGTGGAATAATAATAATAAAAAAACTGCTGGTACTCGAGTTTCAATGTTATTAATGTGTGTACTAGACTTCAACATGAGTACATAAAGTTTTCAATTTCAATGAATGAAATTAGTGTTTGTTTTGTGATTTTTCTTCTTTTTCAACTTTTTAGCAAACAAAATTATTGAAAAAAATATGTAGGTTATTTTAATGAAAGAAAGATAGCAACTCTTTTTTTTTGATTGTAGAAAAAAAAAATTTTTAGCATATGTGCGAATATATATTGCATATTCTGTCAATGGGTCAGATTTTGCTGATATCTTTTCTAATCAACGAAAAATAACGAAATTTTTTTTGTATTTAATTTTTTAAAATTCAAAAAATCTGTTATAATCGAAAATTTCTTATAAAATTTTACTTTTTCAAACATTTTTTTAAAATTCCAAAAAACTGTTAAAAATTCAAATCCTGAAAAGCCTTTATATTTTATTCCATAATAGTAATTTTACTTCTAAATAAATTCAGTCGATACGCAAAAAAGAGACTCTTTTAGACTTCCTTCCTCTCTTTCGACTCTCGACTCTCTCTTCTTCTCTGGGTGGTGTGAAAAAAGCAATTTCATTTCCTTACTCATGCTGATTTACAGCTGTCGTAAACTGATAAATTAAGAAAGAGTCCATTATTTCGTTTAATAACAGAAGGCATAGTGATCTGTGATGCTCATAAAACTGAATTTTTAAAGTTAATTATTTGAGATATTTTCCAGCATTCTGTTGATTAAAGTTTTCTATCATTTATCTATATGTATATTAACTCTATAGATTAAGGCAATTGATTGCTTCACGCTCTCACAATGTGTAAGAATTTAATTGCTTATTTCAATACAATTTCTGGGTTGAATTGACTGAGTATATAAATTAACTGAATATGGTCAGAAAAAAGTCAACTGTGTGTTATGGAACAAGCATGTTCAATTGCAAACAGCTTTGAGCAAATTTCTGTTTCTCTCATGAGTGTATGTTTGGTAATTATTAACTCACAATGATGACATAATATTGCATTCCATGAAATTTAGTCACTTTGTTTGTGAAATACAATTCTGATTGGATTAACGAGAAAAATAATCATGAAAAAATTTTTTAATGAGTAGTTTTTTAATATAAAAAATTCACTTTATAATGAGGAAATAACGAATTTTCAAGATTTAAATTTTAAAATTACGATAAAAACGCAGATTCTGATTAAAAATTTTAAATTAACAGAGTTAACATATTAAAATTTTAAAAAATTCATTGCGATGTTTTCTTAAGTTTTAAAACATATTAAACTTTATAGATTTAAATTCAAATCCAAAAAATACGGTATAACTTAAAAATAATTTTTAACAAAAAGGAATTTCATTCAAAAATTTAAAAACTTTTCTAATGAAGAGTAATTTCATAACATCAAACAATTTAATAAACCAAAAAATATATCAATCTCGACGCGGATGGTCGGACGATTAGAGCGCATTTTTGCCTAACAGATCAGTGTTTGGTAACAAAATTTCTCATGTTTTAAGTACTATTTTCTTGACTATAAGTCGTTTTTTCTTTTAAAAAAATTTCTGACATGCTTTCTCGACGTTTCATGACATTTTAAGAGTTTTTGGTGAAAAAAATTTTTTTGGTCCATGTGATGGACATGCATGTGATGGACCACCCTTGGGTCAACACTTACCCAAAAAAACTCTTTTGATGGCTTACCTACACGTCGAGGCCTTTCTAACAAGCTATCAACCACCTCTCCACGACTTACCGTTGTCGAGTTATGACTGACCCAGCCAGCCAGTCAGCCAGCGATCGTGAGCCTAATAGCGTATTTTTTTGCAAAAATGCGCTAAAAACATACAAATTCTATCAGAGAAAGAACATCACTAACTAAATTGATTTATATACACTAAAAAAGAGATTAATTTTTAATGCAATATAAATTGTTTGTCTACACAATAAAAAAAAAACAAAAAACTTACCAGAATGAAATGAGAAACTTTAAAGTGCAAAATCAACAAGAAAAAAAAGAGTTTGACAAGCACAAAAAAAGAAAAACTTTGTATATATTAAAATCCGATATTAAAGCATGTGATCCAATCTTTTAGAAGAGATTTTCTAGCCACACTTGAAAAAAGATACACACACACGGACACACACGAGAAATAAAAAGAGTGTTTGTTTTTCTCCTTTTTTCCTCCTAACTCAGTCTCTATAAATAACCAGGGTTACGCAATAAAATATGTTAAAATGCAAAAATGCTAATATTTGAATTTAGCAATATTTAAATATTTTACCTAAATATTGCTGAAGATTTAAAGATTTCTGAAGAAACTTTGTTTAAAATTGGATATATGTCATGAATCTTTCTACGAAAACAATATTTAGAAAAAATTTGATTTAAACTTATGAAAATTAAACTTTATTGGGTATGTAAAATTTGAAATTTTAGTACAAAAGTCCAAATTCAATATAACCGCTAAAATTAATTTTTTTCATGGCTAAATCAAATTTTCTCTTAATATTTTTTTGTTAAAATTTTCTTTAGCACATAACCAATTTTTTACTGTTGCATCACCTTGATAAAAAAACTATTTCTTTTTCTATCATGAAGAAGTTTTATTTGTTTTAATGGGGTGGATGTTTCTGGCCTTAATTATATGACAATCAACAACAGTGTCAGAATGGTTGATGTTCAAATATTCAAGTTTCCATCCCTTTAAAAATATTTGTGTATAACATTGTAAATAACCAACGCTTTCCATTATTTTATATGGTTGTTTGTTGCCTGCCTGCTTGTCTCATACTCATACATATGTTGGCAAGATGTGATGTATTGGATTATGGATGAGTATAGTTCCTTCTTTCATTGCCTTCCTTCATTCTCTCTCTCTCTTCATCCAGATGTTTAGTCTTCTTTTGCTTCTTTTTCTTTTTTTCCTTTCATGTGTGTTTGTGAAGCAGGCAAAAAACAATTTTTTATATATTTATATTTTACGTATGTAGTTATGCTAACATCATCTTTTCTCATAAATAAAGAGTGAGACAAGAAAGAAATTTATTGTGATGGAAAATTGTTGTGTATATGATTATGCTCTCTGACAATAAAGATTGAGATATTTATATATTTATTACAACAATGTAATGTTAATGTGTCAACTGGTCGTCGTAGACTAATACGCAATTTGCATGATGAGAGCAATTTAGCGTAACGATTTGCTAGGCGCTGATTTATGTCAGTGAAATTGAATCTTTTTCTTTTTCGCTTTTGAAAAAATAAGAGGAGGAAGAATTTGCATAAGGAAAAAAGAGAACTTTCTTTTTTTCCTAACAACAGCAACAGAAGTAGTAGTTGAGAATAAAGCAATCTGTTCATCGTTCATTCCATCATGTTTTGTCATTTGGAAGTAATAATAGTTAAAAGTTGCTGTCTGTCGTCTGTTTTACAACTTTTTTTCTATCACTGTGTTTTGTATTTGGCAAGCAAGCAGAAAACCAAAAAAAAATATGAGAGAATGAACAAACTAAACTGTGCCATTTTAGCATCATGTTGTTATGTTGCTTGCAATTTTTACTTTGAATGGATAAAGTTATTTTTCTGTGACTAGTGGGAGAAGTTTTAGAAAATTTTAATAATTTTTGAATAATTAATTTTGAACTAATGATAAATTTTGCTAAAATTTCAAGTTCATTCACAATTCTTATTATTTTAATGGATAGAACATTATATGGTTCAAACTTAAGCAAACATACTAAATATTCTAAGAATCTTCAAAAATTCTAAATCAATGAACAGTAAAAAAATGTAAATTAGTTGTTAACCCAATTGTTAAATTTATTGACAACAAAATTCTTCTTTTAATCTCTTTTAAAATTTTTAAAAATCAAATGAAGCAATTCAAATTCTAAACTCAGAAGAATTCATTGAAAAAATAAAAAAGAAGTTTTCTGATGTCATCTGTCCTTTTATAAAAGATACAGACAAGAGTTAAATAGAAATTCTTTTAGAACATATTGAGCAACAACAACGAATAAAAAACTAGAATAAAAGAAGGAAATTTCAAGACAATGTTCTCACTTTTTTTTTTGCTTAAGAAAGGAAAAGAAAAATAAAAAATTCATAAAATGCACTCAGGCAAGTCTTAGTAGAATCATCATCAGCAGCAGAAGCAGAAATACACATGAGTATGAAAGAAATGAATGTCATCAACGAAAAACTTGCTCATTATTTATGTGATTCATGAAAAATTTTCTTGCTTTCTTTCAAATGAGACATATGCCTGCCACTACGCGTTATTCTCTATGTATATGTTAACTTCTGCTTATTGTTTCTGTTTTCTCATAAATATGACATGGACTGAGTGAATTAAAAATTTTAATGTAATTAAATTTTTTTTACTTTCCAACCACTTAGAAGAGTTCCTTAATGACTTTTTGTAAGTATAGAAAAAAAATGATAATGGAAGTAAGAGTGTCGCGCATAAATAATCGATAAAAAGTGTCAAAAAGTATTTTCTGAAACTTCCTTATCAACCATTAATATATTTTATGTGCTTCGGAAATTCAAATTTAAACAAATAACAATAAAAAAGAGTTTGGAGTTCGTGGAAATAGAAGGAAAAAAGGGCACTGAGGGGTCGTCTGAAAATGGAGAGAAATTTACAATTTTAATTTTGCTTGAGTTTTTGTTTGTCAGGGGATTGAATGTTTAAGAAAAAGGTAAAAAAAAATAATTTAGACAAAAGAATTTCATGCCACGCATGATAAAAAAATGTCACACACAACATAAGTAGCAATTTCTGTCACATGCGACAGAAACAAAAATATTTCGCAACAAATTATTTCTGCATAAATTTTAATAAATTCATATTTAAAATCATTAAAATGATAATGTTATGCTTTATAATGTCGTGTATAATGATTCCAAACTGGTTAAAATTCAGTAAAACAGATTTTTAAATTCTTTAAAAAATTGTAAACAATTTGTGGCGCAACAAAAAAATGTCACGTGTGACAAAAACAATCAGAAGCGACATATATAGACAAAAAAATAAATCTTAGTATTCAGTTCCCCTGATATTTGCAGTACACATCATATGGAAATTTTATACTTTGACAAAAAAGAAATCACGTTTGACATTCAAAGTTTTCTCGCTTTTATTCATAAATGCATAAATTTAAATAGAAAGGAAGAAGCAATTGGCTAGTATGAGACAAAACACAGACAGAAACAAAATAGTTTTCGATTTCTAAAATTTAAAATTCTTGTTTCTAAGCGAGAATTGAATAAATTTTTTTTGTAATATATTTTTATATATATATATATATAATTTTTTTGGTTAAAGCGTGGCTAATAAAAGAAATTTTTTGTATGTTTGTTGATGATGATGGAAGTCTAAAGATAAACATAAATCTGTACACAGCATTTTAATTGCTTTTATGTGTTTTTATTATTCTAGATGCGACCCACAATCCATCATATTCATCCAATTGTCTGTATATGTGAATGAGAGTGAATGTGCATTAAATATTTATCCGAATTTTTGTTCACCCAAAAAATTTGAGTAAAGAGAGGAAAAAACCTCCGGAATATTATATTGTGTGTATATTTTAATCAATTTGAGACGCTAACGAGCAATCATATTCAGTCAAATAATTCGAGTTTATTCACACACAAAAAAGTCAGAGCACAAAATACACACAAAAAAAATTCTTCGTTCTCATTCACATTCACAAACGAGTCGAATGCAAAGCTGCAATTTCAATATGTGTATTGTTTAAATTCATTATTATATACACACATATACACATTGCACAGTATGGAGAAATATTAAAAATGCATATGCTGCACACATGTGAGCGGAGACAGATGAAATTGAAGTGAGTTCTGTATAGATATGAGGTTTTATGAGTTGAGACAAAATTTTTATTGTTCAATTATGTTTCTAAAGTTTTTTGATGGCAATTTTTTTCTTCTGTTTGGTCTATTTTATTAATTTTAATGATTTAAAAAAAATTTTTTGGATTGTTTATAGATTTTTATTAAGAATATTCAATGTTTCAAAAAATTTAATTGAAAGCAAATGTTTGTCAAATTGGAATTGGATTCAAAATAAAGTCAATCTTTCATTGATATTTAAATTTAATTAAAAATATTTAACCTAAAGCGTGCTTAAAATACATTTTTGCTTCTATTTGTGAGTGCATAGGCTTGAAATTTTTCTTAAATTTCTTCTTAAAATTATCTAAAATGAAACATATTTTAAAAAATTTCTATTATCCTAAAATTTACAAAATTTAAAATGTCAAAGAAAATACAAAATAAATTAAACAGAAGTTACATGAATGATTTCTCTCATCCTTCTATTCGATCATTCATTCTCACAGTTTAATCCCATCATATTTATCTGAACCTTCTTCGCTTTTATCCATTGCATGAAAATTCATGTTCAATAAATATCATCGCCCATACATAAATTTTCTTTCTCCTTCACTCATATGTGTATATGTAAAGTAAAGGAGAGAAAACATTTATGATAAATATACCAGCCAACCATGATATATTTAGCATTATGGGAAATGATAGCACGTGTTTATGAGGAAGCTTCTTGGATAGTCTGTGAAAAGATTCAAGCAAGCGAGAAGGAAAAAAGATAGAGAGTAAGTAAATGTTGAAGGTACTGCTAAAATGGATGGATTTGTAGCATAATTTTCATATTTTCAACTAATATACTTCTGTCCTTCCATGAAATTTCTTTTCTTTCTACTTACGAAAAAAAATAAAATTTAGAAAAAAATTTTAAATGTGGCTAACAGATGTTGACTCAATTAGTTAAGGAATTTACACTCTTATCTATAAACACACTCACACCGAATATTTTCTGTCTCTTATCTTTTTTTTGTCCCTTATCATCATCACCTCGCTTACAAGCAAATGTCTTTGTATTGTACGGATTTATCAAATTTGTGACGTCATTTCAGTATAACTTTGTACTTTATTAAAAGTCACGACACAAAGACTCATTCATTGATTGCAAAAATCCGCATATACTCGTAATCGTAAATTTTTTATTATTTTTAAAAACAGCAACACACAAGTAAAAAAAGTTGTAGTAGAAATTTATGCTCATTTTGATAACAAACACACAAAACCAATTGTTGCGACTCGTTATCTACGAGAAAGCACATTCAGTAATATTTTTCTCTCTCGACAAAAGATTGAGAGTTGTTCAACTGTATACTCTTTTTCAGGTCACGAATTATCCAATTTTCATTTTGGTCAATCAGTCAGTGATGAGAAACTTTAATAATATTGTCGTCCAGGATGTTTTCGAACCCTTATCATTCTTTCGCCGCACTGGTAATTTTGAACGCAAGTGGACGGAGAACTGATAAAGGGCTAGTTTACATCTATTCATCATTTGAAAAAAGAATGTGAAAAGTGTTAAATGAAAAGAAAAATAGAAAGTGAAATAAAATATTGGCAAATAAATCAATTGGTGTTATTGGCAAATGTAAAGAATAGAAACAACAAAAATAGAATTGTCAGCAATTACATGAGGTGAGAATTAGATTTATTTATAGCTATTGTATGGAATAAAATTGAAATGAACAAATATTCTTTTATAAAAATATTTTTTAAGAACAAAAATAACTAAATCACTGAAGCGAAATTCTTTAAATACTCTTGCATCATTTTATTGATTTATTTTTTTTTAAAGAAAATTTTTTTAGAAGTTTTACTTTAAAATAGCGAAATTTCGTAAGTTTTTATGCACTTTTCATGTATTTCAACGTTATTTTCAAATTCAAAATTAAAAATTTTTTTGAATACTGAAAAATTTATAGCAAAATTTTTTAAAATATTCAGTGCTCTTTCTAAAAAAGATTTACAAAAAATATATTTTTTCCGAACTGTCTATCTAACAGCAGCAGGAAGTAAAGTTATTTATGAAAAAGCAAACACTACGAAGTAGAACTGAAAAAGTTTTTGCATATTAATTTCAAGATAGGGATTAAAGATCAATATTAAAGCACATTTGTTGTCACATATGAATGGGCTTTGTGTTTTTTGTATTCTAAATTGAATACTTGAACCGTTTGACCTTGCTCTTCCTCTTATTGGCTATGAATAAATATTTTATTTAGAATTAGTAATAAAATTTTTAGTGAACAAGAGAGAATTTTTGGTATATTTACTATAAATTTGTGAAATTCTGAAAAAAGTTCTTAATAAATTGAAATTTTTAAAACACGTTATATTTTAAATTTTATAAAATTTTGGAAGTACGTTATATATAAAAGTTTTATTTTAAACAAGTAAAATATGTTAGGGTAAAGGAACCTATTTATCGGCGTATCCTAATTATCGGCGTATTTTGAATCACAAATTCATCACTATAAACTCATTCCATTGAATAACAAATGATTTATTATGATAATGTATGCAATTTAAACACTATTTAGCACTTCATTTGATCTGCAGAGTCTTTATTTTACACGAAATGTTCATTTTTTTGATTTTTAAAAATAAATAGAAAATTTTGCAATATTTTCATTCGACAATTTTTCACTAAATAAATTCACTTTTCCCACTGGTAATAACTTCACTAAACTACATTTATCTCAAACAGCACATTGCAAAGATTATAATATAATTTAAATGATTATAAAAGAGCTAAATTGAGTGAAACTTGATGGAACCTAATTATCGGCGTATTGGAACCTAATTATCGGCGTATGAAAATTGCGATTTTAGCTGCGCTTTACGAAAAAAATTACAGAGGTCGTCGGCAAAAATCAAAACAAAAAATTTCGAAATTTAATTTTGCCATTATAAATCAATTTTCTTAGTATTTAGTGAATTATGATGTCTTTAGGAAGTGATAATAAGTGTAAAAAAATAGTTCTAAATAATGTTTAAAAGTTTTTGTGCGAAAAGTAAAGTGTAAACATATACGCCGATAATTAGGTTCCGAGATACGCGATAATTAGGTTCCATACGCCGATATTAGGTTCCGTATTCAAAAGTGAAATTGTGACTAAACTATTTATCGCTTACTTTTAAATAATGATTCAAATAAAAGTGCTTCGCTGTATAACATTATATAATTCAAACAGAATGGAAATCGGATATAAATTAAGTGAGATATAGTGTTTTAAATATTTTTCTTAAAATACGCCGATAAATAGGTTCCTTTACCCTACATTAAAAAATATTTATTTAAAATTTAGAAGGTACGTTATATTTAAAAATTTTATAAATTCAAATTTTAAAAGAACGTTTAAATCAAAATTTCAAAGAACTATTTGCATCATAATTTCTACAAAACGAAATGTCAAATAAAAATTTAGCAATAAAAATATAAAAATCAATTCATCTTAAAATTTAAATCTAAGCTGTTTTTATTAAAATTTCATATTCTAAACTTATAAAATCTTCTTAACAGCTGCAAGTGCTAAAAAATTCTTTCTCAACCAATGAAATAAATAAAAATAAAGAAGGTAAAAAAATCTTGTTTCAGAAACAATAACAGAAACGAAGTGAGTGAAAGTAAAAGATTATGTAAATTTTCCACACTTTTGAACTTTCAAGTGAACGAGAGTGTCTTCAGGAAGCATTGAGTAAGCAAACTTCCTCTTTCTCTCTGTTCGATAGATATTGAATTCACTCACACCACACAATAAATGAAAAAATTTTCAGCTTGTCCCAAAACAAAAGAGAGAAAAATTTTTGAACTGAAATATAGAAAAAAAAACTTTGTTGTTTGACTAACTTTTTGTGGTGAAAGAGAAAGAAAAATTATTTTAAATTTATTCATTTTTGTTGCTGTGGTTTTTCAATAAATTCCTTCTGACTGACTCCAATGATTTTCTCTCTTGACGGAAATAAGATGAAAGGTTGGTTCATGATTTTTGCATTCATCTTCAACCATCCACCCACTTCACTTTGGTTAACTTGTTTGATAAACAACACTTGAGATGAAACACTAATAAGGTAAGGCAAATTGTTTTTTGATGTTTTTTTTCTTCAACAAATTGCAAAGTTTTTACGGCTAAAAATAATAACAATGAAAAGTACTCGCATCTCATCTTGAACATTATCGATTTTTTCCCATAATCGCATCAATGAATTGTGAATGACGATATGGATTTGCGAAAAAGTCAGCAATAAAAATTTTCAATTAATTGATGATATAGAACGATTTCAATGTTAATTTCTTTGTGATAATTATTGTGATAAACGCTAATATTGTGTAATTGCAAATTATTTGCAGGTTAGTGCTGATTATGATGAATTAGAGAAATTTTGTGTATTTGTGTGCATTTTAAATATTTAAAGAGGATTATTTCAAATGGCAAAAACTCTCCCAATATTTTGGTTTTGAAAAATTCATTTTTAAATAAGCTATGGGTAAAATTTTTTAATGCTTTCAGGTATTTTTGATTTTTTAAATTTTTAGATATTTATTTCGATGATTTTAAATATGAAAGAATCATAAACTTTTCTGATATATAAAAAATAAAGGTTTTTTTTGGTAAAATAAATTGATTCCGATTAAACATGCGACAATTAATAGTTTTAACTACTCGAGTAATTTTGAACAGAGTTAAAAAGTTGCCAAATGGCTGCCTAACAAATATGTTTTAAAATACGAAACTAATTGAGTATGCGTAACATCAATCAAAAATTTTTAAAAAAACTTCCTACAAGGTTTTATTGAATTAAAATTTTTATTCCAGAGAATTTACTAATTAAAAAATCAACTAATTGATAAGTAAAATATCAGTGATTACAATTCAAAAATCATCATCAAAAGCTTAAATAATTTCATCATAATTCAAGTGAATCTTAAACCTTAACTCTCTGAAGAAATTTCTTTTTTTCTTTCTCTCAATCTAATTATCGATTTTTTTGTGATTTAACTTCAACTGCTTTTCTTTCTTGCATTCAATTTTAATCTAAACAATAAATTTTCATAATCTAATAATAATTCCACTCACATCACACTATAATCTAACATAAATAAAATAAAAATAACAACAACTTACAAATCAATCCAAATAAAAAAGTCATTAAAACTCAACAATAATAAATCGTGAAAATTTCACGACTAATAAAAGCATTTTCATTTCTTTCTCGAATCTCGTTCACAATAAAAGTTCTTAAAGCATAGAAGAAAGGGAGCAGTTAGGGAAATTTTTCAATAAAAAGTACTATGATAATTTCAAATGGAAAACGATAACGATTTTAATACGATGGAAATTTATTATTTTCTTTAATTACTTTTCTCGCTTCAGTTGAAATTTAAGATTTTTTCCTAAAAATTAATGAAAGCCGCTTTTGTTGTTGTTGATTTGAAAAAATGGCCTAATTTTCAATCACAGAAAAGAAAAATGTTTAATTTCAGTAACCTTTGATTTTAGAAAATCTTAAATTTTTCTCATTCTGTTTCTATTACTCGAAAGAGTAAGACTTAAATTAAAAAGTTTCTTAAATTTTTTTGAAGTTCTTTTAATTAATTATCAAAATGGTTCGTTCACGTTCGGTAGTAAAAATTGGAGCAGCAAAAACACGATCGGCAAGTCGTCGTCCACGAACTGCATCTAAAAGTAAATCAGATGCTAAAGCAACATCTCGTGCAGGACGAAAATCAAGAACCGCTTCAAAATCTAATGCAGATCGGTCTCCATCAAATAGTCGTTCTACGAAAATGAAGCCTTTAGCTAACTCAACAATGATCGAAGAACATGAAGATCAAGTTAAGAAAGGACGATCAAACTCTCGACGTCGTCGTGCATAAAAATTTCTTATGAATTTTCATAACTGAAAAATAAAGGAGAAATTTATTTTGTACAAAAATTTTTTTTGCTTTCTTTCTTTTGGTTCATTTTCAGTTTATAATTCAAATTTTCAGCATAATTAAAAGTTTAAAAATTTCAGCCTAAAAAATTAGTTTTCAAAGCCTTCTATGATGATATTTTTCAAATGTCCGACGAGGTAAAATAGCTAACAATGCCTACTAAGACAGCCAAAAAGTTTGACAGTAAATAGTACAATCGCTTTTTATTGTCTTTCTCATGTGTTTTATACAATACTTTGGTTTCTGCATCAATTAAGTTTTTTCCTTTGTGAACGACAAATTCATTACTTAAATAAACTATTCAAGTAAAATTAATAAAACTATTTCGACGCTTTTGCAATTAACTAAAACAAGCTCTAAAAATTGCAATTTGCAAACAATTGTCAAAAAGCTTTATTCGTATTCCAAGTTAACAAATTTTATATTTTTAAAATACAAAGAAAGAAAAATTTCAAAATTAAATGTAACAGAAAAGTAAATACTCAACTTCTTGACTGTTCAACAAGGTACTTTTCATAAAACTTCTTATTCTTTTATAAGAGTGAAAGGAAAAAGAATATAAAATATTCAAGAAAGAATTGTTTTTAGCGTATTTTAGAAAAATTTAATATATAAAATTTTTAACGTTCTACAACTAAAAACAAATTTTTATTCAAGTCAAATAGTTTCGCTAACACATGCAGAATGTTTCTATAAAAAATTCATTCAACATGTTTAAAAGAACAAGAAGATAAATGACATGGAAAGTGTCCGTGCGTAGTAGGGGGACACTTAAGCGCATTTTTGTGCCTAGATCAGTGTATGTTAACTAATTACAGAATTATTAAATTCATTTGAGAAACAAATTCACAGTTTAAAATAATTTGATTGAAATAAATTTAAAATATAGGAGAAATCATATTTATAAATTTTTGATGTATGAAAGTACGGCTAGCATTCCTAATTGATATTCAATTTACTGAATCTTCTTATAATAATTTTTATTGATATGAAAGTAACGGTTGAGTAATATTCAAAATATTTGAAGTTTCAACATTTGCGGTTGGTGACGCTGAAATTGTTTTCGCAGCCAACTTCGCTTTGTTTACATTTTTTAATTTGGAAATTTAAATTCGTAATTTAATAGTTACTGCAATCAGTGGCAGCTTTCTAATAATGTTTCTTCCCAATAACTCGTTAGCACAAATGAAACACAACAAACCGGAAGTCTCTAGCTATTATAGTTTTCGAGATCTCGTTACTCACCCAGCCAGCCAGCCGATCAAAGTGAAATTATAAGCTGCATTGTTGTTCCAAAAATGCGCTAAAAAGAAATGATTACAAATGGTCAATTTCTCTCGTAAGCATTGATAATCTCTCTCTATAGCTTCCTTCTAGCATTAATTAACACACTCAATGTACATACACATATATGAAAAAGAAGAGAAAGCTGTCAATTTTCATATTGCGATGCATCTAATGAAGAAATATCGCAAACATCCTATGTTAACGTTAGGTGAGAATATTTAGTGATTACATTGCAACTTTTATTTACCATTTTTTTCTGTCGATGATTGGAATTTTTTTCCTCTTCCCTCTTTAGCTTTATGTAGACTGAAATGACAGTCTCAACGTTGCACAAAAAATTCTTCTTCTATATGCTGTTTTTGCATGCTTTGATTTCCTTAGGGATGATGATATGGCATGATGATAGTTGCCGACTATGCAAATATCAATATAAAATTCTATTGTTAAATAAAAAAATATATAAAGAGTCTTCAGAGAATATTTTATTTTTTAAATTAACTTCATTATGATAGAATAAGTCGCGAACGTAATGAATCATTCTTGAATGATGATCAATATGTCACTGTATATGTAATGGACATACACACTTAATGGAGCCAAAGTCAATCGATTGACATTGATGTAAGTAAATATTGGAAGAGACTATGAGATATTTTATGGCCAATGGTGAAACTTAGGGCAAAAGTTAAACTTTCTGAAGTAAACTGAGTTTATAAAGCTAAAAATTAAGCTAAAGTATTTATTTAATTTTGCTGGTTTGTGAATTTAAATAATTTGGATAATTAAAATATATATGAAATTTTTTTGGAAAAATAAAAAAGCTTTTTTCTAAAAATAGTTTTCTAATTACTGTTAATTTCAAATAATCAAAAAAACGTTGAAATTTAAAATAATAATTTGATTAATGCAGACTCTAGATTTGAAATGAAACATTAATAAAGAATAAATTTACTAACTAACTTTGATTCTTTTTGAATTTTACGAGAATTGAATAAAAAACTGCGTTTGTTCATCTTTAAATTCAAAATTTTAATTTCGTATTTCATGCATTAAATTAGCCTAAAATAACAAATTTAAAGCTCGAAAATTGTTTCAGTTTCATGGCCTAAAATGCGAACAACAACTTCCGTCAATTAATCTTTCCTCTATGTGTAAATGGCAAAATTGTGAAAGGAAGAAAAAAAAAATTGCAATTTCAACAAATGATTAATCCTGCTGATGTATGAACATATGTATACATAAAAATCTCATCCTCGTCCATAAAACACACACACACGCGATGAGAGCGTAAAAACAGCGCACATGAAACATTAAATGAATTTTTAAATAAATATTATTAAATATGAAATGGATAAATGAATAATTAAATTGCCATGAATTTAAATGCTTCTCGTTCTCGTCACACGACAGAAATTTTTCTTTTTCTCTCTCTTCTCCCTTGTCGTGCTTTTTTCTTGCGTGAATGATAACATAAATTCATATACTCAAACTCTATGAGGATTATGGAAATTACACCCACTGCTTCAACTTTATTTTGAGAGTAAATAAAACACAGAAACGCTTAGAAAAAAAGGAAGAAAAAAGAAAAAATCTTTTTTGTCATCGTGTAAATTAAAAATATGTTTGTGAATTAATTAAAATATAATTTTCATTTGCCTGCTTTTGCTCTTTATCATAAAAAAAAATTTTTATTGAATTTCTTTGTTCTTTTAAAAAAAATGTAACAAAAGAATTTTTTTAAAATTTAAATGACAGCTATTTTTAAAAATTCCTAATCCATTGATAAAATTGTAATGAAAATTGAGTATGTTTTAATTTCAATTTAATATAAAAAATAAAATTTGGTGATTTTAAAATTGATTTTTTTCTATTCAAAGAATGTTATAACAAAAAGAAATTTTTATCATTTTCATGCACTCTTTTTATAATTGTTCATCATCTAAGCAAAAGCAACATTTTAGCAATCTCAACATTGAATAACTTTTTCTCATTATATGACAGTATTATTTTTATTTGAAAAGTTTTTCTCAACTGAAAACAAGTTTCAGTTTTTACTCTTTTTTTCTGTATGTTGACAGCTAATATGAGAAATTTATCTTAGAAATAAAATGAAAACGAGAAAAAATGTTGAATTGTGAAGGTGTTAAAGTGAAAAGTTGTTTGAATCATTGAATTTGACGGAGTTTTTTTTTTTCTTGTTAATATTGCAAAAGCCTATGACTAAAATAAAGAAAGTAAGTTTTAAATTGCTTTAAAAATTAAAAAGAATTTTAGTTTTCAAGGTTTTTTGTATTAAAATTAAGTTTGGAATGCAACAGAAGGTAAACATTTTTGCTATAAACATAATGTTTTTGAGGTTTTAATTCAATTTTTATTTATGAGCTTTGACCTTTAATATAATCCATAAACTAGCATTAGCAATAAATTTATAGATTTTAAAAATAATAAGAAAAATTTTAGAAAAAGCTTTTTGTTTACAAACTTAAAAAGTTTGATTTATGAACAAACACAGAATTATAAAAAAAATCAACAGAAAATTCCTGGAGTTAGCAAAGAGAAAGCTTCAAAAAAACAAGAATATACAACTAATTTTAAAAAGATTTTAGGAAGCTCTAAAATTTCACCGTTAAATTAGTAATGCATTAAAACGAATAATTTATAATTTACAAAAAAATTAAAATTCTTTCAACTACACTAAATTCCATATCTATGTACAATTTAAAATTTTCACCATTCTCAAAAAATGAAAAGTTCTCTCTTGAAAAATTTTTTTTATTCATTCTACACTTTAACATTATTAAAATCGCAAGCCTTCTCTTTTTTGCCTTATTCACTCTTCTTAATTGTTAGGATTTTAATTTAAACGTTTCATGCTCCACATTTATTTCCTCCATCACACTCACTCTCGTATTGCCGCTTTTCGTAGTCTCCATTAAGTATAGAGAGAAAAAGAAAAAAAATTAAATATGTGAATGGTGCTAAAGAAAGATATGATGATGTTGCCGCAAGCTCAGTGCAAGAGAGAAAAAAGTTTTTCTATTTTTTTAAGCAGAAACAATTGCAACTATTTCTTTACTCTCTATCTTTTGTTGCATTGCTTCTATTTTTTATTATAAATATATTTTTCGTTTGTATATTTATAGTATATGAATGAGAACAACGAGAAGAATTCAGAGTTGGTAGCATAATTTATGATAAAGTCAGCCATGGGTTTTTGTAAATAGTTCAAGTTAATCTTTCTCTTTATTTTTTGAATGCAGTTTTATTAATTTTTTTAAAAAAGACTTTTTCTGTGAATGAGATTGCCAGTAAATTATTATGCTCTTGATTTGATAAGACAAAATAACTTTTATATTTTATCTGTTAAAAATTTATTGATAAATTATTTTTTAAAACTTTTAAAACATTTTATTGAAAATTATGTTAATCATTTTCAAGATCAAATATTAAAATTAAAAAACTATTAGTAATTTTATTCAAATCTTATGAATTTAAAATTATTTTCAAAATTCGAATGAGTTAATTTTGCCAAATATTATAGAATTTCATTTTTTTCTTTAAGACTTATTTTTTAATTTCCTCAAAAAAACTTTTATAATTTTTACTGGAAGTTAAAAACTCATTTAAAGTGCATACAATAAAGTAAAACTAAAGCAAACATTCAGTAAAAAAAGTAATTTTTCTCTCCCTCTTTTAACTAAAAAAATACATAATATAAACTTTATATTACATTTATGTATGACAAAAAGCCTTTATGTTGCAATAATCCAACATTAGAAAACACTCGAAAAAAGTAAGCAAACAGCAGCAGAAAATGTTTCGCATTCGGCACAAAAAACAGGTAATGGACTATCAAAATTTTATCTTTATTTGCCTTCATAAAATGCTCTTCACTCGCTCACCACACGATGTGGTAAATTTTTTCTTATTGATCACATAAATGTACTGCACAACATAAGAATGGCCTTTTTTTGAAACATCATAATAAATAATCATTAATAATTTACGTAATGTGTTTTTATTGCAATAATCATCATCGATGTTAGCTTTATACATTTGCCAGCCAAAAAAACGTGTCATTTGCAGTCATTTGATGGATGATTTTGAGTAGGCAAAAAATAAATCAATAATTTTAAGTGAATAAATATGTTTAAAGGATATGAGTATGCATTTGCCATATTATTGCTATAGATTGAATTTTAAAGCTCTCTTCATGATGATGATATTAATTTTTTTACCTCACAGCAAGGACAAAAATGATTATACAACAGCAGCAGTGGATTAATAGAATTGTGTTGAGCTTTATAAAATGATTGAGATTACTCTGTAATAAAATTTAAACTTGTCATAAAAATTGATTTATTTGATTTTTTTTTAATTGTGTGATGAAAATTAAATGAAAAGAGAATTTAAATATGTAAAATATATTAAGGAATTACCAAATATGAAAAGAAATTATGAAAAAACCAGTGACCAAATACCCGTGTTGCAGATCGGTGTACTTAAGCGCATTTTTGATGCCTAGATCAGAGTTTATAACAATTACAGAAATATTAGATGCGTTTGTAAAACAGATTCATGCGATAAGATATACTGGTTAAAGTAAATTTCAAATGTATTAGAAATTTCATTTGTAAGATCCATAGTTTTGAATGAAATAATTGAAATTTAAATTGTAGCAAATAGCAGTCAATTAGGAATTCAGCACCTATTTCTTGTTTTGTTTACATTTTCATATAGAAATATATTTTATGAAAACTCGAGTAATGTAATTATTGCTAATAACCTTGATCTATTAAAATTCTGGAAATCGTCTTTATAAATTTTGGTGATTTGAAAATAACGATCAGATTCAAAATACGCGAAGTTGGCTATGCGCAGCTGAAAAATTTTTTTGATCGCAGTCAACTTCGCGAAAAAAAATTTTGTTTACAAATTTTCAAAATGAAAAAGTAATTCGCAATTTTCCAAGTTATATGACTAGTGACAGAAATATAAATAAGCGTCGCCGCACTAACTTTTTAGCACAAATCAAACACAACAAACCGGAAGTCTCTAGCTATTGTAGTTTTTGAGATCTCAGAGAGACGGGAGCCGAACAGCCGAACAGCCGAACAAAGTGAATGTATAAGCTGCATTGTTGTTCCAAAAATGCGCTAAAAATTTCAAATTTAGAAATGTTATGATGAAATTCAAAAAAAACGTCTTTGAAATATTTAACAAAATTTAATTAATCTTAAAAAATAAAAGTTTAATTCTTATAGCGCGCGTGTCGAGTTGTAATAATTTAAATATTTAAATTCATTTTTGTCGTTAAACTTGAATTTTTTAAAATTTACAATCTATTTAAATTTTACAGGGGAAAATAACTATGACGAAAGATGCGAAGAAACGAAAGTAACGAAAGATAACGAAAGAAAACGAAAGAGAAGCAAAATGACAAAAGAAAAAATATAAATGATGCAAAAAATAAATTGCAATTTAGGAAGTTAAAGTCGTTATTTTATTGTTTTATATATTCTAAAAATGAACAATTAATCTTAATATTTATTCTCATAAAGTAGCAGCTCATAAAAACGACCCGAAAGAAAATTTATAATTTTTCAGAATTTCATGTGTTTTTTCAACGTTTTTTTCGAAAATAAATAGAATTTCGAAATTTCGTATTCGAATTTCGGAAACAAACATTGGAAAATTTGGCAAAAAAAAAATTTTTGCTTGATTTGTCATAATAATCATGCTTTTTATGGAGTTATGATGAATTATTTACAAACGTAGTGGTTATTCTGAGCTATTAGAAGCAAAATAGGTATAAAAGTTGAAAGAAATATGTATGAAAAATCAATCTAACGAAAATAACGAAAGCGACGAAGGAAAAACGAAAGAAACGAAAAAAAACGAAAGCGACGAAGAAAGCGAAAGAAAAACAAAGAAAAAATTTCTTTCGTCATAGATATTTTCCCCCTGAAATTTTATAATCAGTGAAAATTTTGAAAATCTTGGGATTTCCCGATCCAAAAAAAAATTAGAATTTATATCATTTTTGATTTCAAAATTTTTGTAAGTTTTTTTAAATTTTAAAAACAAATAATTTTAATGTTTAACGCATTTGGTAATTTTTATTTTATTTAACTATTTTTATTTTAACTTAACGCAGCAGTATTCATTCAATTAATTTTGAAAATAAAAAATTTATTCATATGATGACCAAAGAGGATTGTACGAGTCCAATTAATTAATTGACGTTCATTGCAAGTCTACAAAATCAAATCAACATCACAATTGTCAGCTAAATAATTATCATTATTTAATTTTCAGCCCAAATACTCGTTTCATTGTGCCGCTTGCTATTGGGAGCATAGTCATGCGTGACGGTAGCATTCGATTGGCTAAGCTGCACACGAACGTGGAATAGCGATAATTTCAAAGAATCCACGGCAACCAAAAAAGGTAACAAAAAAAATGAGAGAAAATGGAGGCTCAATGTGGACAGTGGAATGAATGAACGTTTAACGTACAACAAGAAAAAAAAACTTTTTATTGTTGTACACTCTTTAATTTTTTATTATCGTTTCATTCCACTGTATTATAATGGAATTTTTCATTCATATCTGTCTACTGTTAACATTTCACATGTATCTGTGTGTGCAGTTTCAACATTAAAGTGAATTGTTTTTATTTCTGTAAATTTTGAGTGATAGGCAATTTTGGTTTGTTTAATTTAGAAATTTTTGATTGTGCGGTAAAAGATGAATTATTCTATTTTGCATCAGCTATTTGCTCTTTCTGTTGGTCGAAAATATAAAATGTAGAAATTTTTTGAGTTTTTCTAAATGATTTGATTAATTGTAAAATTTCAATTACTATTGAAAACTTTTCTATTCTGGTATCATAGCAAAATTAAAAACTCTAGAATTTTTTGAATATTTTTTTAATATCTAATCATAAATTTTTGCAATAAGAGCAATTTTTATTTTTCAAGAAAAATTATTAAAAACTTTAATTTTTCTCTAACAAACTCAAAAAAAAACACAGCAGCAGTACAATAAAATCCCTTTTTTTTTGTTCCAATTAATGCATTGCTACTTTCTCTCTATAGTTGCAAATTGTCCCAGATAAAAAAGCAGCAGGCGACAGAGTGAATGAGACAGAGAGAAAAAATAAGAATGCACAACAAATAAATTATTAATTTCACTTAAATTTTAAATGAAAATCATTAATTAAAATGAGAATAATTTGCCACAATACTGTTGCTGTATATAAAATAGTGAAAAAGTAACACAAATCAAATTAATTGCGTCAAATGCAATTTTCTGATTTATTCTGGGCAACATCAATTAATGAGCTCACATTTTGTAGTTTATTAAGTGAAAATCGTTGTATTCATTAATGGAAAGCCACTGCTGCTGCTCTGATCATTATCTAACCTCTATCTCATCATTCTTGACTCACCATATTGATTGCATAGATTTAATATCTTTTAGCCAGAGCAAGAAGATGAAACTACAAGACATTTTTCATTCTACAACTAAGAGCAAGAGTAAGAAACTGAAAAGGGAAGAGAAAAAAGTTGATTCGTTTATAGTTGGAAAGTTATTCTGTTAATTACATCTTAAACATTATAAGGCAATGAGAATGAGAGGCTGAGTGCAAAAAATAAATAAAGAGCGAAAGAAATAAGGAAGAAAAGAAAAGGAAAAGTTTTCTATGAACGTAGTTGAACTGGATGCGAATTGAGGAAAAAGAAGAAAAGAGATGGAGAGGTTAGTGAATCGAAGTTTTTCTTCTTTTCCACATTGTTTTATTTAAAGGAAAAAGTTTCATTAAATGGAATAAATTTTTTTGGAAAATTGGATTATAACGTATTTTTTAATTTAAATTTTCATGAATCTGAATCAAAACAATAATAATTTAACGTGTTTTTTATTTTAAATTTAACCGTAAATTGTAAATTTGAATTTTTGGATTTATCAATTACGTTAGATTTAAGAATTCCATGAAAATTTTCAAATAACGAAAAATTGAGTTTCAACCGAAGAAAAATGCCATGCTAAGCATAAACTACATAAGAAGACAACTTTAATCATCGATCCAAATCCAAATGAGAAGAACGAACGAAAGAAAGAAAGCCACATTAAGACTTTATGCTTCCACTCGATTAGTAATTTCTGCCGTGTTTGCATTAGAAATCATAACATGGTGATGAAAATCGCACTCATCATCATGTTAGCGAAGAAAGAAAAAAAGTTGGAGCTTCTTTTCCTTTTCATCGACAGTACCACGGCTGCTACTCGCATAATAACTCGAGGGAATGTGAACACGAGAAATTACAAGGCAAACTAAATTACAAAAATTCATAAATTATCTTGAAAATGTTCAAATTACAAAAATTCATACCAAATTGCAAATTAAAAGTTCGTTAAAATTTTTTTCAAAAATTTATAATTTTAAAAAACTGCTAAATTAAAACTTCCAAAAGCTTTATATTTTTCCAACCCTTTAAGAGTAAGAAAAAGATAATAATAAAAATATTGCGAGATGAATATAGTGTACGATTAATAATAATATTCTCTTGCAGTCATTATTCCATACCAGTTAGTTAGAGTCAGCCCTCGAGTCGATGATGTAAGAGTAAGAGAGAGAAAAAAATATTCTTTTGTATGCCCATTAAAGGTGTCGACATTAAACTTTATTATCTTCGAAAATGACTTTAAAGCATCATCATTCTAATTAAATTGTCCATGAGGCCATAAAATGGCGAATATTTCTTACGTTAACAGCCGTGCAAATGATGGCTTAGCAGTTAAATTATTATATGCCAAACTATCAAACTTTTTTGGGTAATTTTATATGAATGTGTGCTGAGAGTCAATAACATTAAACTTCGATGTTTTCTTATTATTCCACCTCCTTTTGAACTCAGTTTATCGCTCTTTAATTTGTATGTCACTGACAGAGTGAACTGATTGATTTATTGTAGAATATTTGCCATTTGTCGTTTACTGCTTTTCTATTATTCTTACTAAACAATTGACTATATAAAAACAAAAACAAATTTAATTAAATTCAACGGAAATTTCAAAAAAAAATTCTTTATTTTTCTAATCGATTCAAGCTTATCACCATAAACTCATCTCTCACAGCATGATAGAAGAAAAAGAAAAAGAAATTGCTTACACAATGGATGTGACACAAAAAAAACTTTTTAATTTTCAACATTGGATTAAACATGGATGATGATGATGATGATGCCCATAGTTTAAACGTTTTGTTTGTAATAATACGAAACGAGTAAAAAAAGGCGAGAGGGTGAGTGAGGGTTATGAAATTAATCGAGGACAAAGAAGCATAGAACAGAAAATTGAATGATCGCAGGATCTAATAAAATGAGCAATGATGATGACGTTGTACGCGTGTGTAACAAATATGAGTAAGAGTGATATAATTTAATTATAACACGAATTGCTCCACGGTGACAATGATGATTATGATGGTGGCTGGAGCTGTAAAATACAGTGTTTGATGCAAGGATGAATAAATTTTTATAAAAATACAATTGTAAAAATTTAAAATTGTATAATAAAAAATATTGTAGAAACGTAAATCATTTAAAAAGTTGAAAGAATTGTAAAAAGCACAGTTAAATAAAGATTTGTAGATCAACTGATAAAATATAACGAAAAAAAATTAAGAACTAATAAAAAAATCTTCAAAATGTCAAGTTCCAAAAACGTTGTAGAAATGAAAAGAATCCTAAACAAAATTTCTATATTTTTTACAACTCTACAAAATCATTCTTATTAAAACAAACAAAAAGTGATTTCACCCTGACAGAAGCATCAGATTATTGATTTTATTTTCTACGAAATAAGGCAGTTGTCCAAATTAATTAAATTTCTCTCTTGCATAAAATTTTCAATGGACATTGAAGACCTAAATTGAAAATTTTCCTGCTGTTAGACAAAAATCAACACTTTAAAGTCATTATCATCCATTGGGTCGTGGTAGCGATAAATAAAAATTTATTAAATTATCCCTTACAAATACATCTACATACAAACCCAAATTAATTAGCTTCACATCATAGCACTAGCCTGAAAAGGACTAGAAAATAAATCCTAATTGTTTAGATTTTCACATGATATGTTTTATTCCCATTTTCTCTCTATCTAACCATTGAAATTAGAACAATTTAAACGGCTACTTGCCACATGTAAACATGCAATCCATATGGATGAACGACACACCAAAAAAAGTTTTCTTCTCTCTGCTTAATGTGTCTCTTAAAATTATATCATGAAACAAATTTTTTAGTGTGCTTATGTTATGTTTTTTGCACACCACACACACAGACGAGTGTGTTGACCACTATCATCATCATCTATGGCTATGATGTATATCTGTTATCATTGTTTTATACTATAAGAGGAGTGCAATGATAAAAATATTTCTTTTATGCAAAACAAAACATAGAGACAATTATTTCATTGTGATTTATTTTTATGCATACTAGAATTAAATAATTATTGTTGTTTAATTTATGACTTTTTCTTCTATTCAAAACAAAAATAAAACTTTTGGAATCTTTTAAAGTTTTGAATGATTAATTTTAAACTTTTAATAAACTGATTAGAAAAGAATTAATCTGAAAAAGTTTCTACAGGGGGAAAATATCTATGACGAAAGAAATTTTTTCTTTCGTTTTTCTTTCGCTTCTTTCGTCGCTTTCGTTTTTTTCGTTAGATTGATTTTTCATACATATTTCTTTCAACTTTTATACCTATTCTGCTTCTAATAGCTCAGAATTACCACTACGTTTGTAAATAATTCATCATAACTCCATAAAAAGCATGATTATTATGATAAATCAAACAAAATTTATTTTGCCTAATTTTCCAATGTTTGTTTCCGAAATTCGAATATGAAATATCGAAATTCTATTTAATTTTCGAAAAAAACGTTGAAAAACACATGAAAATCTGAAAAATTATAAATTTTCTTTCGGCTCGTTTTTATGAGCTGCTACTTTATGAGAATAAATATAAAGATTAATAGTTCATTTTAGAATATATAAAACAATAGAATAACGACTTTAAACTTCCTAAATTGCAATTCATTTATATTTTTGCTTCTTTTCGTCATTTTTGCTTCTCTTTCGTTACTTTCGTTTTTTGCATCTTTCGTCATAGTTATTTTCCCCCAGAGTTTCTAAGGAATAAAAATTCAGAAAAAAAAATCCGTTAATTTTCAAAATAAAAAAATCTTTACTTTTCTAAGAATTCAGCAAATAAATTTTGATTCTTTCAATAAATGATATGGAAAGTGTCCGTGTGGTAGCAGGGGACACTTAAGCGCATTTTTGTGCCTAGATCAGTGTATGTTAACAATTACAGAATCATTAGATTCGTTTGAGAAATAGTTTTTAAAATAAATAAAAATACAGGAAAAATCATATTTATAAAATTTTGATGTATAAAAGTATGGTAAGCGTTTTTAATCGGTGTTGAATTCAGAGAATGTTATTATAATAAATTTTGTTGATTTGAAGGTAACGGTTGAGTAATATTCAAAATATTTGTAGTTTCAATATTTGCCGTTGGTGGCGCTGCAATCATTTTCGCAGCCAACTTCACTTTGTTTACATTTTTCAATTTGGAAATTAAATTCGTAATTTCCTAATTAATGTAATAAGTAATAACATTCTAATAAAGATTGCCGCCAATAACTCAATAGCACAAATCAAGCACAGCAAACCGGAAGTCTCTAGCTATTTTAATTTTCGAGATCTCAGCCCGGAGCCGTGAGCCAGCCAGCCAGCCAGCCAAAGTGAAACTATAAACTGTATTGTAGTTCCAAAAATGCGCTAAAAATTAAATTCTTTCTCATAATTTTTCTGCTTTAAAATTTATCCATATATTCTTTATCCATTATCTCAAACTTGCCCAAATAACTAAAAACAGCTTCAAAAATGTTTGTAAAATTCCTTTGAAGAATAAGCAAGCATAAAAAACCATCACAAAAGAAAAATTTTGCTATGCCTTCAAAAACTATTTCATTAAAGTTTACTATTTAAGAGAAAGTATTTAAATTTTTACTGTTTTGAATTGCAAGAGAGATTAAGTTTTATTATTGATTTATTTTTGAGTCAAAAGATTGAAAATAAAGCAATTAGAATTAAAAACAACAATTTAAATGCATTTTGATTGCATAACAAGATGAAGTTAGGTATGAGAATGATGATTATTTATGAACATCTTTATGTGAATGTGAAATTGCAATGAACAAGCAACAACAAAAAAAATTTAAATCGTAAACAAACAATTAAATTCAGATTTGCCAAGCAACAAATCCATTTTGGGTTTTTTGTTTTTGTTGGGAATCGAAAATTTTCAATTGTCTAAAAATTCAAAGCACGCCTCTTGGCATCTCAAATCTATTTTCCAAATAAAAACCACTCTATCCATCTTTTTATTCACATATCACAATACTATAGTTACAGCAATATCAAAAACCCTTCTAAAACTGAAATTTTGGCTTTAAAACTTGACTGTCAGAAATGCGAAAATTGTTTTATAAAATAATGAGAAATCCGGCATTTTAATCACTTGTGTATATGGCAGCGGCTTGTATCTATGTATGCCATTTATTAATCTTCTGCGTGCACAATAAAAGGCTCATTTGCTTATTGTCAATTTGTTTTTCTTTTCTATCTTTCTGTGTATGTATGAATATAATGACAATATGGGGGTGAAAATATTTATCACATACTGACATACATTCAATTTTATGTTTATCTTTTAAGAAAAATTATTATGAAATATTTGGTTAAATTTTTTCTATAACAAATATTTATTTGAATCTTTAAAATCCGGTAAAATTTGATAAATTGTTAAGTATTTAAAAATTAAAAACTTTTGTTACTTCTTAAAATTTCCTTAAACTGAAGAAATGTTGAAAACTGCCAAAAATTCAGAAAGAAAATATTTAAAAAAAAACAAATTCCTTTTCTTTTTTCAAAAATTTAAAATCGGTTTTTTTTAAAATTTAAAAATACGCTAAATTAAAGAAAAAAATTTATTCTTCCCTTTAATAACATGAAAAATATTATAATTTAAATCACATGAAAACTGTCAACATAATAAAAAAAGAGAATCATATGTCAGAGTGAAAAAAATGATTATCGTTGATTAATCAAATAGAAAAGCAGAAATTTGATTAAATATTAAATATTTGTATAAACAATATTTATTTAATTAACATTTAGTATTTTGTGGATGTTGTCTCAAATAAAATGCATGCTATTGATGTATAATCTCCATCATCATTTGCTGATGTGCCTAAAAATTTCCTCAACATGTTTTTTTCTTATTAATAAATTATTTCTATGTGTACATACAACAGAGGAAAATTTGTGAATTTCAGGCAAATGGGGACATTTTCAATAGTGCCTTTGTGATATTGTTTAGAATAAATATATGAATTTACCAAGAGTAACGGAGAAGAACCATGAGAGAAAATTGTGACATTTTTACTTGTTGTGTAGCTAGCAAAATGAATAATTTATAAAGTCACAAAGAAAAAAAAAGTCTCAAGAAATTTATTTTTCTTCTCACATAAGAGTGGTTTTTTTTGCCAATGAATTAACTTGCAAGGTATGTGAAAGCAATAGAATGCTTAAATTGTTGACTATGTAATCGAGTCAAAGAATCCCTAACAAAACCAGCAGTATTTAGTATGGTAAATATTTTATGATAAACTTATATAGGGGACTGACTGTCTATACTCAACTATAACAAACATGCACTCCTCTCTATTCTCATTTTTTTATTCTCTCCCTCTCTCATTTTTTGTTTCTTATTTTATTTGCAACCAACAACTGTTTAACATATGATTGAAAAATAAACCATACAAAAGTTCTAAAACTTTACAAATATTTTTAAAAAAAAATTTTTATATTTATATTTTGAAATAAAAACAAAACCATTGGAAATTTTCATGAAAATTTTAAAAAAATTTAAACTTAAATAAATAAAGAAAATTTTAAATATTTCAAATGAAAAAAAAGTAGAAATCAACAAGTGAAAATTCACCATAATATTAAACATAAGAGCACATAAAAATTCACCACACTACAATCACAGTTACAAAACATTCAGTCAATGCCCTCTCTCTGTGTAAGGTTTTCAGAATTTTCACCAACAAATTATTTTTTTCTGTCAATAATATTTTTCACTTAAGTCGACATCTACCCAACTAAAATAGTGTTTAGCAATTAGAAAAGTGGAAACAATAGTGTTATTGATGAAGTGCCGCTGAAAATCTCACAAGAGAGTTGAGAAAAATCGATTAAATAAAAAATTGAGGACACACAAAAAAAATTTTCTCACTTCTCCTCTCTCTTTCGCTTTTTTTTCGAAAACCAGCAGAAAGTAAAAGAAAAAAGAATTTTTATATATAAAATCGCGATTGCAAAAAAACGAGTCCGAAATGAGACCCATTGTGAGAAGTTAGTGCTTTTTGCAAAATAAAAAAAGAAATTCTATCTTGAGGTCTTAGCTGCAGACATTAGGTTTTTTTCGATAGGATTTAAGGTGAACAATTTTTTTAAATGCCAGACAAAAAAAATTTTCTCATCATCATCTGATCCAGCTCAAATAAAAAAACTTTCACTTTTTTTAACTCTCTTTAGTAAGTAATGAACAACGAGCAGCCACCAAATAATCAAGACCACGGTGGTGTTTGGAATAATAACGAACAAGAAAATGACAGATTGAGCTTTGAGGATTCAGATCGATTCTCAGAAGGCTCATTGTGCTCGTGGAGCTCCGAGCAAGAATCACTCTGTAATAACTGGCGCGGTTGGAAGAAGCCAAATGTCAACAACAACAATTCATTTATTGGCAATTTGCCTGGTAGGCGGCAGCCTGAAGATGTCATTTCACTTACAGAGTTAGCAGCACGATGTGTCGCATCTTATATACCGTTTGAGCTCGTTGAGCATGTTTTTCCACCTGTACCCGAGCAACTTCAGTTGAGAATTGCATTTTGGAGTTTTCCTGATAATGAGGAAGATATCCGCTTGTATAGTTGTCTTGCAAATAGCTCAGCTGATGAATTTCATCGCGGTGAACAATTATTTAAAAATAAATGTGTAAAAGATCCCCTACAAATTGGTTTTCATCTTTCTGCGACTGTGAGCACAACGCAACCAAAAAATCATTTCAATGTGGCAGTGACATTTGATAGAAGAAGAATTTCATCGTGTAATTGCACTTGCACCTCATCTGCATATTGGTGCTCTCATGTTGTCGCTGTTTGTTTATTTAGGATTCATTGTGTAAGTTTCTTTTTATATTTGGCAATTCTTGTATAAATAATTGACAAATTAGTTACCAAGTGATTTTCTTATCAATTTAAAGATTTCGAAATCTATTTTAATGATAAACTACAAAGAATAGCAACAAAATAAGTGATGGAATTTTTAGTAATAATTTGAATTTGATATTAACAAAAAATTATTCAAATATAGAAAATCTATTTTTATAAAAACGTGGACACTTTGTTTCCAATTGCTCCTTTTTAGATCTCAAAAATTCCCTTACTAGGGTTTCTAAAGCGCTGTTTTTTTTTATTTTGAGACTATTTCATAGTGTATATTTATAGGCTTATAGGCTTTCGATATTTTGAATTAAAATTAGGAAAATTCTCAAAACTTTCTGTAATTGTCAATTTTTACATAATTTCATAGAACATGAAATGTTGTAAACAACGAATTCTTTAAATTAAAAAAAAAATAGTCTATTTAGGCCGTAATATCTTTATATTCCATATTTTTAATCAGAAATTATATGAACTTGTCACAATTTTTTTAATATGAAAGAACAAAGAAAAAAATCTATACAAAAAATTTTTTATATGCGAATTTATAATCTAAACCTGCATCATTTCAATTAATTCTTATCCAATTCAAGAAAAGAATTGCTATTCATGCATAAAATACTTTAATTTTATCATTCAATTGAAAATTCTTTTGATATTTAAAGAGACAAAGAAAATTAACGAAGAATTGTTTACATTAAAGATTCTGTCAAATGTTAGCTAATTATTCCTTTAGATTCTATGATTCTTGTCTTAAATGACTCAAATATGTTTTTAATTACAGTTAAATTGCTAAAACTAAAATTAAATCAAAGAACATTCTTAAAATTCACAAAGAAATTCAAACAAAATTTAAAATAAAAGAAACAAAGAACTTTCTAGAATTTACACAAAATCATCAATTAAAAGTCAATTTATCTTAATCAAAACTTGTTTGAATATCAAATTTAATTTTCAATTAATCAGTTAAAACACCCACGTGTATTCAAAAATTAAAAATTTAAGCAAAATTTAAGAAAGATTTCTTTTGTTTATTTTCTCATTATCTTTATTTCTCTTCATATAAAAAAAGTTCTCTCAATTTTATTAATCTTCTCTCTTTTTTAATTCTCTTTTTCTCTCTTCTTATATTTTAGCCAACGAAAGTGAGTCTACGTGCGCCCGTGTCAGAGTCATTGACACGCTTGCAAAGAGATCAATTACAAAAGTTTGCACAATATTTGATAAGTGAATTGCCGCAACAAATTTTGCCAACGGCACAGCGATTATTGGATGAGTTACTAAGTGCTCAACCAACAACAATTAATACAGTATGCGGTGCACCAGATCCAACGGCAGGTGCATCAATTAATGATCAAACCAATTGGTATCTTGATGAAAAAACTCTACATGATAATATTGCCAAAATTCTCATAAAATTTTGCATGCCAACACCGATGGTTTTTAGTGATGTAAATTATTTGACAAATTCAGCACCTCCGGCAGCTGCTGAATGGAGTTCACTATTAAGACCATTGAGAGGACGTGAACCAGAAGGAATGTGGAATTTGCTTTCAATTGTTCGTGAAATGTACAGACGTTGTGACCGAAATGCAATTCGTTTGTTAGAAATCATCACTGATGAATGCATGGCAGTTGATCAAATTTTAGTTTGGTGGTTTAATATCAAATTAACATTACTTGTTGGGTATGGAAGTCATAGTGGTGGAAAGCATAATAATGCTCATAATAATTCCAATTCTATGCAACATGCATGTGCATCGTTATGTGATGAGATTGTCGTTTTATGGAGATTAGCTGCACTCAATCCAGGACTTGCACCAGATGAACGCGATTTGCTTCATGCTCAATTTACAACTTGGCATTTGAAAATTCTCGATCGTGTGACAAAATGTACAGTTGCATCATCATCACACAATAGTCGTCAGCAACAAAATATGCGAAATGATACAGAACTTTTTACAGGATTTAAGCCAGCAATTGAAGCTTGCTATCTTGATTGGGAAGATTATCCATTACCAGGCATTACACATACACAAGATACAAATCCAATGTATCATTGTCCTTTTGCCTGCTTCAAATCAGAATCGAAAAATGAAGGAAGTTCAAGTGGTACAACAGTTCATTCAAGTCAGGCAATTTTACAAAATAATGTGAAACAATTTCATTCACATTCACAAAATCATCATCATTCACATCATCATCAACATATGTCAGCTCATAATCAAGCTGTGGCTGGTCCATCGACCTCATCGAGCCAGAAAAATAATCGACATCGAAGCTATGCCTCAAGCAGTCAAAATAGCCAAAGCAGTAGCGATAGTGTCAATCATTTGGAACTTAATCCTAATCTAAACCTTTCAGCAAATGACAGTAAAAGAACAGAAGATTTTGGTGGAAATCGATCGAGTGTTTCAAGTGAAGGTTTCTGTGAAAATGAAGATGAAATTGATGAACCAAAAAAGGTTATTGATGATACAATGGATAGTAGTAATGGGATGATGTGTGAAGAATCAAATGATGATGGTGAAAAAGCTGCGAGCAATGTAAATAATAGTTTGAATCCCAACGATCTCGTTTCACCATCATCATCAAATTCATTATCATCGACATCATCATCAGTTGAATCACAAAAACAACCACAGTCACTTTTAAATACAAGTGAATATGACAGTAATGAACCAATGCCATCAACATCAGGCAATGTAAATTATGAAAGAAGAGAAAATTCAAGAAGATCATCAAAAGATGACTCGACAAGTTCTGATAGTCAAATTAATGAAGATTTTAAAGGACTTAAGGAAAATGATGCAAGAGAGCAATCAAATGATGCTCAAAATACTACAAATTCATCACATCATCAATCGTCAGTTGAAGGTTTTCAAAAACCTCACATTTTTCATTCACAACCGCCAACACATGAAGTTAAAATGCAAATGTTTTCAAATCTTAAACCAACTGAAGATGCTTGGGATATTTTATTTGCACGAGCTGAAGGTCTTCATGCTCACGGTCATGGCAGAGATGCATGCATTCTTGCAGTACGATTAGCTGAACAAATGCTGGCACATCCACCAAATTTAATGATTGAAATTCCACCACCGCCTAAAAGAAAAGGCAAAAAACATGTCAATCCGATCTCACATCAAGTTAGTGTTCTTGCATCAGCGACACTTTCAAAATGCGCCTTTTTATGCACTGTATTGGCTGAAAATAGTGAACATTATCATATTGCATTCAGAGTTTGTCTATTTGGCTTGGAAATGCCAAGACCACCAGCAAGTACGAAACCATTGGAAGTAAAATTAGCAAATCAAGAATCAGATTTGCTTGCATTATTAAAGAAAATTCCACTTGGTAGTATGGAATTAAAAGTTATAAGAGAAAGAGCTGAAGCTTTAAGAGATGGAACATTAAAGACACGTGGTGAAGCATTGCTACCAATAATGTTGGCTAGTTTTATTTTTGAAGCATTAGTTATGCCGAGTGTAATGGGAAAAGAAAATCGATTGAAAGTTTTATGTACAAGCTATCGTTATCCAACAGATGAAAATTTGGGTTTTGAAGCTGCTGTTGCTGCATTAGGATTAAAAGCAAATGTATCAGAAGCTGAACATCCATTATTATGTGAAGGAACAAGAAGACAACGTGGTGATCTTGCATTAACTTTACTTTCATATTATCGAGATGAACCGAGGAAGATTTGTCGAATTATGGAGAAATTATTGGATAGGGAAATTCATTCGTTAATAAAAACTCCACTTCTACCATCATATTATTCAAATAATCCACCAACACGAAGTCAATCATCACAAATGCGTCTTGATGTTGAAGTAGAGCAATCATATGCTGGCAATGAAATTCTTAATGAATTTAATGGAAATTCACGACCACAAAGCAGCACAAGTGCAGAATTAGAAAATGGCATGAATGCAATGAATTTAAATCCAATACCAGGAACATCTGCTATACAACCAGCAGCAAGTAGTACACCACCACAATCAATGATGTCAAATCCAATAACTGGAACAATTTCAAGAACAAAGGATTTACGTTATAAGGGCAAACGTGCTTATCCATCAATTCCAAATCAACCAAGTGAAGCGAGCGCTCATTTTATGTTTGAACTTGCCAAGAATGTGCTCACAAAAGGAGGTGGTACAAGTTCAACATCACTTTTTACTCAAGCAAATGCCACAAACAATTCACATGATCCACATCGTGCATTACATATGTGTGCTTTTCAAATTGGCGTTTATGCTCTTGGCTTGCATAATTGTGTAAGTCCGAATTGGTTGTCAAGAACATATTCATCACATGTATCATGGATTATGGGTCAAGCAATGGAAATTGGAGCACCAGCAATTTCATTTTTAATTGATACATGGGAAGGACATTTAACGCCACCAGAGACAGCTGCAATGGCTGATCGTGCCTCATCAAGAGGTTGGGATGGAAATATGGTTTATCCAGCAGCTGAGCTTGCATTATCAGTTTTACCACATGCTGCTGCCCTTAATCCAAATGAAATACAAAGAGCAATTTTACAATGTAAAGAACAAAGTGATCAAATGTTGGAAAGGGCATGCATAACTGTTGAAAAAGCAGCAAAAGGTGGTGGAGTTTATCCAGAAGTTTTGTTTCAAGTTGCAAAATATTGGTATGAATTGTACTTACGTAATACACCAGGTGGTGAACTTGAACCAGAAGAACAAAATGATTATTTCAATGTTAATTTGATGTCACTACAACTTGATGAACAGCAACAACAGCAGCCAACAGTTGCACCACCTGGTCCTCAACCAAATCCTCAACAACCTTATCCGCCGCCACAAATACCAATTGCTCAAATGGGAATGCCAACTTATGCACCTTATGCTCCCTATCCATGTCAACAAATTTATCAAAATTTGCCCTATCATACACCGAATCAAATGCAAATGTACATATCACCTTCACAATTTACATACCCGCCACCTGCTCATAATCCAAATAATCCAACTGCTGCATATGTTCAGCCACAAATTCCGCCACAATTTCAAATGGCTCATCCACAATCATCACAAAGTTATCAACCAATGCCAACTGGACCACAACAATTTCCTCAAATGCCAGTGCAAGTTCCAACTGGTCCACCAAATGGTCCAAATCAAATTGGTTATTTTGGAAATCCACCACCTTCTGTTAATGTTAATGCTGGAATGCAGGCACCACAGCCTGGTGCTCCTAATATGGTACGACCACAAATGGTTGTATTTCCACCACCACAAGCTGGCACAAGTGGTTCATCAATGAATGTTCGACATCGACATCAATTTAGTCCAACACAATTGAGATATTTATTACAAGCATATAATGTTGGAATGCTTGCATTAGAGACACTTGCAAGACGAGTTCATGATGACAGACCACAACAGAAATATGCAAGAAATCCTCCATATGGTGATGATGTTAAATGGCTATTGAGAATTTCTAAACGTCTTGGAACACAATATTTACATCAGTTTTGTGTTTGTGCTGTCAATTCAATTGTTAGTCCATTTATATTACATGAAGTTGCAATTGAATCTGCTCATTATTTAGCAAGAAATAATTCAAATAATTCTGCACTTGTAATGCAACATTTAAGAACAGCACTTTTGCCATTAGTTCAAAAATGTCAACAAATGTAAGTTTTACAAAAAATTCTTTAGAATATTGAAATAATTTATTTTTATTTATAAGGTATATTCAATGCATTCATACTAAATTGTATCATTTAACTGTGGCCGATTATGAGGAATTTACAAATACAATTTTGTCAGCACGTGCTGCATTCCAGATTACACCTGAAGGACATAATCAATTTAAAGATTGGATTCAGTCTATAAGAAGGTTAGTTTTTTTTAAGAAATTTCCATTTATTTTTTATCATAATTGGAAAACTAATTTTTTTGTTAAAATTGTTGCTAAAAAAAGTTTCGTTAATTTTTTTTTTGGTCAAGTTATTACTTGACTAAAATTTAAATTTAAAAAATCTATTATATCCTTAATAGTAATGTATTCAAATTCTTATTGAAGTTAAAACAAAATTTATTGAAATAGGGTAAATGTTCCTAATTCGGGACACTAAAAAATTTGGGACACTTTTCTTTTCTTAATTTTCTCACTTTTTACCCATTCATTTCTTGAAATTTTGATGCAAAATTGTAGATTTTATCACTATTCATCATTTTGATCGCTATTTTACGCTTCAAAAGCACTTAAAAATGAGATATTAAATTTTTAAAATTCTCCATACAAAAAATGTCCCACTCTAAAAATATTTATATGTTTTTATTTATTCATTTTTCACTTACGAAAAAGGTATGAAAATAAAGTAAAAACCTCGAAGAATTTTATCATATATTCGCTTTTCACGTAACTCTTATTGTTTTTCCAGAAAAAAATTATATTTAGCTTAACCTAATTCGGGACACTCAAAAACCCTAAGTCGGGACACTTTGTTTACATTTGAAAATGTTCNGTAAACAAAAAAATGCGCTTCAATTTTAATGAATTCAAAATATTTTCAAATGCAATTTTCTGCTGATTTAGGAGTTTAAATCTAACACAAATAAGTAGAAAAATAATCAGCAAAATGAAATAAATGTGTTAAAATAACTTTTAACACGATTTGAAAGAAATATTTTCCTTTGTTTATCAGAAAGTCAAGTGTCCCGAATTAGGAAAAACATATAAAATTTTTTTCTGGAAAAATGACAAATATTCTGATTTCAAAGTAGATTTAGTAAAATAATACGAGAATTTATCTCTCGTTTAGTGAAACAATAAAAAAAATTAGTTTAGTAATAAGTGAGAAAACTTCAATCAAAGTTGAGCGAAAGAAATTTTGTCCCGAATTAGGAACATTTACCCTATATGAAATATCCCAATTAAGAAAATAAACTTTGCTAATAAAACAATTTTTTATTATATCTTTAGGTCGAAATCATGCAAGAAAGAACTTTGGACTCAAATAAATGCCGCGATGCAAAATCAAACAAAATGACAGCGGTTCGACACAATCAGTTGAAGCGGCGATCAACAATCGTCAACACATTTTTATGCGACAGCGGTTACTTCATCAACTATTTTTCCCACTTTACCTAACGTCGACAATTAAACATACACACACATTTAAAACATAAACATGCCGAGACATTTGAAATTTAATCAGGATGAAAGAAAAATTAAGTGAAAAATATTGAAATTATAAGAGGAAATAATGGTAAATAAGAATTAAATTAGAATTAATTTAGAAAACATCTTCTTTGTGACTGTCTCTTAGATGTATGAAAATTTTCTCAATTTAACGTATTTCTTAAATTTGAAATTTTTTAAAATTCTTTTAGGAAATTTTAAATTTAAAAAATTTGTTAAATTTAGAGAATTCTTCATTCCCATAAATATTTTCTTTTTATTTTTAAATCACTCGGGACAGTTTAGACTGCATCAGCGAATAAGTTTTTTTTCCTCCTTATAGAAATTCCATTAAAAATTTAATTGTGTCACATGAAAAACTTTCAAATGCTCAAAATCTTACGAAAATAATGAAATTTTAAATTTTCATGTAAACACTTAGAATATACAAAAACAACAACATTTGTTTAGTAAAAAATTATTTTCAAATTTTAGTTCAATTTTTATAAATATACAAATAATAATTTTAAGTTTCTTTTACTTCAAACAAAAAAAAACAACAAAAAATGAAAGTTAATTAACATTTATTATTAGATGTAGATTTGCAGATTTGTAGCTTGTAAGCTAAACTAGAATTTTAATAAGAAAAATTTCTTTTTCAAATTCGTCCCGAGTCTTTGTTTTTTGTCGTTTATTTACACCTTTACTAATCTGCAATAAAACATGACAGAATCGCCTACAAGATAAATTTCACCCCAACCCACACTTCAAAAACAAAAGCAATTTCTTCTTTCTTTTTTCCAATAGTAGTCACACATACACATATAAAAAGAAGCAATTGAACTCTCAAGAAGAAATGTAATTCTTTCCCAGCACCTCCTTTTTAGTTGTCTCTTTTTAATGTAAATATGAATATCTCACATTAAAAATATACAACAGAACACAATATGGTTGTTTTAAATGTAAAGAAAGCAAGCAAATTCAAATTGAATTGATTTTTAATTAATTTTACTTAAATGTTACATAATAAAATTGACGACAAGAAGAAAAAAGTTTAAAGAAAAAAAAAGTAAATTAGACATTTCCGGTTCAATGCACTCTCACTCGCTCACTGATTCTATTAATATACACCTTCACCACCTATTGGCCATTCGGGTCAAATTTCATTCATTGATTGCATGAGATGAGAGAGAATTTTTAAATGAAACTTGATGGAAATTTTTTGTTTAATTTTCAAATTCAACGGTTTTTTAAATTTTAATTTTTTTTCATAAAATAATATTCATAAACTTTTTGAAAGAATTTGCAAATTTATCTAATAACTCAATTCATTTTCTTGATACAGAATGCAAAAAATTTGCAAATTCAAATTTTTCTTATTAACGCTATTTTTTTAATTAAGATATAAATTTTCTTAAAATCATTAATTTTTTAAATTTCAAATATTTTTACAAAATCAAATTTTTTCAAAATAAATATCTAGGAATTTTTTGAAATGAATTTTTTTTAAAAAAACTTTCTATAAAGTCATAAACATATTCTGAAGAAAAGTCTTTAAATTTTAAAATTTGCCAAATTAAAATTTTTGCAAAAAACCAATGTTTTAAATTTAAAAATGAAAAATACGTTAAAAAATATAATACGTTCATAAACAATGAATTTTAAATGAACAATAAATTTTTGAAAATGATAAAGAAATTCCATCATATTTCATTTAAAAAATTTAGAAAACCTGTAAATAACTATTTAAAATCTATGGATTAATTCTATCTCTATCTTCTCTTTATTGAAAATAAAAATTTAACTTTTTTGCAAATTATTTATTGAAAATAAAAAGAAAAATAAGAAATCACTCTATTTATACAAAAATACACACACACACAAAACTCACACTCATAACATACACACACAACAACACATACATGATTATATTTTATAAATAAAAGAATTTGATGAAAAAAGATGGTATGAACTTAACTTTAAAAAAACTATAAAAAAATATATACATATATTTACATATTAAAAAAAGTGGACGAAGAAAATGAAGAAATTTTAGTGTAATAATTAAAAGATAAAAATTCTTTTTGGAAAAAACATTTTTTAGGATAGAAACTTACTCTCTCTATTCTAATTTTTCTCTGTGTCACTGTGTGGACATTCATTTTTAATTGAAAAAATTTCTTTGGGTTTTCTTTCTTAAATTTTATTAATTTAAGAAAAATGTTTGCAATTTCTACTAAATTTTAATAACAAATATTTGATTTCTAAAATTTTGAGTTTTTTTTTTAAATTTCAATTTTAAAATATGAACACAGAATTAAATTTGACTTATTTATTGAAGATTTGTAATGCAAATTTTATAAAAAAAAATCAAAAATTTGAAAAATTGTTCTAATCCATAATATTTAAAATTTAAATCTTGATTGATACTTTAATATTCCCTCAGGGCTGTTTCTTTCTTTTCAAAAATTTTTGACTAAATTCAGAACTTTTCAATATTTTTTTAAGATTTTCATTTCTACAGAACCTATTTTGAATTAAAAATAATTTTTAAAAAATTCTGCATCAATTTGTTTTGAAATTTATTGGGCAAAAATGCAAAATTTTCATACAAAAAATCACATCACTAAATTTTAATTCTTGTGTTCATATTTATGTTCTTACTTTTTTTAAAAATTTTCAATTCATCACTTTTTATAATTCAATATATTTATATAATTGGAATCTAATAAAATATAAGAAAAAAGAAATTATAAATATAAATAAGATGATGCAAAAAAAGAATTCTATTAATGAACTTATTACAGAGAGAAAAAAATATTTTGAGGAAAAACATTAAAATTTAAGAAAAGACAAAAAAAGCAAAAAAGAAGTGAAAAAAAGTTTAATGATAAGAGAAGAAAAATTAATTCACATATAAATATATATATATACATATTACTTACTTGCTGCTTTGTTTGTAGCAGACAGGAAAAAATATTTTACAAGGAGATTATTTTATTTTAACTTTTTACTTTCTAATTTATCTCAATACACCGCTGAAAAAAATTATTTCTTTTTTCTTCTCTTTTTAACCCTTATGATTATTTGTTGAGCAAATAATAATTTTACTTTTAAAAAAGCTTTTCAAACCTTTTTTTCTCACAATTTATCTGTTATTTAACAACATTTTTCTTCTTCCTCACTTTTCTCTCTTTTTTGACAGAAAAATTTAAGTGAAAAATGAAGTGTCTTTGTATATTATTAAAATGAAAACAGAATCTTAGAAATCAAGAAAGAAATTAAAGAAAAAAATACATAAAAATATTCATTTTAGACATTAAGTATTTCAGAAATTTTAAAAGTATGAAAAATAAATTTAAAAAAACCCAAAAAAAAAAAAGAAATTTTTTTTTGTTTTATTTTTTTACAGCTATAATTTTTTGCAAATTACATATATAAAAAAATTTCTGAGTTTTAATAAATGATTTTAAAAATAACGCCCAAACTAAATTCAAACTTTCAAGTTGAGTGTTAAGGGCATTTTTTTAGTTCATAATGGTGATGGGCAATAAGACCCAAAGACAATAAGTCCACAACACAAATGGGCAATAAGTCCACAAACAGGAGGGCAATAAATCCACATACATTTACATGTGGACTTATTGCCCTACTGAAAGACAATAAATCCACAGAAATTTTTCTTTTGGAATTATTGCCCTCCTGTTGGACAATAAGTCCACATAAAAATATATGTGGAATTATTGCCCTCAAGTCAGCTAATAATTCCACGTATGAAAGTATATGGAATTATTGTCTTTCAGTAGGGCAATAAATCCATATAAAAATGAATGTGGTATAACTATCCTACTGTCGAATAATTGATTTGAGCGATATGAAAAATTCGAGATTTCTGGCGCTAAAAAATTTAAGAGAAATTTTAGAGATTGAGAGAGAGTAAGTGTTAAATATTTTTATACAAAAGTATTGATTGAAAAACTGTCCTTGAGATAACTCAACATATTAAAATCTGTGAAAACTCTAGTTTTTCATATAATAACCATTCATACATGAAATTCTAAATTTTTTTTATTAATTAATTTAAGTGTTAATGGTTGCCAGAGCATTGCTCTATATTCACAAGAATGCATTGATAAAATAATTATGACACAGATAAAAATAAACGCTTATTGAGAGAGTAGCATCTTTTAATTTTTTAAAGCGCCAGAAATCTCGAATTTTTCATATCGCTCAAATCAATTATTCGACAGTAGGATAGTTATACCACATTCATTTTTATATGGATTTATTGCCCTACTGAAAGACAATAATTCTAGGGGTTCCCGAAATCCCGATCCCGGACGATTTTCGGGATCGGGATCGGGAAAACCCGATCCCGATCCCGATATTTTGTCACAAAAATTTTTTGAAAAAATATTTATCCATTTATTTATTATCAACGATTTATAGAAGAAAATGTGGTTACTTAGAAACATTTTATGGTTTTTGGAGACTAAAGAAAGCGATTCAAGAATTTTAAAAACATATATGTCGTTTATTTTACTTCAACTCTAATGCAATCTATCATGTTATTCATATTTATTATGATTAAAAAGCTCATCTCTTTACTCAATTAGTTGCCTGTAACAATTTTAATTATGAATAAATATCAGAGATAAATTTGAAGATTTATTTATTAAAAATCCAAATTTCAAATTTTTGCGCGAAAACAAGTAGAGAAAGAATTACAAAGCCAGACTAGGATACTCGAAAAAAGATCTCAAATGATCTTAAAAATCGCAAAAAATCGCATAATTTTGATTTGGTAAAATTCGCATTTTTTTGTTGAATGAATGATCTAATGTACACAGAAAAGTCTTTTGCCATCCCTTATTATCATTTTCTACTAGAATATTACAGTTTAAGGCTGTATTTTAGTTGAAATTGCAAATTTTTTTTGTTTTATATTCGGAAATTTTTTGAAAAATTTCGAAATTTGTAAACAAAGAAATCAAATTAAAATTTCGTTGATTTCATGATTTATCAATTGATTCTTCACTAAACGTTTAATAAGTGTAAAACATATGATAATAGATGCTAATCTATAGTGAAACGAGTAAGAACATGTTTTTTAAATGACAAAATTGAACAAAGATTGAAAGATTGCAAAAGATCGCAAAAAAATGTAAAAATCGTCTTCCTCGAATAAAAAGAGCCATTTGCTCAATTTTGTAAGTATGAAAATGATACCGAAAGTGTCCGCCATAGGACGGATTACTTTAGCGCATTTTTGGTGCCTAGATCAGTGTATGTTGACAAATTACAGACTTATTAGATTCCTTTGAGAAATAGATTTGCAGTTTAAAATAATTTGATCGAAATAAATTTAAAATATAGGCAAAGTAGAGTTTATAAAATTTTGATGCATGAAAGTACGGCGAGCGTTTTTAATTGAAGTTCAATTTACCAGAGTCCGAAACCGTTTTAAAAATAACTAAAAATTATTCGATTAAAACTAAAAGCCTAATCGATTCAATTTTAGTTGGTTTTCGTTGAAAATTTCAATTGAATAAGTTTCAGTTGATTTTTAATTTTTTGCAAACATAATACCAAACGGTTTCGGACTCTGTATTTTACAGAATCTTATAAATAAATTTTGTTGAGTTTGAAAATAACGGTTGAGTAATATTCAAAATATTTGAAGTTCCTTTATTTGCCGTTGGTGGCGCTGCAATCGTTTTTGCAGCCAACTTCGCTTTGTTTACATTTTTCAATTTGGAAATTAAATTCGTAATTTCCTAATAATGCAATCAGTGATAGAAATATAACTAAGCGTCGCCGGAATAAACCGATAGTACAAAACAAACACAGCAAACCGGAAGTCGCTAGCTATTATAGTTTTCGAGATCTCGCGCCTCACCGGAGCCAGCCAGCCAGCCAGCCGGCCAAAGTGAATATATAAGCTGCATTGTTGTTCCAAAAATGCGCTAAAAATACGTTAATTCTGAAATTCGCTCAGATTTTTAAATTTTTGAAGGCTCTTTTATTCGAGGGAAGACGGTAGTTATAAAGCGCTTTTTTCGATTTCCGTTTATTCAGAGAATTACCCTTAAGCATAATATTTGGGTTTTTTTTAAAATAATAAGCAATGAATATATTTTATAATAAAAATATAAAAAATTTTTAAGATTCAGCTTTCGGGATTTCCCGATCCCGAAAAAGGAACCCCTAAATAATTCCATATACTTTCATACGTGGAATTATTAGCTGACTTAGGGCAATAATTCCACATATATTTTTATGTGGACTTATTGTCCAACAGGAGGGCAATAATTCCAAAAGAAAAATTTTTGTGGATTTATTGTCTTTCAGTAGGGCAATAAGTCTACATGTAAATGTATGTGGATTTATTGTCCTCCTGTTTGTGGACTTATTGCCCATTTGTGTTGTGGACTTATTGTCTTTGCGTCTTATTGCCCATCACCGTTCATAATTTTTGAATACTGAATTAATATTCCTGCAAAATGTAAGTAATTCTAAAAATGTTTTAAAATTTACAAAATATTTTTAAAAACTTTCAATTATTATTCTATCAAAAATAATTAAAGCTTTCATAAAACAAATGAATTCATAAAAAACAGAAAATTTCATTCAACTAATAATCAAAAAATTCTCAAGATTAAAAAAAAACAAAATTAAATCTCAAAAAATACTTTATTAATTTCCAAATTACAACTAATTTCCATCAATTACATTCAGATCACTGACACAATAAAGTGACTAGCCTAAAAATAACTACCAAACTACTAATTTTTGCTCCACTTTCTCACACATAAAATGTGACTGACACAAGACTCAAGCATATCAAAAAATAACGAAGGTCGCAATTTTCAGCACAATGAAACTTTAATTGCCATTTCTGCTCTTTATTTGACTTCTCATCTTGTCTGACCTCAGATCGCGTAACAGTATAAGCAGATTTTCTTAATCTTTGTAATTTTAAAAGCAACACGCAAGGCTAAAAATAAAAAGATTTGATTTTGTAGTAGGTCGAAGCCCTTTTTTTCTTTAAATATCTAATTATCAGTTATATAAGTCAAAAAAAATATTTGAAAGTCTTTTTTGTCAACAGAACTCCCTCAAAAATAAATAAAAAATTGTAGAGGAAATAAAGTAGAGAATGAGTCATTAAGTGAGGCAAACGAGTTTATTGTTGTGTTTGTAATTACCATTCGACGACTCGTGCTCATGTGGTGTATGAATTTTTCTCTCTCTTTTTTTTCTTGTCTACTGTTGTTGTTGTATAATTTATAGACAATAAGAATAAAGTAGATTCACCCATAACATTACTTACTTACAATTTCTTTTTTTCTTTTAAACTCATTCAAAGATTGAGCTTTGCAGAATTGAATTGAAAAAATTACTTTTTCAGAGATGGGAAAGATTTGAATGATAGAAGACAAACAGTTAAAATAATTTATGTAAACATGGAATAAAAAATAAATTTGTGAGATTAATAAGAAAAGTAGTGTAAAATATTACTATATTTTAAAATGTAAATAAAATTTTTTTACCCTTTACAACATAACGAATGTTTTTATGACATTTTATGTGTTACTTCAAATTCAAATTTTAAACAAAAATTTAAAATATGAGTTAATTTTATTAATGATTAGAAAATCGTTTATAAAGGTTTATAACTAAATTTTATTGCTTTTAATTACAATATTCCCTTGTAACCAAAAATACGTTACAACATTCCATTGGTATGCCGCGGCATGCTAGCGGATTTTTCTAAAGATTTTAGGTTAAAAGTTTTGATCAAAAAATTATTTTCTTTACATCAGATATCACACGCAACATGTGTCAGTGCAAAATTTGTCATTTTAAGAAAAAAATGCCTTTGTTGCTGTTTTCGTCATTTGCCAAAATTGAATATCTTGCTTTGAAAAAGTGTCAACTTTCCTTTATTTCTTAACAAAATTTCTTTAAAAAAATTAATGAAAATTTATATAAACAAAACTTTGAAAACAAAGTAAAGTGAAAACTAAACTAAAATTTTTTAGAACTAAAAATACAAAGATGTAAAAATTTAGTTTGTGAAGAGTTTTATTAGTTTTTTCGGATTTTTCTTCGATTGAAATTAAAAAAGTTTTAAGAATTCATTTTTTATTTAAAATGATTTAAACCTAAACAAAATTAAATAATAATGAAATCTAAGATTTAAATTATTAAGTCACAAAAATTTTTTATTTGTAAGTTTAACTTTTTTTCCAACTCTGTAACTCACCTTGATTCTATAATACATCTTCACTCCACCTTAATTTAAAGACAAAAAAGAAGCAAAAGAGCACTGAAGTGAGAAGATTCTTAATTTCATTCCCTCATAATTTACTCATATGTATATGGAAAATACTGAAACAATAAAACACACACAATAACTAAAAGAAAACTGTAAAAAATTTATAAAAAGAAAGCAAAATTCAATTTATAATGTATGAAATCATTTTAACTTCATTTTATTGTCTCTAAGTCAGCAATGTTGTTTTAATTTTTTCAATAAAATATTTATATACTAAAATGTAATGTATTCAATGTGAAACTATGTCATATAATAATGATAATAATAATTATTTATATGTGTATATATATGATGTTGTTTTTAACATTCAAGCAGCAAATAATGTAATAAAAATGCAAATGCTTTATTTTCTCATTTTCTTTCTAGTGAGGTTCAAGCTACGTGCGTTGGTCGAATATATGCGACATTAAAATTATTTTATGAAAATAAAAATTATCGAAAACAATTAATTTAGAAGGCTTACACGCACATTCAGCCCTAGTGATATCCATGATAGATTACATTCGGAAATTTAAATTTTATAATTCAACCGGAAGCGAAACTTACATTTAAAAAAAGTTATCAAAAAATCGTGATTTCGAAATGCATAAATTTTATGCTACATAATACACACGTTAACATGTACATTATTATTTTGCTAGTGATCTTTCTCAGTCTCTGATTATGTTTTATTACAATTATTTTAAACATTCAACACACACGTGAATACAAAAAATATTCTTCTTCGGTAGATGTACATAAAATTCAGTTATGTAGAGAGAAAAAACCACCAAGCAGAGCTAAATAAACTCTTTTATATTAAAAAATTATTTTATTATTTTGAAAATGCTAAATTGTATTTATATAAAATTTGGAATGTTTGGAAAGAGAGAGATATGTATCATTTATGAAGACTTTTTCAATTTTAATTTTTATTTATGATTGAATAAGAAGTGGAAATGTTTTAAAAAAAACTTTTAATGAAACATTTTAATGCAAAGATTCTGTAAACAAAAAACAATTTCAAATATTTTGTTCTTTTTTAAATTATTGATCTGCAAATTTTAATCAATTTACTATGAAGAGAATAAATTTAAGTAAAGGTAAAGTGTTGTCGTCAATTTAATTTAAACAAAATAAATATTTCTTTTTATTCATTCAGTATTAATTTCTCATTTCTAGAAAGTAAATTTCTTAATTTAAGAAAGATTCTTCTACATTAGGCAGTATTAAGATCTTTTTACCTATTTCCACTTCCATTTTCAATCATAATAAAAGTTGTGCATGTTTTTTTCAATTTTTAATCATTCAACATGAAATCTAAGCAATAAAAATACAATTTTACTCACTAAAATTAAGTAGCGTATTATTTGCCGAATCATTTATTAAATTGTTACATTTTGCAATCGATTTATATTGTTGTGCTTTTGAGCTCTTAACTATAAGCTCATCGTCACTTGAACGATTGTTATTATTATTACTGTTAACGCTACTTGTATTATTCACAATAATTTGCGGTGTCTTCGAGTATGGAATAGTTTGTGTGATGCAATAATGAGGTGGTGCTGCATTAATTTGGCTTGATTCGAGTAATAAATGATACCATTCGAGTGGATTATATTGGTCCTCACCACCGAGCTCAGAAGGAAGAATATCACGTGCAACTGCTTCATGAAGTGTAGATAAATTTGATCCATGTAATTTTATTCGCTCACGTGTTTTTGCATTGAGAAATGGTTTAATTACAGAGAGAGCTGCTTCAACAAACCATGGTTGACCTATAAAATGGATTCCTTTAAAACGTACTGGAAATGAATCTTGTAAACCTTCAATCATTAGTTTTAATATTTTTGGATTCAAATGTGCGCTCTGTTTTAATGTAAAATTTGTCCAATCAACTATAGCAACAAAGCCATTTGCTTGATTTTGTTTGTTCTCAATTAATTTTTCTAATGTCAAAAGCATCGCACGATAGACAGTCAATAATGAGTATTGTGTGAAATCCCAATTTGATGCAAAAAATACAAGCACTTTACGACCACGTCGATCTCTTTTTCTAAGCACACCAGGAAAACCATCACGTAATGCCATTTGAATTGTATCATCAAGCACACAAAGTCGCTGTAGTAAATCATGATTCTTTTGTCGATATAGTTGATAATTAATGAGCAATTGGAAGGCTTCTGAGACATTAAATTTTCGAGCAAAAAGAAATCTGTACAAAAATTCATCATCAGAATAGCAAGATTTATCGCGCAATGCAAGATCTCGGCTTGCTCCTATTAAATCTTTTAAAATAATCAAGGCACGATATCTTTCATTGGCATCATGCTTGTTGAACACCATTTTGTCACTTTCCATCTTCCCACTTCCATAAACTTTATTATTAAAACATGGCTTATGGTAGTGACGATAATCAGGCGCTGTAGGATTATTATCATATTCATCCCAAAAGTCTGACATTTTTTTTATTTTCTTTTATCGTTTTTACTGTTTAAATAATTATCGCTATTGTGCCCAAATGACTATCAAATCATCATCATGTCTGTAAAGAAAAAGAAAAGATAAGTGGTCTATTTTAACCTAAAGAGTGTGCAATTAACAAACATGGACATAACTAACTGTTGTTAGTTTCATTTCACTTCTTTCTTATGCTTGTTAGCTCTTTTTTCGGCAGTTCATCAGTATGTGTTTATTAAAGTGCGCTTCGTGACCTAATTTTATGCCATTTTGATATTATTATTGTTGAACAGAATTTTATCTATCAAACTGTTTATGATTTTCTTTTATTATTCGTGCAAGTATGAGCATGCAAACGAAATTTGAATTGAATAGTTAAGCTGAATTGTAGCGGTTGTTAAAGGATTTTATGGGTATTGAATTGTCGGAATGACAATGATGTGTGGTAATTCGAGGAGATTTTAGTAGTTTTTTTCGGTATTTGATATTTGGAAATTGAGCTTCTTTCCCTCATAAAAATGAGTCAATAACTGAAATCTTAAAGTTGAATAAGCTCTAGAGAATCTTTGAAATTGTTATGAAATATTTTTAAAATTATTTAATAAATTTGAAACTCTGTTTATTATATAGGAATTAGCAATTTATGATTTTGTAAACTTTCTTTATATTTCTCGCATCTTTATCAATTTTCGCGACTTTTTAAATGACTTTTTGAAATGATTTTTCGTAGATAAATTATAAAAATTAATTTTCAATTTCATTTTACAGCTTAGAATTTTAAAAATCAATGAATTAAAAATGTAAATAAAAAATTTAAACTTCAAAAAATCGTTTATTTAAAAAAATTTAAATCCTCTTTTAGTATAAAAAAATTCGTCGATTTTTTATTACAAATAATTTAATGTAGGCGAAAAACAGCTTGCCTTAAGTGAATTTCTCAATCATCAATTAATATGTAATGAAAATTCTCACAATTTACTTTTTTAAATTGAGTTATCTTTATGTCTTTTTTTCGTTCATGTAATTTGTAATTTATTGCTTTAATATTTCAAGACTATTGACTATATATGAACTGGTGGAGAAGTTAAACTAAAGTGAATTCAATTAACGGCTATAATTTGCAATCGCATGCATGTAAGTGCATGAGAGCTGATGGTGTTGGCGAGTAAGTAAAGTGTTTAGTGTCAATTTGACTTAGTAGAAAGAGAAAAAAGATAGAAGTTAAGAGTCAAGGCTTGTTGCAAAAGCAGTTGTTTTGAACTCAATTTTTAAGTGAGAGGAAGATAAAAAATTGGAAGTATTATTAAATATTTTTAAATTATAAAAAAATTGTTTACATTTTAAGAAAACAATTTCAATTTTAACGTCTTTTCTAAATTTTAATTATGAATTTTCTTTAATTTAATAAATCACAAAGAAAAATTCCTTTAAAACAAAGAAATTCAATGAAACTTAACACGACAAGATTTATTGATGAAAACCACTGTTCTTTTTCTTGTTCTTCTTCATTATTTTCTTTCTTTCTTCTAGGAAGCGCACTGTCATTAAATAAAGATTGACTTTGTCAGTATTTAGCAACAAAGAATGTTTACATTCACTTCTAATAAGTGTTTATTAATATAAGATCTCCATCATAGGCAGTTTGCCATTGACATTTGCTATAAATTTCATTATTACATGAAACTCATTAAATTTTATGTATCTAAAATTAACTAAATTATAATTTGCACATAAACAAGATTTCAAGATTTAACTATGATTGATTTTTGAACTAATTTATCAAGTTTTGCAACAAAAAGTAAATAATTGACTAAGACGAAGATAAAATTGAACTTTCATCTTTTACTATTTCATAATTGTCTCATTTCCTATCTTCAATATTTATTATCGGAAATTTTAACGATAAGCATAATAATTTTAGACTCTCGCACTCGAAAAAATAGAAATTTATGTCGACATAATAAATAAAAATATTGGGAATATGAGAACAAAATAGAAATCTAAATGCAATAGAGTGCAAGCTGACTAAAATTGGAACGCTCCTTAACGAGTAAGAAAGAAGAACTTCACATATGAAACGACAAAGAATAACGTGAGGAGGCAAAATTAAAAGTTTGCTTTCACCGCATGACTAATCAAATGTGAGAAAATAAAGAATGAGTCGAGTTCATCATAATTATATGAGTAATTTTTTGCATCACTCTTTTTTTGCACTTTCCAATTAACCATAGATTTTAATTAGCTCAAGGCTCGTGCTGATGTAGACTGCATATAATTGCGGCATGCGAATGTGGTTGTTATGATATTTAGATGGCGTCGAATAAGATGAAAATTTTTAAAACATCGACGAAGTTCTTTTAGCGCAGTTTTTTAAAAAAATTGAGAATAACCGTCAATGCATATTTATTTTTTAAACACGAAATTCTCAAAAACATACATTGTAACATGAAAAACTAAAAAAATTTTTGATAATTTCACAATTTTAAATTTTTGAATGTAACGATCAATCAGAATTTGAAAGATTTAAAAAAATTTGTGAATTTTAAAAAATTAAAAAATTGGTATTTTCAGTCAAAATGCAAAAAAAAATTAAAATTTTCTCAAAGCTAAATCTTAAAAATGACTAAGCTGCAGTTCGTGTATAAATGAAATCACATTTCGAAGCCATTCAATCGCGTATAGTGTAAAAATTCGCGGTCACTAACAAACACAATGTTTGTTACATGAGAGTTAGATTGAAACATTTTTTTTACTGCTCAAGGAAGGTCGACTGGTTTTCTCTTCTTCTTGCTCTTCTTTTATATTTCTCTTTTCACTCTTTTCTCTTTCTCTTATTCAAATTTAATCTTCATGTAGGCATTGAAATGTTGCAATTAGAATTTCGTATTAAAATATGTCTGAGATCGCCTACAAAAATAATTCTCGACACTTCATTTTGTTATCAGATTTGATGTGAATCAACACAACTGCTAAGTGAGAAATTTTTTGTCTATTTTTGGAACATAGTGTCAAGGTTTATGTATCTTAAACATTTTATATCATGAAAATTAATTTCAAATTGCTAAACTCATCATGAATAGACAATTAGCAGCAAGTAGATCACTCAAATGATCTTTTAATTGAACTTTGAGTGCTTTACTGCACGAAAAAACTATAATTCAACATAATTATAATAATAGAATGATCTATTAACTTCCATGCTTGTAAACTAGAGAAGGAAGTAACTCATTGCTGCTGTCCTTGGCGCATCAAAATCAATTACTTGGGAAAAAAACTGCATTTGGACGTAGGAAGCGAAAATATCGGTAGATTTTTGCGATCGTGGAATTAAATTATGTTTTTGAACAATCGATGAAATCACGAAATATTTTGGAATTTATTTTTAACGTATTTTTAGAATTTGTAAATCTAAAATTTCTAATTTCGTTCCTTTTGCAATTTATTTTAAATTGACTTAAAATATTTATTTACTCAAATTATTTTTAACGTTTGTTAGAATTTTAAATTTTTTTCTATCTTCGTTTCTTTTAAAATTAAAATTAAAATTTCTGAACTCAAACTCGATCATTCACTGATGTCATGCAGAAAATAAGTTACAATAAGTGAAATTTGTCATTTTTCTCTAGCAGCTATCAATTATAGCGGTTCTGGTTGAGTGAATTTCACCTGCATTTTCTCACTATTCGAATGTGTTTGTGTATTGAAAAATAAAATTTTATTATTTGAAGAGAAAAAATTTCTAGGTAGTAATAACCAGTTAGAACACTTAGAACTTTAAAATTTCTTTTTCTTTTTAATCTCAGCCTGTGTGTTAACTGGATCAAAAAACTCAGCGCAAACCTTCTAATTATTACGCACGTTTTACATCAGAATCAAGTAAATATTCTAACTTAATAACCAAAGAAAATTATCACATTCATTATATACAGACCATATTCTGAATTGCCACAAAATAAATTAATCTTCGGTCTTATGAGAGCATGATTTAATCCCTTTAAATATCAAAATTGGCAGCAGTTAATTCTAGTCTAATGAATAACCGCATATTTATTTAATGTATTATTAAAAATACATACAGAGAGAGAGAGAAAAATTCACAATTATGACTTAATTTAAATATCATTATTTATTGCTTAGAGTTCACACCTATGACGATAAATTGTGAAATAAACACAGAATTTATTTATTTTGTCTGATAGTAATTGAGAAGCAAAAACTTAAATTAAAAAAATCTTGAATAAAAATTTTGAAAATTAAAAATGTTTGCAAGAAAAAGTTGTTTAAATTTAACGGTTAAAATAAATTTTCATTGAATATTTTATGATATGACCAAATTTATAAAAAAATTGTCTGAATATTATTTTTTTAAATATTTTTTGACTATTTTCTGGAAATTCACAACATTTTGGAAATTTTAATACATTTTTAAATGTTTGTTTACATTTTACAAAATTTTTAATATTTTGATGATTTCAACAATAATTTTACGTGTCAATATTTATTATTTAGAAAAATCTAAACCGAAATAAAACACTAGAATATTCCGATTTTTAAAATTCTTAAGATTTTACAACATTTCATTCTCAGTCAAAACAAAATTATTTTGCAAACAAATATTTCTCAAAATTAAATTTAATCAAAAAACAATTGCACAAAAGTTTCCTCTGGGAATCGCAAAAAAGGTTTATTATTTATCGTAAATAGCTTTCGTCACATGTATTTTTTATCGATAAATTTTGACACACATCATCAATTTACTGTCACAGTGAATTTTTTGTCTATTTTTATCGTCGCTTTAAGCAAACATCCACAAGTAGTAGTAACACTAAATACCGCAAAAAACTCATTGTCATTTATGTGTAATTAGCATATATGACCACATCAAATAAACTCGAACGATGCTCGATTATTTAATCTCGAAAAAAAAATTTCAATTGCTGTGCGTGTGTTGCAAGTTATGCCGAAAAAAAGCAATTTTTAATAATAAATTTTATGTTAGTTACATCATGTATGCACATTTCTAAATAATTTAAGCACCTGTATGTTTCTATTCACCTATTTCAATGTCATTTATCGATTTCTTATTTTCAATATCGATAAAACATTCAATTTTGTCACTTTGCTGCGATTTGCAGCTACTAGCTGAATTGATTCTTTTACTACGCGCTAAATGGAACAAAAAGACTATGGAACAATTGGCGTCCGACTGAATGGCACGAAAGCAAAACATAAACTGAAAGCACACAGACAGAGCAAGTCATAGTGAGAGAGAATGAGAAAAAGCAAGTTTTATTGTTGTTGGCATGTTGGTATCCATGTGTATTTTATCGATTTGTGTGAGTGAATAATTTTGTTAGTATTTGAGTAAATTTATTTGTATCAATGTTGATCATTGCTGTTCAACTATAATTAGAATTTCAAGTTCTTCTCTTTCTTTGGTACGGAAATTAATATTCTTTAAATTTTGGGCTAATTTTCTGCGCGCGTAATTGTCACGGAAATTTCATGTCGATCAAACAAGGTAGAAAATAATTGCTATGATTGCATAACATCAAATCAAACAAATATCATTAAATGATCTAGCAATGTTTCAATTAGAATTCTCATTCAACTACAATTTCAGCCCGGATCAAAGATCATACGAATCATCATCAAGAGTAGCGAGCAGTCATGAGTAGCAAACAAGCGGCAGTTGATGCCGAAAACAAGTCAAGCACAAATTTTCGCTCTCGGATGATTCATGGGAACAACACAGACTCGCTTTATTTTAAATGATGAAATTCAATTCTGTGCTGTCGCTTTATGTTGACAATTAAATGATTTCTTACTTTTTTACCTGATTGGCTTAAGGAAGTTTTTCAACTTTGTGTAAATATTTTTAAAGATTTAGGAATTTTTTCTTAGTTTTTTTGTTGATTACTTATGAAAATGATTGAAAATAATTTAAAAATTTAGGCTTTTTCCGACCGGGAACGGGAACGGGAATTCCCGGGAATTCCCGTTCCCGTTCCCGTTCCCGTTCCCGATGAAAATCCGGGAATTCCCGACTCCGGGAATGACTCCATACAAATATGAAAAAACATGAAAAATTTTTCAATTTTTTTAGGAAAATTTTAAACTTTTTTAATATTTTTCAGTTAATTATCCAAAATCAATTAAAAAATTAATTCTAGCCATTTTCATTAATGTTTATTAGTATTTTTTCAGATATTGATAAAATTTTCAATAGACAATTCCTAAATTGGGAAAAAAAATTAATTTAATTCTTTTTCAAGTTTTGGTTCAAATTTTCGAAATTCGATGATAAAAATATTTTTATTTGATTACAAATAAATATTTAATTTAATGACTTCAATTCTAAAACTTATTATTTTTATGGGGATTCAAATTTACTTAAAACTTTTTTTTTTCAAATAGAAATTATTTCATAAACACAAGTTTAAATTTATTTTGAAAACATTTTTAGATTTTCGATAATTGCCTTTTCATTACTACTAACCTTATAAAAATTTTATTTCTAGAAATTCAATTTTCCTTTTATTTTACTATAAGTTATTCTCTAAAAGTAATCTGTATTATGTAATTTATAGTTATATATAATTCGAAAAAAATTTGAATGAACAAAATCACTTAATAAAGCTGAAATTTTGTAAAATTTTGAAAAATCTTAATATCTGTAAGGTAGTAACATTTGAGAATCGAAATAATTCTAAATAGAAGCAAAAAAATGTAAAACAACTTTTATAAATATATAAATTCAAGTTTCTTTTATCTTTCCTAATAGTTTAAAAGAAGAAAGAGTTGAAGTTTAAAAATAAACTTTAATTTTCATATGACTAAGTTGAATTTACAATTTATGAATTGACCAATAGAACAGTAAAAAAATACAGTAAATATGTAAAAATTAGTCATTTTAAACAATTTTTTGCTTTTTTTGGTTTTTTTCATAGTTTTTTTTTTTTCATTCCCGTTCCGGGAAATTCCCGTTCCCGATCACTCATTCCCGTTCCCGTTCCCGTTCCGGAATTCTCAATTCCCGGGAATTGGAAAAAGCCTATAAAAATTTCAACAAAACTTTTCAAATTTTTGGTAATTTTTAATTTACAGATGCTTCAAATTTTCAAAAAACTTTGAATCTTCAAAACTTTTGATGAAAATTTCAAAATTTAACGAAATTTTGATTCAAAAAATTTACTGATAACTTTAACGAAAAATTTCATAAAGTTTTTACAAAATATTTTAATTTAAAATGCCAAATAATGAATTAATAATTTTATAACTAAATTGGAATTAATTACAACTCAATAATTCAAATTAATCATTTAATTTAGCAAGATTTAAAAGATAAATGAGAAAGAAATGAGGTCAAATGAAATTTACCTTTTTTGATAATTGAAATTTGTTTCAATTCAAAATCCAAATCGAATCAATTACTTCAGATTACTTCAATTATTTAATCTTTCATGAAAATCAACTTTCAAAAACACTTTAAATTCAGCATACAAAAAAACTCATTTAAATTCCCAAGTGTGTATGCTGTCCTTTAAAAATGTATCAAAAATTCATCTCAGCTTCCACTTTTTATCAATTCTCAAATTTTCGTTTTCATTATATATTTTTTCGTTATTTTGAGAAGATAAAACTGGTTTGAAAACACACGAGTTAACGTGCTAGAAAGCATGAAAAAGTACATTAAATTATTTTAAGAGCATCGTCGTCCAAATATCAATCAAATGAGATGAGAGTGAACTGAACTTTCAATTCTTCTTTCAACCATTGAGCATTGTATACTGTTAAACATGATATTCTTGAGAGAATAAATCAAAAGCAAGTGAAATGTAGTTGGAAGTAGAAAAAAGAGGAAGACGAAAAAGTAAAGTTTCGTTCTTGCATGTAGAAATGTTGTTTATAAACTGGTTATGGCTCTAGATTTTGCCGGTATAAAATTATTAAATCAAGATATTATTAACATGTTTTTGCAATCTTTTTAGATTTTTTTTAAATTTTAAAATTCTAAATTTAGGGCCTTTTTTGTTTTTATTAATTAAGAAAACCGTTAAAGTTCGTGTATATTGAAAATGAAAATTTGATATTTCATAATTATGTCATAGTCTTTCCCTATTTTTAATTATTTTCTAAGAAAATAAAATTATAATTCATTGAGGGTTACTTTTGTGCACCTTTTCACTCTATTTTTATTTATTTTCCCTTCATAAATAATGCAATAAGTTGTAAGTATTCTTTTTCTCTCCCCCTCATCTATTTAAACTTTTTCTGCACCTGATACAATACATGAAATCTCGTTCATTAAACTCTCCTCGCACAAAAAACTTTATTATTTTGGCGAGTTCTTTATGGCTTTCTACTTGGTTATAAAACGGAAATGTTAATAGGTTTTGTTTCTTACCAAACTCGGTCTGGTGTATGAAAAGAAAAAGAAGAAAAGTCAAGAAGACATAGGAAATCTTCTTCCGTCTAATTAATATACAATGCACATCGTTCAGACTTGTTATTCTCTCTCACATGTGCTTTATTGCGTTATGAATAAACAACTGAAAGAATTTTATTTTTTGCGTAAATTTTTTTTATTTTTTATTTCAAGTTTACAATATAGAAAAATTTTTTTAGTCAAGTACAATTACATCATCATTGTTATCTGTAAGAGAGTGAGAATTTAGCGAACGCTTCATTGAGCATTTCAATTGCAATCGCTTACCTGGCTTCTTTTTCTGCTGCTGTTGACTTTGTTGTTTTCGCTCAGCTAATTTTTGTTGGAGGGTTTTTGGAGGGCTTATAACAGACGACGGTGAATGAGTTAATGGTGGTGTATGTTGTGAAAAAGGCGACGGCGAATGCAAGGGCTTTGGCGATGTAATTTGCATTGGACTGCTGAAACTTGATGCAATATTTTTACCAAAGTCATAAGGGACTTTTGTTGTTGTCGGCACTTGGGATTTTTTACTTGTAGTGTTGCTGCTACTTGCACTTGACGATGGTTTCGATTTTTTCATTATTGTTGTTGAAAGTCCATGACCTGTAACTGTTATTGGTTTATTTTTGCTCAATCCTTGCTGTTGTTGCTGTTGTGTTGCTTGATAGCCTTTAAGAAATTCTTCATAAGATTTCAGCATGTCTGACTGACTTGAATTGCGTTTTGCAGTGCTGCTGCTGCTACTTGCAGTAGTACCAAACACTTCAGGCGTAATTGACAGAGTCGGATTGAGATTGAATTTTGACAATGAACTCATCGCTTGAGCTGGCTGTTGTTGCCGCTTGTCCTTGCTCTTTTTCTCAGAATTGGTCTTTTGTTGTTGTGATGGTTGCACATTGGGAATTGTTGGTGTGATTGACAGTGATTTAGGTAGATCAGGCAATTTTAAATTTGTTCCAAGTAGACCATATTTACTTGCATTATATTGTTTCTTACTTTCCTTAATATCACCAGTTAATTTCCGACTGCCAACCGATGATGTCGTCTTAGTTATACTTGCATTTGATGTTGTACCTCCAAGTGACATTCTTGAGTTACTTGTACTTGTTCCAGTAATTGTTGTGGTCGTAATAGACAGAGAATTACTTAATAAATTTTGTTGCAAACCCTGTAAATGTCCACTACTGCTGCTTGCACTCCCACTCGATGCCATTAAAGTTTCTAACATTTTTAATTCATTACTGTTGCTGCTTTTACCACTTTTTGATGCACTTGCTGATGCCAATAAACTTGATGCAAATGTAGGATCACTAAGAAGTGACAATTGTTGCTGTTGTAATGGTATACCTAGCATTTTGTAATATTCACTAAGATAAGATGAATTAAAAACAGATGGATTACTGTAAAGTGCCATCAACATAGAATTATACATTGAACTCATTGCAGCTGATGATGATGACGATGATGTTTTGGCACCTGAATTACTTGATCGTGGTTTTGTTCTAGCACTGTTGCTGCTCGTATTTACTTGTGTGGTCGAAGGCAAGGGCGATGATGATGCTTGCGGTTTACTCTGTGGTGTGTTTGACACAGATTGACTTTGAACAGCAGCAGCTGTTGGCGGTGTGCTGCTATTTAAAATTGATTTATTGATTTCACTGACAGATTTGACCAAAATTGGTTTAGGTGATGAAGTTGATGGCGATGGCATTTGAGCCGATTGCTGCTGTGCAATTGGTATTGATGGATGAGGATTGGTTGTGATTATTCCTTTCTCTAAATTCTTACGGTAATTAATCTCTTGCGTACACATTTTGAATGCCAAATCTGTATAATTTACATTGTCAGGCAGCATCATTTTATCTTTAATATATTCTTTATAAACTTCAACTAAAACGCCAGAAAATAAACTTTGATCTTTTTGTTGGAATGTTTTGAGAGTTTTGCGATTGGCTTTAAAAATTTCAAGCATAAGTGAAAGTAAATCACGATCAGTATTTTTGCCCTCGCTTATTCCATTAATCACTTCACGTAATTTATTCTTAAATGCTTGAACACAACATGCTACAGCCTGTTGGAAAAGTTCTCGCTTGTCATTATCATTTAAATATTTTTTGTCAGCTTCTGGATTTCTTTGTAGTTGCAATGCCAAATCAATTAATGTTTCATAATCATTAGTTTTCTTTAGAACATCCATAAGAATTATTATACATTTTGTTAAATGTGTAGTAAAACTTCCAGGACGTTCAATTTCTTGTGATGGAATTCGCCAAATACCATTGAAAAAATTGTTATTTTTACGTTCATGGAAAAGTCCATTGATTGAATTTCCCAAAGTTGTTTTATAATCAGAAGTGAGCAATAATTGTCGACATTTTTCAAGTGAAACATTAACATTCAAAAAATGATGCACAAGACGATAAATTGATTTGTAATGTTCAGGAAATCGACTTATGCATTCTTCGAGATTTCTTATGCACATTTTATAAATATTATCAATTGTTTCTTGATCAACAAAGACATTTTCTTGATCAATATCATCATCACTTGTTGTAGACTCACTGTCGCTACTATCTGAACTTGAGTCTGATGAAGTTGATGATGAACGTGTTGTTGTGGTTGTGGTCGTTGAAGTGATTGCGCTCTCCTGTGATCCACGACGTGAAGCAACTTCTCCTTCAATTATTTTTTTAATCACTGGCTGAATTGGTTGCTCTTCAACTGTTTCTTTTTCTTCTGTGACTTCCATTTTTTCAATATCATCAAGTTGTGGAACAAAATTATTCAACAGCATTTCTGAAAGATTTTCATCTGATTCTTTAATCGGTTCCTCAACTTTAGGAATTTTTGATGGTTTTGGATTTGGTGTCGATTCTGCTGTTGATACTGTGTTGATTTTTCTTTTCAGTGCATTTATGTTGTCTTCTGGTTTGTGAATAAATTAGAAAAATTATTTTTAAAATTTTGTTCAAATTAAGTTTAAGATTAAGTTTTAGGCAGTTAAATCTCTATTAAACTTGATTTAAGTAACTTGACTCACGTGACTTGACTAAACTAAAAATTATTTGATAACAACTTGAATTTAAAGACTTGACTTAAGTGTCTTGACTTGAATTTGATTTCAACTTACAAAAACAAGATTACAAAAAGACAAAAACTTACCATTAATTTTAGCTCTATTATAAGCAAATGGACTTGTAGATAATTCTTTGAGTACGCGCATAAAAAGCTTAGCCGTAGGTTTGTTTATCTTGCTGTGCTGCTCAATATACTTCAAAATGCTCGCTGTTGTACGATAATAAACTTCAAGTGATTCAACAGCAAGATGTGTTGGATTATTGTGATTAATCTTGATTGGATATGTTGCATTATCTTCATACAAATATTTAGCCGATTTCAAATAGTAATTTAGATAAATTAATGGCATTTCTTTTCTCTTCTCTGCATTCTTGCCCAACATAAATTCATAATACCATTTTTCATCATGATTATCATCTTCATCTTGATTTTTACTATTTGCTACTTGTGTTGTTAATTGTGACACTTCAACAAATGATTTTTGTGATAAATTTAAAAATTTGTCTTTTCTTTCTTCAATTGCTGCAAAATTTTCCATTGAAAGTGTTTCACTTGCTTGTTTTAGATTTCGTGAACAGAATGAATGAAGATGATAAGTAAATGAAGCAAACTCAGTCAAAATTGTTGAATTACGTTTAACTTTTAGGCATTGATTGAAACAAATTATTGCTTGATCTGCTTGTTCTAAGAAGGTCTTGACATCAATTGAATTATAAGAATTCAAACGATCTTCAAGTTTCTTTTGTTTACATAATGATAATGAAGCCCAAGAATCAAATCGATCTGGCTTCATTGTGAGATCATAATAGAAATATTTAATTGGTTTTCCTGTGTCTTGATTTTTGAAATAATAATCAGCAATCAGATAATAAATGCTTGAAATTTTTGATGGTAAAATGTTGACTTCTTTAGGTAATATTGTTGTTTCACCACTGATAAAACTTTTAATTTCACCAATAAATGGTTGAATGTCCAAACATTTTGGAATCAACAGCAAAATTCTCTGCAATAATTGTTCCATTTCACTGCTAATTGAAGCTAATTTAAATGAATCAAATTCAGGCAAAGTGTCAGGACGATAAAGGTCAAATAGTTGAATGGCTCTTTCCCATGTTAATTCAATATTTTTCGCATCATGCTCTTCAATGTGTCGTAATCTGGCTTTTTTTGCAGGAAATCCATAAAGACAATAAGTTGTCTGCTCAAGATGTTCAGCAATATAATCTCTAAATGGCTCAAGCATTGGAGTTCGATAAATTGGTGTTAAATTGTCAAGTAAAAACAGCCACAGTTTACCATTGTCCTTCATGCACCATTGCTTTCTTCCCATTAATTCATGAGCACTGAATAACATCGTCAATGCATTTGGCACAGTTCCAAAGTCTTCAATTTCAACTCCATCTTCGCCAATTTTCTTCTTTCCATGAAGTGCACTGAATATATCGTCCTCACGTTGTACTAATGGAAAGAGAATTATCCATGGAATTGTGAGATTTATCAGATGAGATTTTGGATTGTTTTTGTCAAAAGGTGAATCAAGTTGATTTGTAATAATTTGTGTTAATGACTGAACAAGCCTTGGCAATTTATCATTGAGGCTAAAGAGCAATTCATTCCCATCTTCCTTGATAATTGCTTCAATATAAACTAACGTAAAATTTACCAATGATGCCCATTCTTCTAATCGATATTCAGTTGGTGCAATTAAGAAATTTGTTACTGCATAATAAAGACTTTTTTCAGCATAGCCAAGACATTCTTCGATACGATTAAGACTAAAAAGACATTCAAGTAGAACTTCAATTTGTGTCTGGATCTTTAATGTTAGGCTGTCAATGTTTACTTTTGGTCCAGTACTATAAATTATGCTTTCAAGTAAAATCTCAACAAGTTCATCATAATTTTGTGTGTCATAAAGCTTTTTAACGCTTGCAAGGTTAATTTTTCGCTCAATTTTCACAATCAAATCTTTCACAGTTTTAAAATCAATGAATTTATGATTTTTGCAATTTTTCAATTCAATTGAAATTTCATGGTATTTTGGAACTTCAAAAACTTCTTCAATTTTGTATAAAAATCCAAGTGCATCTTTATAATTATTGTAATGAATCTGCATGCCATAACTAAGCCAAACAAGTCTTAAAAGCATCTTTGTGCACTCCATGTCATCTTCAATGAAGCCAATATTTGCTTGAAGAAAATCTTTCATACGCATAAAATCGTCTGGAATTTCTGCTTTTGTTTCTTCATATTCATCATATAAAAGTTCAAAATAAAACATTCCAGCCCTAAATGTTGATGTGAAATCATCAGCCGGCATGTGATGCATATTGAAATAATCTATATAATCTTCATAAATTGCATAAATTTTTTTATAAAGTGAAATAATTTCTGGCGGAATTATTGTTTGATTCCAATAAAGCGAAATATAACGAACCCATTGAAATAATGGAATATAAAGATCAAAATCACGATTTTTAAATGTTGCCAAATATTCATCAAAAGTTTCCTTTGTCAATTCATTAAATTTTTCAACATCATCAGCATCAGTTTTGCTTGTGTCCAATAATTCACTATTGTCAAGATTTTTTGAATCATCTAAATTAACTTCAGGTGTGAAAGGTGAAATTTTTGATTCAAAAATTTGTGTGAAATAATTTGGCAAAATTCTCTTAATCAACCCATTTATGCTTGTGTCGACAGTTTCTTCTTCATCTTTTTGCTTCTTTCTTGATGAACGACGATTTTTATGCCAACCCCATTCTTTTAGAAAATCTAAATCACTGCATCTTCTTCTTATAGCTGATTTCATTTTTTGATCTAAATTTTCAGCATTCTCTTCTGAATTGTTTTCATTTTCAGCTTGATCTGTGCCATTTTCTTTTGCAACTTCTTGTTGGTCGTCTTTTGTTGTTGTCGTTAAATTTTCTTGATCATTTTCTGTACTGTCAATTTGAAGTTCTGAAGTTGATGATTCTGGCGTTGGTTCTTTTGGCTTTTTTACCCAATCATTCCAATTGAAAACTGATACGAGGCTCTAAAAATTAAAGATAGAAAATTTTGTAATTTATCATTATTCGTAAATTTAACTCGAATTTAACTTAATTTAATTTTTTTTTTGAAAATAAAACAACTGTAAACATAAAATTTTAAACAAAATTCCAAATTAAAATTTTTCAAAAATTTAAAAGCATTCCGGCTCCATTTTAAAAACTTTAACCTCTAATACTTACAAATTTATTCTCAATGATATGCTCATGAACTTTCAATATCAATTTTCCAAAAGAAATCCAACTCAATTCAGTTTCAGAAATTTTAAATTCATCAGTCATTGTCAAATAATTTTCCTCAGTAAAATAATCTTCTTTTGGTGGCGGAAAAACACTATTTTCAGGATCAAATTTAATTTTACAATCATCGTCAAATGTTGGTGCATATCCATATATTCCATCAAAATATTCCAAACATCCTTTAAATCTTGCTCGAATTTCTACTAAAACTTTTATCGCTCTTTCATATTTTCTTTCATCAGCATAACATTTTAGCGCAAATGCATAAGCTGCATCAATTAATTCCATTTGACAGAGTGTCTGCAAGTAGCCATCTTTAGCACCATGATGATTTGGATTTCTTTCAAGACATTTCTCAAATGAAGATTTTGCAATCATCAAATTATTGAGTTTTAATGCAATTTTGCCAACTTTAAACTGTGTAAACACGCAAGTATCATCTAAATTAATAGCATCAACTAAATATCGAAGTGCAAGTTTTAAATCTTCTTTTTCTTCATAAATTAAGCCAATATTTCTAAAGCAATTGTATTTCACAGAGAAAAGTTTGTTATCTTTATCATCATTCGGCACATCACAAATTACATTTGTTCGCAACAAGTCTTCAAAAAGGCTCAATGCAATGTCACTTTTACCATTTTGTTTTAATGATAATGCTCGAAGATATTCTGATGCTGCAATAGTTTCCTGTAAAAATTTATTTTTAAAATTGTTTTGGTTAAAAATAAAATTTTTTAATTTCTAACCTGTGCCTCTTTTGAAACTTGTGTAATTTCATCTTGAACTTCATCTTCTTCATTTGTTAATTCGTTTATAGCAACAATTTTCATCATCTTGATAGGTTTGATTGATTTTTTTCAACTGATAACTTTTTAGCGGCTGATCATCATATTTATGAGATTTTTTTGTTTTTGTTTTGACGCGTTTTATTATGTGAATAAATTCTGAAAGTTTTTATAACTCAGGTATCCGCCCTTGGTGATGATTCTTTAAAAATCTCAAAATAAAATTAAAATCTATAAGTTCTAATAATTCTTATTTCTAAAATTAAATATTCAATAATTTCTTTAATAATTATTTTTCATAAAAAATTTTCTTGTAACGGTCAAAAAAGTTTTAAATTTCCATTTTAATGAAAATAAATAAAAACTTCCACCACAGTAAGTTGACCCTCAAATATCAAGAATAAATTTAAAGATTTTTTCAAAAAAATTAAATTTTATCAGAAAGAGTCAATATTAAAGTGAAATTTTTGTGCAAACAGTAGCATAAAAGTGTTGTAAAAAATTACTCATTGGATTTGTGAAATAAAAGTGAATTTTAGCATACAAAAATGGAGTGATAATAAAAGTGTTCTAGGTATAGGAATAAATTTTCAATTTTTCTACTTAATTCAAGTGGCTTTATTGAAATTTGTTAAACTTTTCATGAAAAATCAATTTTAAAATTCTCAAAAAATGTAAAATTAAACTTTCAAATTTAAACAAAAACGCTTAAAAATTAAAAAATAAATTTTGAATTTCAAGTTCGAAACCAAAATCAACGAATAAACACGAAGAGGAAAAAATTTGACGAAGATTTTTTCTTTGTATTCGCGCCGTTTACGTTTTATAGGAATAAATAAAATCACATGCAATATTCTCAAATTTTATTAGTTATTGCTATGAGTAAAAGAATTTTTATGAAAAATAAAAATTATTTTAATATTAATGCGGCAAAAGGTGAAATGAGAGTTCGAAAAAGATGTAGATGTGATGAAATGCCTTTACAAAAAAATACATTCAACATTGGCATTTATATAAGCAGAATTACAGAAAAATGTATGAGCTTGTATTGCTAAAAATGAAAAAATGCAAACTTTGTTGTGTTTTGCTTCTATAATATTAATAAAAAGCAAATAATAATGAAATGAACTTTTCTTTTGAGAAAAATAATTGAAAAAATTGAATTTAAGAAATAGGAAAAAAGATTTTGAATGGGATCTAAAATTTGTTTTCTCAATTTAAATTTCGAATTAAATTTTATCGAGTAACTTTCTTTAATCACATTCAATTCTTACATGGAAGATTCTCAAATTGTGTTGTTGTTGTAATTTTTCTGGGAATGAAAATTTCTCTTTAATTATATAGTATTATAAAGTGCTTAAACACTTAAAAGATGTGCTTTTAGCTCTAGTTATTATTTGTCATTAGGATGAAGTTTAAATTGATAATTTCCGAGTTTTTTCCATTCTCAAAGCGTCAATCTGATAACGCTGCAAAATGAGAATGGATTTTTAGAGAAAACTACAAATCCAATCTTTGTGTTTCTGGTACCAAAAGATAGATATTAAAAAAGTAGCCACTACCAATCTGGTATTATTCAGGCGTTTTAATGCTTTGTTTTATCAGGAAATAGATTTTTAGTGAAAATTTTTACGTTATCAGATTGACATTTTTTTTAAAGCGCTTGGTTGAAATTTTTAAAATTTAAAAAAACGTTTTTTGTAAATTAAATTTTTTTTTGATTTTTCAATCTTTTTTTCTCTCTACATTTTTTTGATATCATTACTTTTTTATGATTATATTTTTGTCTTTCTTCATCATCATTCTTGAGCTGATTTTTGATTCTTTCATAATACAAAACATTATTTTTCTTTTGTTTCTCACGATAATTTTGCAGTTTTTCTTCATTTCCCGGTTGTTTAAGCTTTTCGAAATACTGTTTCATTCTTTGATTTAACATATCAAGTATATTTTATAAATATATCACTTTAATTTAACAAAAGAAATTAGTTTTAATAAAACTTCAATCAGAATTTTATTTATTTTAAAATAACGCTAAGAAAAAATTTAAAAAACAAGCAAAGAAAACTTGCAAAGATACAAAAAATAGAAATTCAACATATTTTGAGAATCGTCCACATACAGTGTGCAAAATTTAGATAAGATAAAAATTTAAACAATAAAAAAAAACTGTAAAATTAAAATAAATTTTTTTGAACATTCCTAATGTTCAGAAAACTTTAAATACAATCATAAATTTAGAATATTTTTTATCATAAAAATTTTTTTTTTGAATTTGTTTACATTTTTTAACATTTTGAAAATTCATAAATTCCAATTTTGAAAATGGAAATTGATTTACAAAAACTTAATGTTGTTTCAAATAAAAAATTATAATAATTATTTAAAATTCTTCCTTTATTTTGTCAACAGATTTTCGATTCACATTATAAAAATTCCAAAATTTTATAAATGGCGGATCGGAACAACAACAAAGGCTCGAAGCAGCAACAACAAAAAGATGGAACTAGCACAATCAGTTATCTGCCAATTCTTTTTGCAAATGGCTATCCAATTGCACTGGAAAAGATGACAGAAGAACAATTGGAACTTTTTATTCCATTTCTCGTCAGATGTTCATTAAATCTTAAAAATAATGAAGAACCTAAAACTGCTCCAAAATGGTGGCCGTCTGAAATTAATTTCAGCGTACCATTCGAAAAGCCAAAAGACTTTAAAAGCGTAAGTTTGAAACTATTTTGATCAAAAATTCTTAAAATAATTTTTTTTATTTTTATAACACACAGGATTGGAAAGAAGCCATGAAAAATTTAGTGACTGAATGTTACGATCATCATAAGCAACCGTTCCTACTGAGATATTCAAAAGAACTCAGCAAAAATGACACTGCCAATCTGCGGTATGTCAGAGATAGTGACACTACGACAGCTCTTTGGAGTCGTAATCCCGAAAAATTACTCCTAACTTTTAGAAATGACTTGATGGTGAGTAAAAACAAAATGATAGGAAATTAATGGAATTTTTTGTGTCCACTGAAAAAAAGTTATACGAAGCTAGAATTTTTACTTTTTGATCAAATTGATTTTAAAAACAAAATTTCTTCCATTGCATTGTTTTAAAGAACTTTCTTGTAAATAATCATGTTAAATGTAGGGGTTCTCGAACGGGAACGAGAATTCCCGAAATGATTTTTGCATACAAAATGCCAATAAAAAATTTAAAAGCAAAAAAATTATGATTTTTTCTATCATATTTTAACATTTTATGAATGAAATAATACATAAAAATTTTTTTCGGAAACATTTCCTAAATTTAAATGTTAAAAAGTTTTGAAATTTTTTTAACGGTTTTGTTCGAAAAAATTTTTTATGCTTCAAATTCACCTTAAAATATTTCTATAAATTTTATCTTCAAGAAAATGTAAAAATTATAAAAAAATTTAATGATTTTTAAAAATTTTTACAAAAAAAACTCGATTTCTATGGGGTATTTGCTTTTCCCGTTATTTCCCGGGAATTCCCGTTCCCGAAACGAGAACCCCTAGTTAAATGTAAAAAATTAAACAAAAACTAAACTTGAGAACTTAAACAAAGTTTTTAATGAAATCAATAATCTGAACAAAAAACTAAAAACTATTTTTTTGAACTAAAAAATTTAAATTTATCAATTGTTTTCGCAATAAAATCTATAGTTTAATGAAACAAAACTTCATTAAAATTTCATTGATTTATATTTAAATTAATTTTTATTGATGTATTCACAGTTATACGATAGAAAAAAGCGAAGACAATTGTGGAAAAAGGATGAAACAGTGAGCGAAAGTGAAGAAACAGAATCAGCTTTTGATATTTTCCTCTGTGATTTATGTGATGCAACTTTTGTATCAGAGGAAGCATATCAAGAGCATGAAAAGAAATGCAATCAACCAGAAGGTGAAGATTCATCTCAAGCTATCGAGAATATTGTGATAAGTGATGATGAAGATGATGAAGAAGAATTAGAAGAAGAAGAAATAAGTAATCAACCAATAACTGGTCAAACTGATTTCATGGCTTATTTCTATCTTGCTAGTACTGATGCTGATGAATTACCTCACAGAAATAACAGTTGTCTCGAGAGAAGTTTATCACCGAAAAAGAAAAAGAAACAGTCAAGAAATACAAGAAAGACAATAACACAAAAAGATCGAGAAAGAGAATTTTCAATCCCATTCTCATCACCAGCTGGAATTGTTCTTACTGCCACAAAAAAGCCACTTGATGAAGATTATATTATGGATAAATTAGATGAAATTGAAAATTATTGTCAAGCTAAACCTACGACAAAAGTATCGCGAGCAAAAATTCGATTTCCACAAAATAATTCTGAGAAAACTCTTATGAGGCAAATGCGAAAAATTAGACCTTATTATTGGCCAAGGAAGACACTTCATTCACGGACAAGGGAGAAAAATTTTGAATTTCTCAATCGATGGCTGATTGAAGACTGTAAACCTTTTAACATCATCTTAGATAAGCTTACGAGTGAAGATATAAAAACGTACAAAGAGAGACTGATACGAATAAAGGAAGCTAAAGAGCGTGCCAATTGTGTTGATCTCATTTCAGACTCTGATAACGAATCAATTGAAGTGGATGAAGAATTTGATGAGGCAATGACAAAACTTAATGGGCAATTTCTTGTCACTCCCGCAGACACAACAGCAACATCAGAAATTCTTCCTAAATATTCAGAATATCTTTTAAAACCTGCATCACAGCAAAAATTACCTAACGGAGATATAAAATTTACTAGACAAACTACAACCATTATTCAAAAATCATTTCATACAAATGTAAATAGTTATCATAATGGAGACAATGAAATAATTGAAAGACATCACGTACAGCAACGATCAAATTCAACTAAATCAATACACGAGTGGCTCAACAACGTGAATGGAGAAAATTTTCAAATTGCTAATCAACTTAGTTTGATAAACTCGTGAGATAAATTTGACTAGCAATTATCAGTGTAAGTATACTTTTTATTGAAACTTTATAGGATTTGAATTTAAGATTAAATTATTTTGATTTTGTAACGTCTCGAAATAAAAAATTTCTTCAGAAATTTAATTACAGTCAAAATAAAGTTAATTTTTGAATTGAGATGTGGTAATTATATAACCTTAAAAAATGCATTTTTTGAATTTGAAAATTCAAAATTTTCAAAAATAAGCAATTAAAAATTTTAAATTTCAAAAAACTGTTAAATTTGAAATTCTTTTCTTTGTCAGTTTCCAAACTTAAAACTTCCACAATGAATCAAAATAATTTAATCTTGGAAAAACTTCCACCAAACGTCATTACTCATTATTCATTGTCTCAAAATTTAATTTTATCCTTCATTCTATTCTTAAAATCATAATTATTATCATTAAATAAAAATCCATTTTAAAATATCATAGACATTTAAGGACTTGTATAAACTAAATTTCTAGAAAATGAGAAAAAAGTTTTTTGCTCTTAAATTAAAGAATAAAAAAGTCAAATAAGAAAAAGTAAATTTTGGGCTGTTGTTTTAATTATGAATTCATTGAATTTGTTCACTATTGTGTAAGTATTCGTTAGTTTCATTTTTTTATGAATTTCATTGGAATTCTCTCTTTTATGAATTTCACGTGGTTGTTTTTTCATATAGAAAAATAACTGAAATTTTTTCAATCAAATATTTAATTACGTCTCATGTTTAATAAAAATTTTTTACGTATACAATTTAACGAAAATTTTACAATTTAATTTTTTATAAAAATATTTTTAAAAAATAAACAGAATTCTTTTTAAAAGTTTATAATTAAAAACTCAAATATCATATATAGGGTAAAGGAACCTATATTTTGACCTATTTTCATATTTTCAATTTTAACCAATAATATTTCACAAACTGTTCACTCAATTTCTGTTCTGGTGGAAGTTTTGAATGTAGAATGTGAAGCACTTTTCATCAAAACGCCACTTGTAAGCCAACAATGAGTAGTTTAATTACAATTTCACTTTGAATACGGAACCTAATTTTTGACCTATTTTGGTTCCTATTTTTTGACCTAGTTGTTTACGTTTTAATTTCCTTACAAAATCTCTCCAAACACTACTAGCTCACAACATTTCTTTCTTTTATTATTATTTATTCAATTTATTCATGATTTCCAATTCTTAAAATGCTTTAGAAAGCAGAAAATTATATTTTTAATTTTTTGAACTGTTTTGAACGCATTTTACGCTTTTTGACTGAGCACATTTTGTCGACAAAATTTTTGTAAAAAAATAGGTCAAAAATTAGGAACAAAAATAGGTCAAACAATAGGTACCCGATTTGTAATTTAATTTCATTAGTTTAAAGTGATTTCTCTCTTTCATTTATGGGTTTATATTATATTTTAAGCCTTTTTACAAATATTTAAAAGATAAAACGTGAGTGAAAAGTGAACAATAAATGAAAATAAAGTGATAAAAATCTTACAAAAATTTTCATATTTCTTGAAAAGTATAGCTTTTATAACATGAGTGAAGTGATAAATAGTGTTTAAATATGATTTGTAATTGATCTATATAAGAAATATGATGGTTATGTTTATTTAGATACATTTTTCAACAAATTTAAAATAGGTCAAAAATTAGGATAGGTCAAAAAATAGGTTCCTTTACCCTATTTTTATATAAATAATTAAGACTAAACCTACTCTAAACTTTGAAAAATTAAGAAATGGGAATTATTTACTTTTTTAGATCTGTTTCATAAGAGGTCATTAGACGTTTAATACTTACTGTATGTTATAAAATTGCTTTATTTTGTACTTTATTATTAATTTATAATTTGATATTTCAAGTTAATTTTTGGTTATTAAGTTTTATTTTTAATCATAAAAAATCTTTGAATTCAATATTAGAGGAAAAATTCAAAACTTTTTGAAAAAATGGAAAAAATTTAAAATTTTTTTGCTCAATTCTTTATTTTCATCTTGAAAGTTCTAATTTTTTCTTAAAATTTAACACAATTTTTTGTTTCTTATTTTAAATTTATTAAATTTTTCAGCTTTTTAACATTAGGGTAAATGCGTCAAATTATGGACATATTTTTGTCCTTATTATGAACAGTTTTTGTTTACAAAAACACAAAGAAAATTTTTGCGAAAATCGTGTGAAATTTTTGTTACCGATTGCAGAAAACGCGCTCAAATATTTCTAAAATTTTAAAATAATAATTTTAGCTCTACTTAAGCTGTTTATTCTTTAATAATGTGTTTGAACTTCTTTTGCTGTATGAAAATAGTGATTAAGCAGAATTTTTTCGAAATTTTCATCAGAATTTTGCTCAATTTTCATAAGTGTTTTGCAGAATTTCTAACAGAACTATTTCGAAATTTTCATCAGAATTGATGATGAAAATTCTGCAAAATTCTAAGGAAATAATGAAAAATTTCTGGTAAAAATTCTGTCTGTTAAGTGCCCGTGAGCCGATAAAAAGAATTGTGAAGCGTCAGCTAATGTTTAAAAAAGTAAAAACAGAATAAAAACAAAACTGTCCATAAATTGGACAAATAATATCCATAATTAGGGCGGATATTTGGATCGATATTGTGATTTAAATATATAATTCCGACTTTTAAATAATGTTTTAAATGAAAAATGCTGAAATTTTACATATAAAACTTTAGTGAGAAATGAAATCAATCAAATATTAAGAGAGATATTTGTAATTAAAAATTAAAATCCAAAAAACTGTCCATAGCAAATTATCTACCATTTATTGATTAATATACTCTTTATGGTTAAATAATCATTAATTTAATTTTCACTTTAATTTTGTACATTTTATTTATTTCAGCTTATTTTACATTGAATATTCAATGATAATGATTCATTTACCAATATTCATAAGTTTTGTTAATAATGTCATAACTATCGGCATGTCTTTTGTTGTTATTCTAAATTTCCCAAAAACTGTTGGTTTTGCATTTATTTTATTTCATTCATTTCAAATATTTATGTCATGCTTACAAACAACAATCATTTCCAATTAAAAATGATAAAATGTTGCATAAGCTTTGTGAATTTTTTTGGTATCAATTATCAAAAAGGAATCAAAAAATCTATCTTCAATCAATGAACATATAAGTAATGCATATTCTAATGCTATGTTTTTGTGGAATTTTTGTTGAAATAGAGTAAACGTCTTTTATAATTAAAATAAAACTTTCTTAAAAGTAAAACAAGTAGATTTTAAGTTTATAATTGATTTTTTAAACTAAAGAAAATTTACAAATTACTGCTTACGTCATAGTTACCATAATAGCTTAAGTTCAGAAAGCAACATTTATCAATTAAAAACTTGTTTCTATATGTTTTCTCATAAAATTACTTTTACTGTCAACATTATCAAATATTTGTTGTCATAAAAATTGAAAGTAAATAACAAAACAAACTTGATGTTTTTTATGTAATCAGCTACAACTAAATTTTAGAATTTTAAATACAGGAAATCATCTGAAAATAATCAAAAAAAATCTTTTAAATTTCTCAATGTTTCTTTATTTTCATTTCTAAATTTACAATATTCCTTTTCATTTACTTATTTTCAATATTATTGATAAGTTTTTCTTTAGTGTTTTATTGAATAACAAGTTTATTAATATTAACAAAAAAAAGTTTTCATTTTTATGAACTGACAGAAATCTGTGTTTTTCTGATATACATTTCTTACTAGAATAAATTTATTATTTTCATATCGATAAAAGTATTCGATAGAATACACAATAAATGTGTGAAAAAGAGTAAATAACAGAAATTTTTATGCTATAAAATGTAAAGTAGGTAACAAGATTTTTAACAAAAATCAAACGACAATTCTGTTGTAAGAAAGTTTAAATTTAATAATGTGTGATACTACAAAAATTTTATGTTAAAATGCTATCAATAGAGTAATAGAGTCATTAGTATATGCTAATATATTGCCTATAGTTCGTCAAATATTGTTTCATTTCATTTGATTCGCTTTTTTATGTTTTCTTTTTTTATAACATTTAACCCCAACCGAAAAAAGAAGAATGTCATCTTACATATTTATAATATATATATATATATATATATATTTTTAATAATATAATAATAATAATCATAGTTGAACAAATTCTAATTCCTGAGCTTTTACAACAGTCAATTGAATTGAAAGTAATAAAATGTAATTATTTAAATAAGTACTGTTAAGGATAATACAAGTTTAAAAGCTTCTTTCGTATGTTCATTATGGATATTAAAACTGAGAAATTTAAATAATTTCAATTCCCTTAATTTTCAAAATTAACATTTCAAAATTTCAAATTATAACGGATTTCAAAAATTCAAATAATAACGGAATTTTTTTCTTAGATCTTTAAAAACATTCAATTATTTCCAATTAAAATTATTCAAATTCCTCAACTTCAATGTATTTTTGCATATGTCAATGGTTGATTGATTGATGGAGATTCAACTGATTTATTATGATAATCAATTATTTTTTTATAGAAATATGTCTATGGAAGTGGATAACTGAGAATATTAATGTTTGTGTATATACTTTGTTTACCGTATACGAAGAGTACTTATGTGCATGCATTTTTGGGGATATTTCTTGTGTTAGAAAAAAGTTGCTTCTTTGATATTTCTCTGAGACTTTCGCTCTGATACACCGAGTATTGTCTTTTTCATCGAGAAAAATTAATAGAAAATTTTAAAATGAAAATCAATTGTTTTTATTGTCGTTCTTTGCGTCGTTGGAATTTGACGTTGTGGAAGAGCTCGAGCTACTTGATGAACTACTGCTTGAGCTGGAGCTTGATGAGGATGAATCGCTCGAGTCACTTTCATTATCATCTGCTTTTTCCTCCACGACTGGTTCTTTTTTTATCGTAATCTTTAATTTCGGTATTTGTCCATTTGTAACCGACGAAGATTGCACTTGAAAAACTCGCTGCTCTTGCTGCTGCTGCTCTAAATTCTTTTCCACTTCGTTGCTTATTTCTTCTTCTTCCTCTTCATCATCTTGACTTTCTTCTTCAACTTTTAGTTGCTTCAAATATTCTTCTTGATGCTGCCTTATAAACTGTTGTTGCTGTTGCTGTTGTTTCATCACCATTTGCTGCTGATTTGCGCTTTCACTTCTTTGCAGATTGGCCTTTGCTCGACTAATCAAATCCTTCGTCATTGCCACATTGTGAGTGACTTGCATATGCTGTGAGTACGTGATTGCATCATCATCAAAATTAATGTTGCAAGCATAACAATAAAGTTTAGCTGTGTGCGTTATCATGTGTGTATTCAATGATGATGCCTTCAAAAATGTCTTCTTACATATATTACATGACAGTGGTTGCTGCTGCATATTTGTTTGTTGATGATGATGTTTATTATGCGTATTCATGTGTGTCTTTAGATTACAACTTTGGCTAAAACTCTTCTGGCATATGGGGCATGTGTAGGGCCTAAAATATTAAAAAAATGATGATTGATAAGAAATTTTCATTTTGATGATGTGTCTTTTAAGAGTACGTGATCAAGATAATTAAAAGATCGTCAAAGATAATGATAATAATAATTTATGTAATTATTTGTAAATGTAATGATGTAAAAGGGCTGATATGGTTCATATTGTTTTTGTTGAAATCATTTTCTTTTTAATTTTGAAGATTTTTTAAAATTTACATGCATAACGACTTTTTAAAATTTAAATTTTAACGTATTTTAATAAAAGCTCTACTCACTTTTCAAGAGTGTGAGTTCTTAAATGAACCTTCAAGCTAAATGGTTGCGAAACTATTTTCTTGCAAATTGGACACTGCAGATCAGAAAGTGACACTGCTTTCTTTCCATTCTGAATATAAACAGTTGCATTACTCGCTGCATTTCTTTGTCGTTCAAGAGCCTCAAAATAATTTTTATCAACACTCGATACTGAACTTATCATGAGACCCGAATTAGAGTTCAAAGGCATTTCCTGAGACTTTTTGGCAGCTGCTGCTTCAATTTTGGGCACCGATTCGTTTGTATTGATATTAATAAGAATGGCCGGTTTTGCTCCATCGCCATTTCCTTCATTCGATCGCAAATGTGCTAATTTATTCAAATTTGATAGCAATGATGGAGTTAATGTTAAAGCAGATGATGACGATGATGAAGATCGTTGTAATTGCTGCTGCTTATTGTTGGCATCAAAATCAGATGCTGTTGCTGCCTTATGAAGCAGCTCGTGTTTTCTAAGCACCGAAAATTTTGCAAATAATTTACCGCAGTATTTACAATTTAATGGCTTTCCATAACTGCCATTGCTGCTTAGAAGGCCTTGACTGTAAGTTTGTACTGCATGCGGCGCACTTTTGTTTGGTGTATAAAAATTATTCGAACCCGATTTATTTGATTGCTTATGATTGTTGTTAATATTATGATGTGATGTTGCTGTATTTTGATGATGTTCAGGTACACGTGAATGATGGTTTCGATGTCTCTGTTGCATGTGATGTCGCAGATGCATCTTGTAAAATTTTAGGATCGTGAAAAAGGAATTGCAAAAGCGGCAACGGAAGGGCGCTGTATGTTGCGTTTGCTCATGCACTCGCAACTTCTCTGCAGTATCAAATTGACGCGAGCATACACAACATTGCGCAGCCAATGATGATGATTTCTAATTATCCACAATGTAAGAAAAAGAAAAACGCAATAATGAAAAAATAAAAAAAAATAAATTTGTATGTGAGTCACGAGAAAAAAATGCAATTTCTCTTTAGCAAAAATTTACTTACTTTGTCATTATAATGTGCTCGATTGGCAGTGCTATAACGAGTGTGTGTTCGAACATGCTTCAATAGTTCACGACCACTGCTTAGCATCTCTTTACATACAGTGCATTTATAGAAAAAATCTTTGGAAGTTACTAATGGATTTTGCTTCTGTTGCAGCTGTTGTAATTGACTTAAACGCTGCTGAAGATTCCCCATATCACCACTCCCATGACCATTAAGGTTAACATCATTATTTTCAATATAGTCAACAAATTGATCAATATAAAAATCCTCAAATCTAAATAATTGGCAAACACGAAATGATGGGAGCGAGATGAAAAAAATCAAAACAAATGGACACTTACGGCAATAGATGAGGTATCTCGGGCTCAACCTCAATCTCCACAGGCTCTTCGTTGCCATTCATCTCATTGAAAGCACTTTTGATCGCTTAAGAGCTTAAAAATTTTAAAATAAATTAAATTTAAATTGTTCCATGTTATTATTTTATTTTTTGTGATATTTTCTTTTTGGAATGTTCCCTAGCGAACTAAATTGTACGAAATATTGTGATGTATTATTTTGATTTTGCAGTGAGGAGAAAATGAAATTTTTACTAGGGAAAAATTTAAATTTTTTGTGAATGTTAGAAAAGTTTAAAAATTTTAGAAGTGGAAAATTTTGAATTTCACAGAAATTTGTAGAAAAAATCTAACTAGAAGTTTTGGTAATTGTAAAACTTTCCATTATTGTGTTGAATTTAAAGTAGTTTGATAAGAAATTAAAGAAATTTCAGCTGTAATAATTGAAAAATTTATAATTACCTTTAAAATCACTTTTTTAATTTAAAAAAAAATAAAATCAATTTTTAATAATTTACAAGTTAATCTTTCATAAAATTTCTTTATTAAATTAAGTAACTTAAATTTTTATAAGGCATTCAATGTTTATGCTAGAAAAATATAAACAAATGTAAATAGTGACTCAAGATTTAAGAAAAGACACGAGCAGACACCGGCTGATTTAAATAATTTGTCCATTAGCGTGATTTATATGGGTATATGAGAAAAAAAAAACCTTTACGTTTTACGTTAAAACTGAGTTCAGTGGCCACAAAGCTTATTTTAATATGGATGATATCAAGTCAATGTCTTCTCATATCATTTCTTAATCTCATTCAAATGCTTATAACTAATTGCAATAAGAAAAAGGCAAAAAATTTCATTATTTATCACAACAACAAATTTTTTTTAATTCTTAAGGCAATTTTGATTTTCTACTAAACAAATTTTTAAAAACTAGGACTTAGAAAAAGAATGATTTTTACAATCATTTTCTAACTAATAATTTAAATCTAACATTTCAATAATACATCGTGCTTAGATCATTTAGCCATGGATATTATTTGGTCATTAAAATCTGCACACATAGACTCATCAAATGAACTCAATTCTTTCACTCATTTTTCACATTCATTCCTTAATTTCCTAAAAATGGCCTTGCTTCACTGTTTTTCTCTAAATTTCCACTTAATGTTGGATCTGGTCGTCGTCGCTTGAAGAATCCACATTTCCAAAGAATAAATGCAAAGAGTGCAAGTAAAAACAGTCCAACTAAAATTCCTACAATAATAATCCATAAAGGAATTGATCCAACTGGAACTTGATCTCTTAATTCAGGATAGGCATGAGTCTCAGCGAATGTTGCATCATTGCTTGTATTCTGCCTAATTCCATACATTTGAGGAATTCTTAATTGTGCTCTTGACACGACTACAACTCGATCAACTCTTGGATAATCCATTGAAAGTGTTGAATTCCACAGTCTCGATTTTATATGAATAAAAGCTTCGGTCTTTCTTTGCATGTTATAAATTTTACAATTTATTCTTACGCACTTTGCGGTTTTCTTATTACAGTCCTAAAATGAGAAATTTAATGCGTATTAATAAAATCGCATAAAGAGAAAAATAAATTGCGAAGAGTTCAATTTACCATCGTTACAATGTTAGTTTTCTTTCCATCGCTGTCAGTTAATTTTTCTGCTCTAATGATCATCGCACGATCTCTTTTCACACGATTAAGTGCTCCATTGTCGCTTGTCTGCTTCTCATGCGACGACGAATCGATCGAGATTTTTTGTTTGTACGCAGCAAATGTGATTGATTTGTTGCTTGGTCTTCTCATTAGTGCCGGTTCTTCAATTAGCGCTGCTAATTTTTGTGTTGATGGCTTTTTCGATAAATTGAGTGGATTTATTGAGAGATTTGTACACGAGCCTTGTGCGCCTTCAATAATTGGAAAATCTTCTAAATAGAGCAACCATTTGCCTTGTTCTTTATCATTTCCAACTTGATGTGGCCAATCGATATCAACTTCGACATATGGAGCACGCCAAGGTCCATGATTGTAAACCTTTTAAAAAGAATTATTAGTTTAATTTTTTAGAGAAAAATTTTAAGAATTTACTTGGAAAGTATGAATAACAAGAGAACCAATATCTTCTAAATGATTCATAGCACTTTCTCCTTTAATTTCTCCACCATAAAATACTTGTTGTGGACGTGCATAACTGTGAATGAATTAATTGTAAAAAATCAGATTAAATTAAATTTATTCATATTCTCACCCTTCAATGCTTAATTCAGCTTGTTTAACCACATTTGTATTTAATACTATATCATTTTGCGGCTCAATAGCTCTTGAAGTTGAATTAGCAAAAATTCTAAATGACATCTTTGGTTCTGAATCTTCTAATCCACTTGGATCAAATCTCAGCAATGTTGTCGCTCTTGCACCTCTCTTGAGCGGATTTCCAAGCGTACATGCAACCACAGTATTATTAAATTGATTACATATGACTGAACCTTTTGATGCACCAATGTAAGTAACACTCTGTTGATGCACAATAAATAACTGCGCCTCATAAGCTGAATCATGTTCATTTGTAACAGTGACATTTAATTGAATGTCATCAGACTTGCCCAGTATGAATGTATATTGACCATTCTTTTCCATTTCCAATCCTAACCATGAATCAACAACTAACTTTGATTCACAAATGTCATCAGTGCCACAATCTTTTTGGAATGTCGCTTCAAAAGTTTTATCAGCTTGTGTTTGATCCAAAATTGGATTTAATCTTTTTAATCCTGAATTTGCAAGTTCTTCATCAACTAATGAATAACTTAAACGAAATTTAATTGGTGATTGAATATCTCTTGCACTGTCTTTAATATAAACAATCTCATCGAAACATTGCAATTCACCATTTGTCTCGATTTTGAAATCTCTCTGAATTATATTGCTACGATTCACAACATCAGGACCGAAATAAACTCGAGAAAATTTCTTTTGATTATTAAAAGTTTCAGCTTCAAGTTTATAAATGAGATTAAGCGTTTGAACAGGTGAAGATTCTGAATGTGGATCAATTGAGCAGCAAGTTTGAAAGGTAAAACAAGTGGAAGTACTTTGAGTGTCATTTGGACAGCCTTTTATTGATGGATCGATTGGTTTAATGTCATGCTTTAAAGGAACATGAGTATGAATTGCAATAATTTGTCTTGAAAGCAATGCAATTACAGCTGAAGAATTATAGGCACCAATGACTAAATCAGGATAGCCATTATTATCAACATCAAGTCCACCACTAATGTGACTTCCAAAAGTATTTATTGGTCTATTTGGTGCTAATCCAAGATCAGAAACTTTAATAATTTGCGATGGTTTCTTAGAAAGTCCTTCTTTGAGTCCTAAATAAATATAAACAACACCATCACCCTCATATGGTGCACCAATAGCAATGTCTTCATGAAAATCTTTATTGATATCACCAATATTTGCTAGCGCAAGACCAAAGCGTGATTCAAGCTTTCCAGTCAATTTCATGTCATATTTTCTTCTTATTTTATAGTCATCATTTAAATATACGTAAACTGCTCCTCCTTCATGTTTGTCAAAATAAAACGGAGCAGACACAAGAAGGTCGGGTTTGTTGTCTCCATTGACGTCTGCTGTTGCGAGTTCATAACCAAAACCTGATGCAAACTGTTCACCATCAAGTTTCAATCTCACTTCCATTGGCATCGCAACACGTGAACTTTTTTCGAAGAAGATCACTTGACCGTGATTTTCAGAACGCGGTGCTCCGCCTACATAGATGTATGTCTGATCGTTGAAGAATTTGGCAGCTGTCACTGACATTCCCAGATAGCCATACTTGTCTATCGGTGGATTTAGGCCCTCATGCGGTGTGTAGTAAATATTTTTATCTCTTTTCAAATAACTACCAGCAACTTCTTTAGTAAAAAGACTGCCACGCCATGTAAAAACTCCTGGAGCACCAACAACCACCGTGCCATCATCTAAAAGTGTCCCACTAGTTCCTGCTTGACATACACCATATTCTTCATGTAACTTATCCTTAGTTCGACCCTTGCATGGCTCAAATACATCGTCGTAAATGAAATCATTTCCAAGTAAGTAGCACAAACCAATTCCATGTTGTGCGTCTTCAATTGAATTACCTGGCTTGGATATATAACGATGTGCACAAACCAATATCTGTGAAGAGATAAGAGAGTAACGATAAATATTGATTTTTACCAATATTTACATTTAGAAATAAAAGAAAACTTTATGGTTTTTATTTTTTCCGTTATATTTAAATTTTTGAAAATAAACGTTAAATTTTGAAAAAGGCTGTTTATGCTCATAACTTTTTTAAAAAATTGAGCTGCCTCAAAATTTTTATGTCATTTTTTAGCTTGTCCTTTTTGTTTTTAGAATAAATAATAATAAGAGACTAAGAGCTTATAGATTTCTGCAGAATTTAGAAATTGTGCAAAAAAACAGCAAAGAACCAAAAACAGCGTTTTGAAAAATCCTACATTTATATAATAATAATTGGAAAATAAAAAAAACTCACCAAACCAGGATTTGTTGAATTCGATTTTTGTGAACTAACAGTGACACCAAGCCATTGATTTTCTTTAATCTCATTTAGTAATGGTGCAAATAGTTCATCATCGTCATCATCTAATTATAGAAAAATGAAATTTTGTGTTAATTATTTGTCCTTTTAGGCAACAATTCCATGCTCGTTAACATCATACACTTCCTGCTTATTGAAATTTGACACTCGATGAATGACCCAGAAATAAAACTACTGCACATGTTCGTTATCATGACACTTATGTCAGAGGGCCAGCATTTAAATCAATCTTAATTACCGTTAATTGAAAACTTCTTTTTAAAGTGATTTATAGGATTTGATTTGGCTGCTTGAGCAAGAAGAGAGTGTCAAAAGATCATCACAATATGAGTGCATAGCATGTGGATGCAAAAAATTATGTACTCACTTTTAGTTGAGCAGGAATGTGTGGGTATACGAGCATAAAATTGTTCATTCATAAAAAACACATTGCATTAAAAATATGAAGCACATAATAATTCTTTTTCTTTTTTTGTTGTTAGTTACACATGTTTTCAATTGAGAACTCTTTAAATGCTTTCGAGAATTGTTTATGATGAAACATTAGAAAATAATTATGAGTCATTATGAAAGATTGTTTTCCTTGTGATTTTGAATTTATCAGATTTTTAAAGTATTTGAATAAATATGATTTTTTGAAAATTTTAATAAAAATTTCAATTGTTTTCTTTGAATTTTAAGCATGAATATTCCATCACAAACAATTCCTAAAGAATTTTTAATGAATTTTTTGTAAAATCCTAAAAGAACTTTTTGATTATTTCATAATAAAATTTTATTTCGATTTGTTTTCTGAACAAAATTACGTAAAATATTGCAATAATATTCATTGAAAATTCTTTCGAAAAGTTCTCAAATTTTATCCAAAAACAAAATTTTGATCCAAAATGTGCAAAATAACAATGGTTTTAAATTTTCAATTACACCAAAAAATCACACTTTTATTTTTTTTAAAATTTTTACCAAAAACTAGCAAAATTACAGCAATAAATAATTCTCTCAACTTTAACGACACCAATAAAATTACAAAGTATTTTTACTTTAAGGAAATGAAGCAGAAATTGAAATTAATGCAAATTGAAATCAGTCATAAAATATTTTTAATATTTCTACAATTTTTAATGATGATTTCAATTAAACTTTATTAATTTTGCAAAGACAAATTTGTTTTACAACTTTCAATAAATTAGTAAAATTCAATCCAACAAATGAATCCAACGAACTTAATTCTGAGTCAGAAATTCTGACTCATTTTCAATCAATTTCAATTTCTGTCTGTTCATGCCATAACATCTTGTTTTTTCTTCATTCAATCTCCAAATGTAATAAACAAAAATTTCTTCCAACAAAGATAACACAAATGTGAATTATTTCCCTAAAAATTTTATTTTTTTTTTTTTTGAAAAAAGCCACAAGCAAGCAACAAACACAGAACGCGTTATGATAACAAAATACACAAAATTCATTATGAAAGTATTTTTATAAAAATTTTCCCTGTATGTTTTTCTTATCAGAGTTTATTCTATTTTAACTCTCTTTAGTGCGTGCACATGTGGAACTGCTAAAGAATATAAGTCTTTTATTTGCATTTTAGAGTTTCACTTTTTTATTAACTCGATAACATATCGCCCTGCTATGTGCACACTGCAACATCTAGATTAACGTCAGAACTATTTTATAACAGTGAGCCAGAACAGAGAGACATTTGTCAGACGGCGCGCAATTGCGGCATTTAAAGAAACAAGCATAAAGGAGATTTGCATACAACATGAGATTTCCGTATCGATATCGCTCTTTCTCAACTCGCGCCTTAAATGGTAGAAATGAATTATTGTAGCGAATCATGCGATGGATGTAACTAAATGATTATCGATATATTGCAATAAATTCTTTTCTTTTTCTTTCGTAATAGAAAGTTAATTAATATTAAAGAGCATGATAAAAGATCAGTCGATATAAAAAATGATTTTTTTTTTAACGGAAATTTAGAATTTAAAAATATACGTTCAAAAAATATTTTTTATTAAAGTAAAACAAATGAAACATTCAATGTTTAAAAGAATTTTATGTTTTTCTTTTACAAGCAGTAACAGCAACAGTAGAGCAAAAAAGAATTATTCATACATTTCACTCTCTTGAAATAGTAATAATAATAATAAGTGTAATGTTGCACTCGCTCAAGTAGCTCTGCTTACATGTTTCATGAGAAAGATTTGTGACGACGACTGCATGTAGTAAAATTGTAAAGATTTATGAGAAAAAAAGAGTTTATTAAGTGAAATTGCTCAGGGATAGTATGCTATAGCTGACATATGCAACTTGAAGTTGCTGCCAACCCTATAAGATTTAACTTTGAGAAATTGCAGTATATTAAGAACATATTCTTAAGATTATGTGCATAGAAAATGATGATATCAGCTAGTCAGAAGCAAAACGGCATAAAAGTAGCAGTTTCAGTTACAATTAGATTGAAATCTAGACACTTATGCCTCAGAGCTGATCATCTAATGGATTTTTCTCAATTATTGCAACTTCATTGATTAAAAAAGTAATTGAAATATTCCACTATGAGTCTCACTTTTTCTTTCTATCTCTTGTATTTTGCTCCACATTCATTTATGATATCAGAAAGCCTTTCAAATTGATTAATGACTTCAATCGAAGGAGAATTCTTTCAATTTTTTCGATGATTGATCGCAACGAGTTTCAATCGCACGAGAGAGCGAGCAGATCGAAGATAGGAAATAAGAAGTAACGTGTCAAAATGTGTTTTCGCATAAAATGTTTGTATTAATTAGTGTCAAAGCGATGTATGTCATACAATCGATATTCTCTCTTTTTGTCACGTTGTAAGATCGCAAACCTTGTATCTGCAGGATAAGAAACATTGCACGATAATGTTATTGGCGTTAAGTGGAGAAATGCAGAAGCTAAGTAAATTAAGAGTAAAAGGGTTGGAAAATAATTTTTAAAAATAACGATTTTGTGAAATTGAAAAAAATTCAAAATTTTATAAAACGTTTTTTAAAAATTTAATAAACACTAATTAATTTAATCATTTTGTAAAAGTTATTACTCCTTCATTTTCAAAAACAGTGAAAAAATCACGATTTGCATGTTAATGAACTTGCAAGATTTTTACATTTTCCCTTTTTTCTTTATTTTTATTTTCAAAAAAAACGAGCAAGAACGAAAAAATTAGTTGCTGAGAACAACATGCATTCATGTGGTTAGTCAGTTGACAACGAAATAAAATAAAAAGAAATTTTTCAAGTTAAAAGCCACAAAGCCAACATTTGTTAGAGGTGGTAATAAGTTTGCAATCTGTTAGTTTTAAACGGTTGTTAATAAAATTGATTCTTAAATTTTTACCCAAATCACCACTTACTTTTCTCATAACGTCCATCAAGATCTACGGATATGTTTTGTATGTGAAATAATTTTGATTTGTACAATAGCGGGTTTAATTCAAAAATAAATAATAGAAAATAAGATAAAGAAGAAACCATAATAATCCAGTGATGAAGTAAAGAAAATTTAAATTGTTTTGCAATACAAAAAACATTTAAATATTTATAAGATTTTTTTTTTGGAAACAATGAAAGAGAAAGAAAAAAATAAAAATTAAATAAATTTTCATTCACCAATTTAATGGCTTAAAACTAAACTAATAAAGTGTTTTTATGGCACATCAAAAATGAGAGATTACCAGAAATAAGCCGTTATTGGCTACAATTTTTTATTACTTTTTTTTCGCAATAATCTCAGTGCCTTTGTGCCTTAAAACTTTCGAATTGTAATGTGATGTGAGCTAAGCTGACTTGTTTCTCGTTTATTGAACTTGTAGGCTGACAAGTGTATTATCGACACTTGATTTATGATCTTATTACTCAAAATATGAGTCGATAATTTACTTAAATTACGATAAATTTCCTAAATAGCTTATAAAAAACTCACAAAACACTAAAATTCAACCTTAAAAACTAAAAAAATTGTAAATCAAAATTACTAATAATAAAGATCGAAAGTTTTAGATAAATTCCTTCCAATTTTTTTATAATTCCAAAATGACATAAGTGTGTTGTTGATTAATAAAAGTTACTTAAAATGGCATAAAAATTAGATATGAAATGCCGTTTTGTAATAACCTAAATTTCTAATTAAAATCTAAATGAGTGAAAATTGTTACTATTTTTATTTTTTTTTTTTGTGAATGGTCATTTAAATATGAAAGAAACTGCAGGACATAAAACTGCAGCTGCACTTTTTTGTCAAATTGGATCTAATAATAAATAAAAGTAAAACTTTTGTTCGATCGTAAAGAGGAAAGAAAGATAGAAAAGCTAGATAGATGTATTTACAGATAGATTTGCTTTTTCTGCAGAATTTGAAGAACAACAACAATAAAATGCATTTACGCTCCTTGAATAAAAGTTTTTATCCCTCTTCAACCAATTGTCTACTCAATGGTACTTCAATAAAGTAAAAGTAAAATAATAATAAACAAATTGTCTACGAAACTAATAATAAAAATTTATTTCTTTTCTTCTTCCCCTAACCGAATAACCGCAAAATTCTACTCAATTTGACCACAAAATAACTTACTCTGTCGTCCATCGGTGAGAACATCTTCGCAATCATCTTGTTCTTGTGTTATGGGACATTTTTTCAATGTTCCTGATCTGTTTGTATTTGGTTGTGGATTTTTACCCAAAGGTGCTCCCACTAGGATCCTACATGCAATAAAAAATAAGAAAGAAAAGAAATTAATAAGAGCGAAATAAGAGAAGAAAGCAATTTTTGAGACAATTTAATATCAAAGCGTAGGACGACAATTCTTTACAAACAATGGAATGAATGTGTGCAAAAAAAGAGTTCATGGAAGTCTTTGTTTTTTAATGAAATTCTTTAAGCGCATTTTATAGTAAAAATTTTTTATTTCTTGATGATTTTTCAATTCAGTGTTTTTTACACAATTTTTTAAAAAAAATTGGACAATTTAACTTTGAACTTAATTCAAATTCATAAAATGCCAATTCAAGGAAAATTTGAATCTATAAAAATGCATTCTTCCTTCAAATTCATGCTAAAAAGGGCACGATCTCAATTCAACTTATCGTATTTGGCTTGGATTAAAAAACTGTCTCCCAGCTCAATTTTACGCGCGCGCAAACGAGAGAGCATGGAAATGCAATTAAGAGGAGCCTTAAGACAAACTCAAACTCCTAAAAGGGAATCATTATTTTTCTTGTGGTTTTCTTTTTAACTTTGCTTCTCTCTCTCCCGAATAAATTTGATTTATTTATAGTGCGGACGAAAGACAATGGCATAAAAAACGGGTGATGAAGCAAAATTTTGGTAAATTAAAAGAAATTGGCAAAACACAAAGAATATCATTTTTAGAAATTGTTTTTTATGTTATTCGGAATAAAATAAAAAAGATACAATGAATGTAGTTCATATATGGTTCATTAATGATCAATGTTGTGCTTGTTTGATACATTGTTTATGTAGTCATTCCATTGTTATAAAAATTAATTAAAAGAAGGATTGATTGTTCCTAATCTTAGCCCTTTTAAAATCTTTTATTCGTTTGCTTTTTGATTTGCTAATTGTTTTTAAACTTTTAATGTTTCCTTTATAATTCAATAGAAAATTACACAAAGAAGCTTTAAAATAATTAAGTTCATCAGTTACAAGCCCTTATAACCAAAATTTATTTTATTTATTACCTTCTGTACTTCTCAATTTTTAATTTTTATGCAATATTTGTTGAAAAGATATATCAGCATATCATGAACGAGTTCTTTTACACATACATAGTTGTTGTCGAATACACAAATATACGAAAATGAAAGAATTTTTTGATGAAAATGAATAAATTAAAAAAGTGGGAGATGTAAGCGAATGAGAGGTCTGATAAGCGTCAATAATAGTGCCCGAAGGTAGACAGCAAATCCATTTATTTTCATACTCATATATGTGAAGAAATGCAAGCAGCATAGATGCGTAGGTAGGACAAGTTCTTTTCTCTTTTTATTATAAATTGTGAACTCAAAGCAACAGCAAACGAACGTTCAATTTATCTTCATCTTTTATGCCGAAGACATCAATTCCAATTATTACTATTACTTTGCTATTTCATGCATGTATAAGAATTGAAATACAACTTCAATTGCAGTTTTTGTCATTTCTATAACAGCATCATAAAGATTCAATTTCAAGTCAATTAAGCGGCAGTAACAATCAACTGAGCCTTCTTTTTTCCAATCTCAATTCATAAGCATTAATTATGACGAACACGAGAAAACTTAAGAGACTCTTATGCAAATTGCAGTTAAAAAGAGAAATAATCGAATGCCAACAAAATAAATTGACTGACATTTACAGGGGCCAGTAACATAAGGAGAAAGAAAGAGAGTTGAATTGGTGGGCGGATTTTTAATTTCATTTTACCACTATGAGATATACATGTATATGATTTATTATCGCACATACTTGTATCTTAGTTTTGGAATCTCCATCTATGGCATAATGTTGCAAATGATTGTAATTAAAGTAGCTTTTAACTCTTCAGACATTCCCTCACAATTTACAACGCATTTATCTTTTTACATTTTTGATTTAATGCTAAATTTATTTTTTTAAAGACATCTGCAAAAAAGATTCATTTTTGCCAACAAAACAAACAACGCCTTCATGTACTTTCTTTCTAATTTAATTTCATTAAATATAAAACAAAAAAGGCAAATAAATTAAGCAAAAAAAACTCCCAACAGCAACAAAAGAGAAGCAGTGAAAGTTCGTGGGTGCTTTTGCACGATCTTCAATTAGTTTGACGCTTAATGAGGGATTTATTAAACAATTTTTGTGAGACGCCTGAAGAACAACACGATTTGTTTCCAATTTTCAGTATTGTCCATATTTGTACAATTTCGATAAGCTACAGAGTTAGAAAGAGCGAACTGTTTGTGAATTCTCTCACGATTAACTGTAAAACGAAGCAACGACTTTATCGCAAAATTTCAATCGATTCCAAGTTCTTCGTCTAATTTAATGATATCGAGAACTTTTCATTGGTTCTGTTTCTACTTACTTCCCATATCGACAAGAATCGTACACAATTATGCTTACGAGTACACAGTGAGTAGCACAGCAAGGTTTATTATGCGAGCGAGTGCATTCAGTCGTTGTATATGCAAAAGTAGAAACAAAATGATTGAGAAATTATAGAATTTTTTAATTTTCTGAAATTCTACATTACAATGAATTGAATATTAGAAGTTCTTTTTAAAATAGATTACTTTACTGTTATTAAAACTACAATTTTAAATTATTCTGACTAAAAATTATTTGTTTACAAATATACAGTTGATCAAAATGAACAAAAACTTTCTATTATTTCTTTTAATTCAAAACAACAATGAAGTAAAAAGAATCAATTGAATTGAAATCCGATAAAGGTAGTAATAGCAAAGAGAAGAGTTTTTATAAATTTATTGCAGTGCAGTCGCAAAACATAATCAAACAAGCGCAAAGAGATACACAATTGAGTTAAGGTGACAACTTCGATGTTAAATTGTGTGTTTTGTATGCCAAGCAGTGAGTTAGTTAATCACGTTACCAATTACGATAATATACATCCAATACAGAGCCACACGAAAATGGTAATCCGAAAATTTATTACACGGTTCCGATGTTTAACAAAAAATTTGCATGATAATATGGTTATCAAGTGACGCATGACGATTATATGTTGTGATTGCTAACGCACTTTGCATCGCTGCACATTGAAAACTTTTTTTCTACTATTAACATACCACTGAACCATTCATTTACATAGCGTTCATTAATTTTTTATGATGAGGTTAATGAATTTGATCTTTTTCAAAATGTCATAGTTGGTTAATTTTTTGAATGCTGGGGGAAAATAGAAGATTAGATCGAAACAAACTTAGTAAAATGATCATTGATGGAGAACTTGTGACTTTTTCTTTTTAATTTTGTATTGAAATAAATGAATTTTTAACTGTTTTCTTATCAATAGGTTTTCTATTCTTTCTAATAGAAAATGTTTTATAAACCAGTGACCAAGTACCCGTGTTGCAGATCGGTGTACTTAAGCGCATTTTTGGTGCCTAGATCAGAGTTTATAACAATCACAGAAATATTGATGCGTTTATAAAACAGATTCATGTGATAAGATATACTGGTTAAAGTAAATTTCAAATGTATAGGAAATTTCATTTGTAAAAATTTGTGAGAATTCGAATGAAATAATTGAAATTAAGTTGTAGCGAAATAGCAGTCAATTAGGAATTTAGCAGCTATTTTTTGTTTTGTTTACATTTTCATATAGAAATATATTTTGATAAAAACTCGAGTAATGTAATTGCTGCTAATAATCTTGATCTATTAAAATTCTCGAAATCGTCTTTATAAATTTCGGTGATTTGAAATTAACGATCAAATTCAAAATACGCGAAATTGGCTACGCGCAGCTGAAAAAATTTTTTGATCGCAGTCAACTTCGCGAAAAAAATTTTGTTTACAAATTTTCAAAATGAAAAATTAATTCATAATTTTCCAAGTTATATGACTAGTGACAGAAATATAAATAAGCGTCGCGCCACTAACTTTTTAGCACAAATCTAACGCAAAAAACCGGAAGTCTCTAGCTATTATAGTTTTTGAGATCTCAGAGGGACGGGAGCCGAACAGCCGAACAGCCAGCTAAAGTGAATGTATAAGCTGCATTGTTGTTCTAAAAATGCGTTAAAAATTCTTTATTAAATAAATTATTTATTATTCACGGCTTTTAAATCACAAGTTTAATCATAAATGACTCAATTTTGTAATACTTCACACTTTATAGAATTATCTTTAATTATAAAGTCTGTGAGTCAATGAAAATGCTGAAACATATAATTGAGTAATTTTTCTGTAAACACTTTGAAAAATGAAAAATCATTTCATTATAATTGCAAACAAAATTATGCTTGAGAAAAAATTTCAATTGCTAAGAGAAATGAAATCATCATTAGTCTTCTCTGAATTGATTTAAAAATAACAAATTGATTAATTAAAAGAGAAAGATTTTCAAAATGAATCAAACTAAATTTCCAGTTAATAAAATCAGTTCATTTTTCCTCTCAATAATTCTTCTTTATTTTATCAACAAAAAATCATAAAATTTTAAAAATATTCATAAGTATTCATATATAAAGCCACAAGACAATCATTAGTAAAAAAAAATTAAAAGGTAGCGGTCGTTCGTTTATTAAAGAAATTTCTTTCATCTTTGAAATTTTTCCGTTATAAAAAATTTTCATATCAATGAACTCTTTCATAGTCATTTTTTTTATATGTTTTTATTTTATTTTTCAAGAACATCGTCGTCATTATCAGAGCATAAATTATGAGCAATTTTCATGATCTCGCACGATGTGTTAGACTTTCTTTAATTCAATGTTCACATAGTCATAATTGTTATACACGGAGAAAAATATTTTATAACTGGCATAAAGTTTTTTTGATTTGTCCCTATAATGTCAAATTTATAAGCGTTAAAAAGAAAATTTATAAGTGTTATAAATTTTTTTATGACAGTTATAAAAATATTTATTACTGTTATAAAACTTTTATAACTGTCATAAAAAAATTTATAACACTTATGAATTTTCTTTTTAACGCTTATAAATTTGACATTATAGGGACAAATCTAAAAAACTTTATGCCAGTTATAAAGTATTTTTCTCTGTGTACATTTTCCTTTCTTTTATTGCCTTTCAAACGAATGAATGAGAGAAAAATGTTTTCATAAGTTAACTGCGAACGCATGAGTATGCATAGAAATAGTTTTAAAATTTTTTTAAACATAATTTTATTCGACATTTATGACTTTATCTTGTTTATGGCTTATTTTCCCTATTCGCTTTATTTATGAACTATTTGTCGTCATCTAATCACTTTCAAAAGAGCTAGTGTATCAATGTTTTTTCACAATGACTTGAAAAAATTAATTTGAATTAAATTTCAAGCTCTGATGGGTGTGTGAGGAGCCTTTTAACCTCTTATGATCTCTCGCACATTTACGAGTAAGTGAATTCTCATGCCAAAATATTTTGACCCTGATTTTTGCCTTCAACAATGAAAATTTTCATTTTCGCCTGCTCGTGTGTCGGCTCAACATTTTAATTATGATAATTCACTCCTCAACTGATCATAATAACAGTTTCTCATGCTCTCAAGCATCACATTGTTATTGTTTTGTCTTAAATGCCGCTTTTTCGCGATATTTTTTATTCTCTCATTCCATTTATATCGCAATGAAATCAATAGCTATAATTTTCTTTTATTTAAACGTCAACTTTTTGGTCAAACGCCTTCGCATTCGACTGTCTCTCACTATCTGACATAACACACGCTTCTACAAATTCCATATATTCATGGGAACTTTAATTGTGTAAAATTCTCGATGTCATATTCTATGATTTATTAATGATTGGCAACAATGAAATGATATTTCTAATAACATATAACATATAAACATAATTTTTTAAATAACGAATTTTTCAAATTTTTAAATTTATTTAAACTGTTAAAAATAAAATTTTTAATATTGAACGTATTAATTCGAAAAATTGTCAAAATTCAATCACGCAATAAACAAAAAGATTTAAAAATCGACCATTCAAAAATATAAAATATTTCTCTTTATATTTTCTCAATAAATAAAACTTTGGTAGCGATCACACATGTTCATATTTTTTGGCATTAGACGATGTCTATTTTGCAATAATAAATTAGATAGCTCTACATCGTAGTCTTATGAGAGAGCATTTTTCAGCATCACTAAACGAATTATTTATCTTTTTCTATTTTTAATGTCAACGGACAGTCGAATATGTTTGCTGCTTTACTACGATCATTTCCTCTTCCAAAAGTACGTCTATAACTTGTGAAAACGTATTAAAAGTATTTTTCGAACTGGAATAAGAGACAATGAACTAATTAAGCGAGATTTAATTCAGTTATTTAGCGAAATCGGCAAACGAATGAAACATGAATGGAGTATTAAATTGTGAGCGATGATTTAAAGTCTTCGAGGCTTTTTATGGCATTTTCATTCGTTTAGAAAACGAAATGTGAGTAGAAGAAGCGGCAAACAAAGAAATAGAGAAAAAGAAGATAGAGAAATGTGATTTGAACTCAGTTGGGAATTAATTTAACCATGGCAGCACAATAAAGCAGAAAAATCTTTGTCAATAGCCACAACTGTGATTAATATCCTAAAAGTAGACTCTAATTCACAACCATTTGAGTTTATTTTTCAAATTTTTCATTTCAGGAAATTGCGAAAGTTTTCTCTTTCACTCTCTTTGAAGTTCTTTTATGCTGGCATATTTTATAAATAATTTTTTATGCTTACTGATGAAATATGCCGTAGTGGTTGTTTATTTGACTATGTCAAAAAAAATGTTTAAAGTTAGCAAAAGTAAAAGTTTTTGCTGAATAGGCAGTGATGGAAATGCTTCTGGTTGGAAAATATTATTATTTAGTTGGAAAATAGAATGAGTCATGTTAGAAATGAACATGGGTTTTTATTAATTTTTGATGATTCTGCTCTCGATAAAAATAAACTTTCCATTTTATCGGTTATTGAAAAGTTTAAATTCAAAAAAGTCGTTAAAAACACATAAAATTTTATTCTATTTAAAACTAAATAGAACTCAGTCATTGATCTCTTGTCAAAATTTTCTTATCTCAAAAGAAAGCAAGAGAGAAATATCTACAAATAGAACCAATAAGTTCCTTTAGTTACAGTCATAAAAAAAACTATAAATCAACGAAATGACATGAAAAAATCAAACATACCACAAGCGGGTGTGAAAGAGAGTTGAATTCAACGTGCATGTTGAACACATTTTTATTGATTCTCGAATGTTGGTGATTGAAGGCATTTTTATTATTTTGTATAGTTTATTGAAAGTAAATTGTGTTTACATTTTCTGCACAGTCAATGCTAGAGAAAAAAGGAGGAGATTCACAATAAAAGTCACATTACCGCAAAAAGCAGCAAAGAAAGAAATCAGAGGCTGGCAATCTGCAGCAATCAGATCGAATGAGGATAGAAGAAATGCAAAATAAAGCGAAAACATAAAATATTTTTTCCAAGGCCTCGCTCTCGTGCAGAATAACTCACAATAGCATGAAATGTACATAAATAATACTAGTAGCTGAAAATTGAAATTTACAACACTGCTCTCGATGTATTCTTACGTTGAAGCAATTCTTTTAATTTTCATTTCCTTAATTATCCACCAACATGCTATTGCCAAGTAAAGACCTACATTCAACAGACAATCAAGTTTATTTTTCTTTTTATTTATCGCGATCAAATATTGATTATCATAATTTATTTTTCTCTTCTTTTTACATTGATTGTCTTTCAAACTTGGTCAGCAACAGAAGGTGTTGACAATTAATTCAAATATTTAATTAAAATCGAGTAATTATGAAAGGTTTTTGATTGTATAAAAATTGCCGCTCATCACGCAAACCTCCAGTGACATTTTATCATAATTAAATCATATATTGACTCTTTGCTTTTGATTGCTTACTGTTGTGGATTTTTTCTGCAAGTTTTAAATTTCACTTGTTGACAGAAGTATAAAAGGTTGAATGCAATCAACAATTGCCTATTCATAACAATGGTCAAATGAATTATTGATTGAGAAGTTAAGTAAGAAATTACAACGCTGTGACTGCCCACAGACAGATAGAGATTGAAATGTTGAACTGCAGATTAAAATGTGGCAATTTTCCATATTTTACAACTAAAAAGTGTGAGAGACCGAGAGATGGAGAATTAAAGATTGAGCTTTAACGGGTTTTCGCATCTACAACATTGAACTGGAATTTTTATTGTCATTTTCAATCGAGGTAAAAAAAAATATTTTCTATTTTTAGAAAAAAGGCAAATCTTTGAATAAAAATGTTTTTTATAAAGTCAGAATTCTTAAAAGAATGTCTAAAGCTTTTAATAATGAATAAATTACTGTCAGAAAATAATTTTAAATTAAACAAAATATAAAATGTAAACAAAACTGATTTTTCAAAAGTCAATTCCAGTTTAAGTTCAATTCAATAAAATCTCTTTCAAATAAATCACAGAAAATCCACTTATGAAACTATCATTTACAACAATTTTATCAATTAACTTAATTGAAGTTTATCTTCAACTCTTTGTATCTTACTCCGAGAACAGTGAAAACACTAAAGCACAGAACACAGAAGAGGCAATTCAAAGTTGTCGCTACAGTCATGCGTGCCAGCAGACGATTTACTTAGTTTTAATTAAACCATGCTGGTTTTTATCGTTACTAGAATTAAAAATTTTACTTAAAAGAGAGTTACGACGACACGGCTTAATCTACGCTTTTTTATCAGTCCATGAAAGAGCGAGACGCCACTATTAATTACTTTTTTTGGTCTTATCGTATACACACATGCACAGTGAGAGAGTAAAATAAAGGGACAGATTGTGGTATGCCGGTATTTTTCATGGTGAATTGGAATTTTTTACCAATCAATAGCGTGGGAAGCTGAGCTGAGAAATGTCGACTTGCTGTTTGCAATAAATTTCTGCTTTTGCTCTCTGTCAACGGTCAATAACATAAAATTTCAATTACAATCCCCAATTGCTCTGATTCAGAATTTTTTCTCACAAAATCCATCGTCATCGAATATTTCCGGCATTGGCAAACATCTTCAGAAACTATTTATAACTAGACACATGTTTACATATCGCCACACGCATGGAAGCGTGAACTTCAAATGACTAACTCAATTTTTGCCACTCAAAAACTGTTTTTGCGCATATCCATGCCAAAAAAAATTAAATTCTCGCTACGTAAAAATTGTCGAACCATGAATGCCAGACTTTTAAAAGTTCATTGAATTCATGTCGAAAAAAAATCAATAAATTGTAAAATTATAATTTTCAATTGTTCTTCTAATTCTCTATTTCAAGGAGAAGAACTTATTCAATATTAAATAAAACTCTTTTAAAATTTATTTATTCGTGCATGGATTTGTTGAAGAAAAAGAAGAGAAATATGCTGCGAGAATCAGAAGTGCGGATAAGTAGGTCACGAAGTCAGTCGGAAATGCTCCTCCAGCTTGCTGTAATAATAAGCATGTGAATCTATTTGTGTGTATATATTATTTCACTACTTATAAACAAGCAGACAGGCGCTTGCAGTTCTTCTTTCTTATTGGAATAGAACATGGGAAAAATATTGGCTATAGTGGAAGTTTCAGAATAGAGATTGCAAATAGCTTTTGATAGTACATCAGTCATTTTGTCTCCAACTAACTTTTCTTATTAAGAAGCAAAATAAAAATTGTTGTTAATTTATGAATGTTTATGACTAGAAAATTTAAAATTTCTCTCACATTAAAATATTCACTTATTTCCAGATATTTTTATTTGCATTTTTATAACTTTTGCGAGATCAGCATAGAAAATTCTTGCTATCAATTGAAATTTGCGGTTGTTAGGTGGTCAGTGAAGTTTTTTATAATTTAATGGCATGTTTAACGATTCATGAAATAAGTTAATGGAACAAAGTGGAATTTTATGGTTGGTAATAAAAAGTAAATTTATTCAATTAAAGAGTTTAAATTGTGACAATAATTTTTAATAACATGTCTATAGAGATTATTAAAAACCATAAAAAACAAAAATTATAAACAAGAGAAAAATCAAAGTTCAAATAAACAAACTTCATCATCTCATATTGTGTCAACAAATATGCCAAAAATGTTCATCATCAACTTTTTATATGCCAAGAATGTTTTCATTATCATTGAAATTTTCTCTCTCTTTCTTTCTCTTAAATGTCTCTCAATGTCTTGAAAATTGCAAAATAAATTAAAATCTTACATCAATTACTGCACGTGAGAATTGAGAATTTCATGAACCATGTATTAGCTTGATTATTGCGAAAAATCATTGAACTTTCAACGACTTGAGAAAAGGCAGAAATTTTCAATTTAATAGTTTCGGAAATTAGAGTCATAAAGCAGCAGCAGCAGTATTTCAATCTTTTTATCCATGCTCAGTATTTGAATGTTCTCCTCTCCATTATTTAAACAAAACATCTGTTTTGACTTTCAATTCAATTTCTTTCTTCTCTTTTTTGTTTTCAAGTGAAGGGAGATGATGATGAGAATTTTCAAATTCAAGAAGCAAGAGCATTGAGGCATGATGCATTTCTAATTACTATGAAACTGTTATCAAGTATGAATACATGCATGCGCTGATTGATGGCTGCGTAATTTGTAGTCGTTCATAATATCTTCTGCATACAGAATAATTATCAGTTTTCACAAAACATTCCACAGTGTTTGGCATATTAATTGCCAGTAGATACTAATAAATCATGACATCACTGGTGAGTTGAAAAATTCTACGAAAAAAATGTTGAAAACTAATTCACTCGATGGCTAGTATTTAAATTTATTAATCATGCCTCAAAAAATTTAAAATACATGCTTAGCATCTGCTGTTTTTTTAAACTTTTTCCCCTTTCGTCATATATTGCGAAAAACAAGTAAATTAAATGAAAAAGTTTGCTCATTGAATGACTGCCATTCACTTCATCAACAACTCTATTTTAAAATTCAAGATCAATTAACTTCTGAAATGAATGAATCATGCAGTTTGTGCTCTTTACTTTACGATAAGTATCGTGCAAATGTCGAATTGAACGTGCACTCGTGTGTGACATGTAACTGTCGGTTTTTTGAGGTAAGAAATGAGGTTTGTTTGGCTTTTGAGTTCAAGAAAGGTAGAGGGTGAACATTAATTTATCGAGCGATTGTCTAAGGGAAATGGAAGAATATTGAACTCTATTTAAAAAAATATATTTTGCAAATAAAAATAAAAACAGTGTTTTAAAATTTCAAAGATTTCAGCTCATATTTATGTATAATTTGATTAGATAGCATAATAATAACAAGATATAATAAAACTTTGCTATAAGTCTTAACATTATTGAAATAAAATTGCAGTTTCAAATCTTTTTTTCACATTTCAACCTCAAAACACTTCAGAAAAATATAAATCGTGATACAAATATTAAAAGGCAAATAAAAGACCAAAAATGTGGTTAATATCAAGTAGAATTTATGCAAATTTAATTGAAATTTGTTGTTTTGTCTTTTCATGCTTCGCTTCGTATGAAATTTTAATTTTATTTGCTTAAACCGATGACGTGTGAATTGATTATCGATAAAAAATCTTTTCAAAAGTGATTTTGCAATGTAAACTACATTTCATACTCAATAAATCGTTTTTGTTGATTTCAAAATTAGAAAAAAGAAGAAGAAATCCTCACGGTTAGAGAAAATTGAGTGATGTTGTAAAAACAAATTTGTGCATGTCAAGGCGTTGCTAAAAATGTGTCATATCCCGTTCACAACTAATATATATATTTGTAAAACGACAAGCAGCTGCATTTGCACTATTTAATCTACTAGTTTTCATGCGAGACAGCACCATCAATTAATCAGCATTAAAATGACAGCTAATGATTGGATTAGTGATGATGATGGTGATGCGGGAGTCAAGGTAATTTTGAAGGCAGATGTAAGCATAAATCATAGTACAAAACCAGCAGCAAAAGTGCGAAAAAATTAATGTAAAGAAGCGACAGGTTTGAGCTTCCGCATGTCAATGATTTGTCTCACCAACACTGCCACAATCTTTTCAATCGCTTTTTAATATTCATGACTAATGAAGAACAAGTGAATTTTTTTGAATACTAAATGAGTTATGAGTTTGTTTAGTCGCGCTCTCATAAAAGGAGACTAAACATGACGACTAAAGAATGTGTGGATCTAAAAATATGCAAAAAAATACGATACAATCATGACGCAATGGAATGATATATGATTCTTATGCTTTCTTAACAAAGCAAAATAATTCATAAACATTTTGTTGGAAAAAAAAATTGAACAAAGCGCATTTACAAAGAAAAGAATTTAAAATTTCTTTCTGCTATAATTCATCGATTTAGGACAAACTGCTCAAAATTATTACAAACCTTAACCGCTCTTATTTTTATCTTTTTATGGCTCCAAATACACATTTCATTTCTGTAACAAAATGAACTGCATGCCTTCTTCTTCATTGTGTGCATATAATAATAAACAAATCGTTTGTAATGCTTCGATCTCTTTTGTTATAAAAACAATTTTACTTTGAAAATATCACACATACAAAATATTCAATTCCTTCTTTCACATTCATGTCGGTTTTCTGAACTTTATGCCTTTCAAGCCGTAAATTTTTCTTCCATTTAAATATCTTTTGTCAGAATTGCAAAAAAACTGAGTTCTTTACTTATGCATACATAAATGCTGCTTCCTTAACTAAAATGTTTCATCTCTCACTGTGTGGCATTTATGAATTGTCCAATTTATCTTGATTTTAATATTTCATGGAGATATTAAACCAGTGACCAAGTACCCGTTTGCAGATCGGTGTACTTAAGCGCATTTTTGGTGCCTAGATCAGAGTTTATAACAGTTATAGAAATATTAGATGAGTTTGTTAAAGTAAATTTCAAATTTATAGGAAATTTCATTTGTAATACTCATAGTTTCGAATGAAATAATTAAAATTAAGTTGTAGGAAATAGCAGTCAATTAAGGATTCAGCAGCTAGTTCTTCCTTTTGTTTACATTTTCATATAGAAATATATTTTATGAAAACTCGAGTAATGTAATTGCTGCTAATAATCCTAATCTATTAAAATTCTTGAAATCGTCTTTATAAATTTCGGTGATTTGAAAATAACGATCAAATTCAAAAATACGCGAAGTGGGCTACGTGCAGCTGAAAATTTTTTTGATCGCAGTCAACTTCGCGAAAAAAATTTTGTTTACAAATTTCAATATGGAAAATTAATTCATAATTTCCCAAATTATATGATAGTGACAGAAATATAAATAAACGTCGCCGCACTAACATTTTAGCACAAATCTAACGTAAAAAACCGGAGTCTCTAGCTATCATAGTTTTCGAGATCTCAGAGGGAACGCCGAAACAGCCAGCCAACAAGCCAAAGTGAATGTATAAGCTGCATTGTTGTTCCAAAAATGCGCTAAAAATTAAGATTTCTCATTTGATCTTCATGAACTTGGCTGTAGTACTGAGAGAGAGAGAGAAGCAAGAAGGGAAAAAATGAAAAATTTTCTTCTGTGACTGAGATTGAAGAGAAAGCCAAAAGAAAAATGAGAAATTTAGATTAATCTTGAAAGATTTTAAAAAATTACTTCTGAACTTGAGAAGACATTTTTCAGAGATAAATTGATGAATTTTAGAAGAGGGGATTTTCAGATTATTTTTTGATTGTCATTTTACAAATTTTCTTTCTAATTTCTTTCAATTGAATAAAAAAAGTTTCTCACTGCTAGCATGAAATGTTCTTATTTGGATTTTATAATTACATCAACGAAGAACCTTCAATCTATCGCTTTGATTAATGCTTTGTTGTATAAGACTCGTTTAACAATGGAAACAAAAGAGACAACATGCTGAGATCAAACCATTGGGAGGCTTTAATTCTATCCACATGTGTCGCTAGTGATTAAAAGTCTCTTTAAATATGATAAATTGAAATTAATTGAAGATTAATACTCGTTTGTGCATTATGGCAGCCATTGATCTATTAAAAAAATTCTATTCATTACAGAAGTTCATTGAAATGTGAGATGTAAAGGTAAATGGGATAGATTGAAGAAATCAAGATAGATACATTGCGACTGTGACTAAAAAATAGATAGTAAATATTAAAAATATCAAATTACCACTTCAAAGCGAGAGAGAGAATCGTTATTAGCCATTGTTGATTAAGCCAAGGTAAAAAAGGCCAGGTGTGAAGGCTTCGAATATTTTTTTTTACTTTTTTCCTATCATTAGCAAATGAGCTGCTAGAGTGACATGCTTTTGTTGTTGCCCTTTCAAACAATTCATTGTTTTATAAAGCACGATTGCCATGTGATAAAAATCAAAGTCTTGTTTCACTCAAGTGTCGCTTGTAACATCGATAAATTATGTAAATTAATTGTTGCAGAAAATCTCGTTGGACTACAAACAAGCAAGAAAGTGATTAAATTAAACTTAACTCTCTTACTCTATTCATATATGATGGAGAGGTTTTTTGCTACTTCAACATTAAGCATTAGAGCTGTATTTATATATCTTTTGCATCATCATTTCTTGAAGTTAAGTTTTTGTAAAATAGCTGACTCAGCAAAGTTATTTGATAGAATAAATTCTTATTGTTGTTAACGATTGTGTAATAAAAAAGGAATTTTTTATGATGCGACTGTATATTTTTAAAGTAAATACTTTAAGCTGTCTGTTTCAATGCAAACATTGCTGATAAATTGCAATTTGAAGAATAAAATGTTGATTAGGTTGAGTTTGTCATTATTTAAAATGAAATACAATATTTATTAAGAAGAGTTGTCTATAAAGATGATGATTACTATTCAATTCCTTGATTTAAAAATTTCTATCCTTGAAATAAAAAAAAATTAAAATTCAACATTTTTGCGCGCATATTATTAGAATTTCCTAACGACTGAAGGTCATCATGCATCGAATATATACGAAAATAAAAACTTTGTAATTTAATGATCCTCAATGTCGAGAGAGAGCGTGAAGGAGCAACAAAAGAGAAGACGTGAGAAAAGAAAAGACTTGATCAGTACTCATTTAAATGTTTATGTTGATCACTTCGAGAGTAACAAGCATCCAGAGCCTATAATTTATGGTCAAAATGAGAGCGAAGGAGAGCAGTGCATCACGCAACAATTCATACAGCATTGAACTTGTTATTTTTGCATGTTTATTGAGAGACGAAACGAAAGATGCTCATCAAGGCAAAAAATACAGACTCTGTTTTGATAAATACAAAGTTTAATGAACGAAATGCATTTCAGAATGAAAAAAGTGTCGCATGGAATGATTGAAAACAAGTTTGTGCTCTCATCTCGATATATATGGCAGCACTATTCTCTACTGAGAAAATAAGTCAATGAATTTTTTTGTATGTGCACACGAGAAAAGGAAGTAGAGAATAACAGAATGAGAAAGAAAAGAAAGAATATGATGCCAAGTTCAGAGCGTGATTTTTAATGTTTGCTGGCATGATAGTAAACACACTTGAGGTGTACTCGCAATGAAATAAAATCTCGCGCACCCATATATGATTTGAAAATTTATGCTCTCGCTCCTTCGTTTTCTTCATTTCATACGCGCAAAAGTCAATGAGCTGCCTCAATGTGAACCATCTGCTTGTTATTTTGGCGATTATTCAACAATTTCACGCATAAATTTGTTCGATTTTCGACAATTACTCGATAATAGTGATCATAAATCATCAGATCAAATGAAGCTAAAAATAAAAAAGAAAAAGTCAACAATGGTTTTCATCAGAACGTTATTGTGATGACCGGCACATGATCACACCAGTGATGTAAATTATCATTTTATTTGTACTTTCTTTTGTTAAAGACGCGCAATAGCGAGGAAAAAAGAAGATAAAAGAAGAGTGATCCACGAAATGTTCAACAAGAAACGCTATTTACCAAGAAATAAGTAATTCATAATAATCTTCGAGTATATAACAAAATGAGAATAAATGTATGTATGTGAGTGCATGCATTGAAAGAGATATCACTTGAATTCTTTCTATTTGCTGTTCAATCGTACAATAAAATTTGTTCATTTTTTAGTTTAGCGTATTTTACTCATTAGTACTATAATCCTTGTTATCAAAATGCAACTTATAACTTGATTATTCAATTCACTAACTAATAATATCATACTTCTAAATGATTTTTCAAAACTCAAAAGACCACAAAATAAAATTGTAAACAAAAAATTGCAAAATATTTTAATTTTTAAAATGTCGTTAAATTAGAAATTTCATTTACTAAAAAGGAAAAGACTTGAAATTTAAGAACTCATAAAATTATAAACTTTATCATTTGTCTAAAAAAAAGCAAACAGCAGAAACTCTTTTAAAGTGATCATTTACTTCTTAAGTCAACTTTACTCACACACAGATCCACTTAAATGTTTATCTTTAATATAATAATCATATTTCTCTTTTATTAGAAAAACGCATGGCACCATAACCATAAGAAAAAGAAGAAAGTAAGTAAGAGACTTTTTCTTTATCATGATTTAGAGTCCGCCATGTATGCACTATGTTGTATGCTCAATTGTTATGTAAATATAATGCACATTTCCAAATAAATGTTCGTTGTTGAAAAGCTGATAATTTTCATGTTAAACATCATCTTTTCTATATGCTCTTGCTCTTCCTCATCTCATCATAATTAATTTCTTTTTTGGTTTTGTTGTTTTTTGGATCTCTCAAGTGTCTCAAGATGAAAATGAAGAAAAAAAGACAGAGTATTTCTTTTAAGAAAAATTTTCCACTTGAAACCACACAAACTAAGGAGAGAACAGAGTGTAGAACATTTTTATGATTCGCCGTGTGTCGTCATGAATAAATTAATGTTCTCGTGAGTTTTGTTTAATTTTTTAATACTTAGGTGCGCCACAAACAGTACAGCATGTGTTGCTTTTATGGTCTACACAAACTTTTATTATGTTTTATTCCCTTTAGAATGTCATAACATTCACCTTTATTGTAATCATGTGATGGATAAGACACCAGAGAGAAAACTAACAATAATCTTATTTAAATCAATAAAAAATGTCTTTTGAAAAACTCGAGACATAACAATGCATTCATAAATCAGTATGGGACATTCTTACAACTCGTTGTACACACCCTCCATCATGTGCGTCTCTGTCTTTCTTTTATCTCAATTTTCTGACATTGATTTTGATTTCTTTCCATTCTATTTCACTCCCTATTATTACCAAAAAACATCCCCGGAAATGTTTTTTTGTTGAGAATAATATCGTAAAAATCTGGGACAATTTTAATGGGGCGTCAAAATAGAATTCTATTCTATTCTACCACAAAAAGAGGAAGAAAATAACTTCATTATAATGATTACAATGACAATTGTGCAATAAAATATTATTCTTTAGCAATTGTTTGTTGTTTTCATTCTAGAATATAGAAAATAGAAAAATGAAATTTATTAAAGCAAAAATTTCTTATCAGCAAGTTATACTCGTTGAAAATGACATTTATTCACAATTTTGCATTATTTACGGTTCGATATTCTTTCTTTATCGTTAAAATTTATTTTATTTCGCCAAAACGCTTGTTCGTTCGTCACGGAGTTAATATTTTTCTTATTTCTTTTGCAATTCTTAAGAAATTATAGGATTGAGTTTAGTAGTCAGTTTTATGAGAATGGCATGAAGTGTTTTTTTTTTGGTACTTTGATCAAGGCAAAACAGAAATAAATTCTTATTTATGCACAAAAATATTTCTTTAAATCATAAAGAACATTCAAAATTTCTTATCATTTGAATCATACAGAAATAAACAGTCTATTTCGCCTTGAGGCTTGTTTTTCTTCTTATTAATTATACATATTTATATATTCCATAATATTCTGACATTTATGAGATCTCTCTCGCACATAACATAGCCTTTATTTCTTAGTAATTCTCGTTTGTGTTTTTTTTTTCAATTTTCAAATTTTTTAAAGGCACCAACCAATTTTATTTAATTATGTATTTCATAAATGAAAAATGAGCACTTTGTGTTGTTTACATATTGCATGTATATTATTCTATTCTTCTTCCCTCTAATAACAAAGAGCCAAATTGAGTTAAATGTTCTGAGAAATTTGTGTTATTTTTGTTTCTATATTATTTTTAGAGGGAATTAATATTATATGGGCAATTGTGTAGAAGAAGTCAATAAAAAAAAATTGCATTGCATCATACGGGTGCATAGGGTTCGTCATGCATGTTGAGATAGCCCTTCAAATTTATGGCATCAAGCAGCGCAAAAGAGAGGAAAAATTAGAAAATAGAATGGATCATTTACTGATAAGGGTAATAAAGAGATCTTCAAATTCACAGGAAAGAGCTCAGGTAGGAATTTTTGAAAATTTCACAATAAAATAACCAGCACCTGTGTAAAGAGAGAAAGACACATACAGATGACATATAGAAAAGTATTTTTTCTGTGTGTCCAAAAATAAGAAAACCTCCTGCTTATGCTAATTCTCACAAAAAGTTAAATAAATATGAATACTATTATTTTTTGTCAACTTAGTGTTAAATTCTTCTCTCTCGCAGTCTCGCTCACCTTAGTTTCATTTGTCTGCATGTATATCGGCTCCATTTGAATGGAGAACAAAAAAAATTTGTGTAAGATGAAAAGAGATATGTGAAGAGAAACGAATACACATGTGAGATGATGAAGTTTGTGTTTGTTTCGTTTCATTTGAAGAAACAAAAGTAGATTTTTCGACACACAAGAGAAGAACCTGATTCAAACAGGTAGAACGCAAATTATTTTTCTTTAAATAGAGAAGATGTAAAGGAAGAATCCTCTTAATTGATGCTCATTATAGGCTTTTAAAAAATCTTGCAAAATTTTTATAATGAATGTTTGAGAGATATTTTGTTTACAAATTTTATTTCTTTATTATTCTTTAGAAAATTAAAGTTTTAAGACTTATTTATTTGATTCTATCATTAAAAACTGTTAAACAACTCATAAAATGAGTCAGCAAATGAAGAAATTAATCCTTTTTCCCAAAAAACTTGAAATTTGATAAGAAAGCTTACCATTTTTTATCGGCTTCAATTTCGTGATGCATGGATATCGAATATCCAAAGTACGAATCATTTCGTGAGTCAAACTTGTAAATTGGCAAGCGATTTTCCAAGTTAAAACTGAGAACACTTGTTGTGTATATCAGCAAAACGATCATTAATCCATAGCAGATTTTATTCATTTTTTTCTCTTCTTTGTTGTGCTAAACAACTCTCTTTATTTATGTTAATTTTTTCTCTCTTTCTCTATTTTAACTGATGATTATAGATGACCTTATGGCACTTGACTAACAACACATTTTAATTAATTAAGCTATACATGCATCGTTGCCTCCTTGCTTAATGTTAATCACCATTTTTGTATCATATTTGATACATCAAATCATTCATTTTTTATTGCTGCCAAAATGACGTAATAAAATTTTATTCAACATGCGTCTTTTCACCTTTTACAAATTATTTTTTAATACACATAAATGGCAAAAATAAAATCTTATCAGCTATTTTTAACGCTGATAAGCGAGCAATACTATTGTATTACGAAAGAATCTATCTTTTTTTTGATTGGTTACCGGCAAAAAAAGTCGCAAACTTTCAATCACAAATTGGCACTTTATTTAAAAGATGATTATGAGGTACACGGTTAGTTCAATGAAAGATGCGAATATAAGATCAATATAGAATAAAAACATCACTTTTTTATTGCAAAATAACTTTTTCTAAACACTTGATGGTGCCGAATCAAATTAATACGTCTTTGCTCAACAAAAGTTCACACACGAATGAAATTGTGTGAAGAGAATGAGAAAATGCTGTATGGTGGATTGAATGCTTGAGAGAGAGAGAGGGAAACGATGAATGAGAGTAAGATTTATTTTAAATCCTTAGATAATGCTAATAACTTATTTTAATAAATTTAGGAAATTAGGTATTTTATTGTAATTGAAAACATTTCATATTCATATCAGTAAATTAAAAAATCATATCATGATTAATTTATATTCGAAATTTCAAACTTTAACTGTCATAAAATTTTCAATTCAATTTTTTTTGTAAAACCCTGCACAAAATTTAACCTAAAATTTTTTGTGTCAAAAAATAAACAAACAATCAAAACAAAGCAATTAATAAAAATTAAATTTGAAAATTATGATAAAAATTGCAAATGGCTTTTGTGATCTTTGTATTCCATATAATGAGAAGAAAGAGGTGATGCTAAGCATATTTAAGGAACTCATAGAAAGTAAATAATTCATAATAAAAAAATTTAAAAGACCGGGATGATTAAGAAATTCTAATTTAATTTTTAGTTGGCTATAAAAATGTCGCAATTGAGCAAATTTATAGTCATGAATCATTAGTTTCAAAGAATGGTTCTGATTTAATTCCTACTCCAGTAAATCTCAATGAATATGAAGAAGTTACAGAGAGAAAACTACATCTCTTCAACAGATTGACAGTCATTTATTCTGATCCTTCAGTCTCACACGCCTGTTCACGATCACCAAACTTCAAGAAGTATCATATAATCGCTGCTCTTCCAACAACAGATACAGCGTTTCAGCATAGCTGCCAATCATTCATTGGTGATATTATTACATACAATTCGGATACCATCAAAATGCGATTCACAAGAAAGTTTTACTATTTAGCTATCAGAAGAAATATGTTTTTTGAAATCAAATACTCGCCAGTAATTGTAGATGATAATGAAAGACGAGCAACGATTACGAGAGCTCAACTATATCATATGATAGGAAAGTCAAGAGGAATAATATTTACAAGTGAAGCGAAAGATTCATATCAAGTGCGAAGTCCTTATGATGTTGGATGTCTTGGTTTTATTTTTGGTTTAAGTGAAGAGCAAGGAAGAGCTGCAGTGTCAACTGTTAGTAGAAAAGTGCTATTAGCGGCAGAATGTAGACGTTTAGGTAAAACACCGGTTTTAATGAAATATGAAGAAATCGATACATCTACATCTGAAGAAGAAGAAGATGAAAGTGAAGAGGAAATGGATATAGATGAATCATCTGATTGCTCTATAAAAAAACGAAAGCAAGCATGTTTAAACATGAAAAGCAAAAATAAACGAGTAAAAACCTCATAAAATCTAAAAGTACTTTCAGAGTTTCTTTATTAAGAAAGAATTTTTCCAATCTTATAATAATAAGAATTTTTATTTTGCAGTAGTAGTAAGGTAGAATTATTGAATAGTATCGATGACGCTGGGATGAAGAATGTAAGCAGAAAAATAAATCGTTAGCATATTTGATTGTTTAGTACAAATGTTCTGCATTTGAGCTTCGAGGCTTTTTCAGTTTCTCTAAATTCTTAATAACAATGTCATGTAGCGAACAGTAACGATTACGTACTTCTGACAATACCAACCACAAACTGAGAAATTCCTTCTCATCTAGCTCTTGAACGGCTCTTCTGTAATCGTCAATATGTGGATATTTTGCAACTTTGTTTACAACTTTTGCTCTTGAAATGAAATATCGCGAAATTTGATCAAAGAATGCGGCAGCTTCTGATTCAACGGATTGAATTTCTGCGAGAGTGTCTTCTTGAATGGAAACACCAAAGTTATTACCATCTTCGATTTTTGGAATCATGAAACTAATCCACATCTTTAAAAGATTAGAATCTTCTACCAATGATCTAATTACAGGTTTAACAACTTTAATAATTTCACAAATCGGCGCGTTACATTTGACTGTCCCTCCTGGCAAGATCATAACTTTAGTTCCAATTGTGTCACTTGTCTCAATACGTGCTCGTTTAGTTGGTGGATCACCATCATCTTTTTCATTATTTTCTGCAACGATTGGGTCTGGAACATTAATATTAAGATCTTGATGAACTTCAGAAAAATTTCTTTCTGCAAATTGCTTTGTCGCTAGAAGACTGTTAAGCTCAACAATTTTTTGTGGAAAACCATTCACAATTAAATCTTCAGCCTTCTTTATTAACGCGTCCTTGTAATCTTGTACCTAAAAATACAATGTTGAGGAATTTTATGAAAAAAATGTTTGAATAAAACTAAATAAAAGCCGATTATATGCGGCTCTTGATGATATTAGAAGTATATAGAGAATGAATGTAGAGGATATCATAATTCAATTTGATTTGATAATAAATTACAAAAAATGTGATGCAAATACACAACAACAACGTTTTTTTTGCAGTTTCTCACAAAATTTCCTCTTTTATTGCTTATTACTTACCTTCTTTGCGACATCACTATTTGCTGCCATTTTCTTTATTATACTGTCTATTTTTATTGAAATTCACTCAGTCTAAAAACGCCAAAATTAAATTTTTTAAAATTTGTTTCGAGAATAAAACAAGGTTTAAAAATTTATTTTTTATCTCTTTCTCTATTTCTATCTCGCTCTGACGTTTTAAATTTTGAAATCTCAACACCCGTTGAATTTAAAAATTTGTTTATATAAAACTTCAAAATGTCTCAAAGACCAACAACTATAAAAGAAGCAATTGAAAGATGGGAAAAGGAGAATGAAATTAAAGCATCAGAAGCTAAAGATGTTGGATTACAATTTCAAATTCCACCCATTGAAAGAATGAATTTTGATCTTGCTATTCTCGTCAATTGTGAAAAATTGAGTTTATCAACGAATAATATCGACCGAATTCTCTTGCCACCATCACTTAAGAATCTTAAAATATTGGCATTAGGGAGAAATAATATTAAGACATTAATTGGGCTGGTAAATAAATTTAGCTCCTATTTAAATTGAACTTAAAAAAAATCTTCTTAATAGGAAGTTCTTGCTGAAACTTTAGAAGAATTGTGGATCAGTTATAATTCTATTGACAAACTCAGAGGAATTGAAGTTATGAAAAATTTAAAAAAATTTTACATAGCTCACAATAACGTTCGAGATTGGAGTGAATTTATGAGGTTGTCAGAACTAAAAGAAAATCTTCGTGAATTAATTTTCATTGGAAATCCTTTAGTTGAAAATATAGATAAAAAAGTCTATCGGAATGAAATTTTTCATCGTTTGCCTTTCTTAAAAATGCTTGATGGTGAACTTCTTTTTTTTGTAACTGAATTTATCTCTGCAGATTAAATATTGTTAAAAGTTCTAAATTTCCATCAATAAATTTAAAGTGATTAGTGCAACAAGTAACAACCATAAACTGAGACAAATTTTTTTTCTAAAACTCAAAATTTTTGACACTATCACTACCCCCGCTTTTTTCCTCTCTTTCTTAATAAAATTTTAGAAGAAATTTCTTTTATTTTCCAGCTAACATTTCATGTTTGAAAGTCAATAAAATCGGATCAAAATAATTAATAATCTTTAATTAAAAAATAAACTAAAATAATAAATGTAAAACTTAATTAAAAATAAATTTAAAATCAATAAAGGAAAAAAAATATTTTTAAAAGTGAAAAGAATAAAGAAAAAAAGTTTATGCTCTCTTTTTTTATATCGGCACAAGACATGAATGGTGAAACTGGTTAAAAAGTCTTATATTTGTGTATTTCTATTGTGTTACATGGATAATTCTTTACAAAAATGGATCCATTTATGAGTTCTTGTAATTATTCAAGTGGCAATTGCACAAACAGAATCATAAATTTAACAGAAATCATAAATCAGTATCATAATGATGATTCTTGTGAGCTTCCTGATCTATACAAAAAATATGGTGATCTTTTTGATAATGACTCTGATCCCACTCAAAAAATGGGAGAAGAGCAAAGTGAATATAATATTCAAGTGAAATACATTTGTGAAAATATCAATATCATTGCCAACGCAGACCACCAGCAGTCTGGACAAGCAAATCAATGTACAATAAAACAGGTAAGTCTAAAAAATTTCAGCTTTTCTTAAATTAAGTTATAATTACTTGACTGAGAAATATTTTCGAATTTGTTAATGGCTCACAGCATAAAAAACAACAGCCACCTGATAACAAATACAAAGAAATGTGTATACAACCATCTATCTATCTCACACCAGTGCCAACACCTTCACCATATGCTAACCCCTCATCTCCTGAGTCTTCTCGAAAGAGAACTGGTGGCCGACCTACCAAAGACATCATAAAAGCAGAAAAAGAATTTAAGAAAAAATCTAAAAACATGAGCAAATCTGAGAAGAAAAAAGAGTCAAATAACATTTCTTGTCTGAAGCATAGACGCAGAAAAAGCCAGAAATTAAAGGATTTATTGGAAGAAGAGATTAAACTTTTCAAAAGAAATAAACAACTAATCAAACGACACCACAGATTGGAAAGTAACATTGTTATGGTCAAAGAGATTTATAAGAATAATCTTAAGACACCAGAGGATCAAGCTGCTTTTGAAATTATTATGATAAATTTAAAATCTTTGTAAATCAGAAAGAGACAATTTTGTTAAAGTCAAGTTATATGAGGTTAACATAATTTGAAATTTAGACATAATATTGCCTATTGAACAAGTTAAGTTGATTTCATTCGAGAATTTATTAACTAATTTTATTTAAACAGTGTTACCAATATAGTATTTTAAGAAAGAATATTTGTCTATTTCTGATATTATCCATTGTACAATTAAGAGGAAAACTACGTTTTTACGGTAGTCAAATCGTATAATTCATATAATTTTATTTTTATAATATTGTTAAGTTAAATTCATAAAATTTTAACAAGTAACTACATTATTACATACAAGATTTTTAAAATGTCAAGAAAAACAAATATACATATTTTGAGTTAATTGTTATTTGCTCCTCTTGTTTCTGTTGGAAATTAGCTTAATAATAGCTGATCTTCAATGCTGACTAAGGGCATACAAAAAATGGTTCGCCAAATTTCATCTATGATTTCGAGCGTCTTGCTGATTCTCAAAAATGAATCAAATGCAATTTTCCATTTTTCTATCGTATTTTCTAATTCGTCCATAAAATTTAATGTAAACGAATTTTTTGTCAAATTCTCAAGCTCGACAAGGTTTGTCATTGGCTGAACTAATGTTACATTATTATTAATTTTATTATTTGCATTTTCGAATGAGCATAGCCATTGAAAATTTGTTGTGCAATATATTGCTTCTAATGTAACCAAAAGAACTCCACTTTTAAGAGACTTTTGAGGAACCGTTTCCTCATCATTGGTTGCAGATGAAATAGAAGTATTGCATGCGGTAAAAATTGCGAAATATTTTATCTCATTATTATTGGTAATTTTCATCAATTTATTATGCACATCATTATTCCGTTCTGAATTTATTTCTAATATTTGATCTGTGAAAGAAAGATAGAAAATTTTGAAATAGAATTTTTATATACATATAATAAAAATAAACTTCTCACTTGAAGTAGTAATATGCTTATGAAGTACAGCTGACAGCTTAAAATCACAAAGTAAAATGTGAAAAAATGTGTTTGATTTTGTTTTAAAACTGAAGCCATTATCAAATGGAATTTCTTGTATCACTTCAATCTGGTCAATTGTATGTGATGTTGTTTTCTTTAGCCACAAACTAATTTCTTCTTTTTCTTCACCAACAATTTTTAGCAAATAAAATTTCTTTGTAGACATAACAACAATTGCTGTGAATGGTATGCCACCTGATGACAATGAGTCATCTTCAATCACTACGCATTTTACTAGCCACATGAACTTTTCGTCATTATCTTCTAAAATATTTTGAAAAATATGTAATTTCAATCGATGATCAACTTTTGTGAGGTCTTCATTATTATATTCAATTGGTTTTGATGGTTGAGTTGAATTTTGCTCTGGTTCTTTTTTCAAAATTGTTTTTGATAGCAGCAAATTTGATGTTTTGAAAATTCCTTCGAGTGCACTTTTAGATTCTTCTGTTGATGATTTTTTCTTTCCATTTTGCTCATATGCGGTGCATACTGATTCACAAACACTTCCCGAGCTACTTGACTCAGTTAAATTGACATTTGCTATACTTAAAATGACTTTTGGTTTTTCTACTTCTTGTGACTGTTCTTCAATGTTTTTCATCTCATTTTCCTCACTAAATGCTGCAGCTTCATCTTGTTTTGCATCATCATCAATTGTATCCAATGATGGAGCAGTAGAAATTCTTCTCTCTTCAGATTGTTTTCTGCTTGCAAAATTATCTAAAACTTCGATAGATGATTGTGATGTTTGAGAAATTTGTGATGAACATTCACTCAATACTTCTACAGAACTTCCAGCAACTGATTGATTCGAGTCAAACGCACTTTCTGTGAAAGTATTTATATTAGTACAAAGAAATATTTAAAAATTATTTTGTGCATTTGTGAAATTTACCAATACTACTGTACGAGTGATTTGCTTTAGGAATTCCATCTAATGAATTTTCCTCACCTTTCTTCTTATCAATTTTAATTGATGAAGCAGGTTTATGGTTGACATTGCCAAGAGAAGAGAGAACGTTTCCCGGCAAGAATGTTGACTTAGGACTTGTTGCACACTTGTTTGTTTTTTGAATTTCAATGATGTATATATTGCCACATGATGGACATTTTATGTCTGAAAAAAAAAAAATTGTTTGATTCAGACACAAATTTAAAGATTGCTAAATTAACGAGCTTTTTAAATTCAAAAAGTTTTTAATTTAACGAATTTTAAGAATTTAAAACGAAAAGTGAAATTTTTCACTCACCATTTTGAGCTCTCTTCTTATTGCTACGATCATCATTCTCATAACAAAATTGTGAATTACATTTAGGACATTTATAAATAGCTTGATTCATTTCAGATAGTGGACGAGAGCTAAGATAATCCCTTAAAATTTTCTCAACTTCCCGACAACACTTCACATCCATTCGATATTCTCTCTCGCGTTTGTCTTTTCTTATTGTATCAAAACTTAAATGAATGACGGACGATCGCACACGCTCAACTGAAAGCAATGTTCCAATTCCCCATTTTGTTAATGTCTTTCCATTCATTGCATTTCTTTCTTTAATTGTAGTTTCAGTCAAAATTAAAAACAAATCTTCCTTGGTTGTTTCATCAATCACAATAAATTGTGCTTCATTATCTTCTGGCTCGGAAATCACAATTTCTTCTTCAACATCAATATCATTGACAAACGTATCTTCCAATGCTGAAGCATAAACACTTGTGCCTGTGGCACTTTCATTGATACTTTTATACATAGTTTTATCACTACTGTCATCATTTAATAAAATAGTTTCTTCTGGTGTTGATGTTTCTAATGGTTCATTTTTTTCAAATGAATCATTCATTGTAAGTGGAGGAGATTCACATAAAAGATCAGTCAATTCATTTCTTTTTCTTGTGCCAGTTGCTTTATCTTTATTTTCACCATAACCAGTTTGATTAAACAACCAAGATTCGCCATATTTTTCTCTCATTTCTTCAATTTCTTTCTTTGTTACTAAATGATCCTTACTTCCTTCCTTTAAAAGTTTCTTTTCAATTGGTGATTTGATTTCTGTATTTTTTCCAGTTTCTTCTATTACAACTGCACGAGGTTTAATTGACTTTTTGGTTGATGCTGATCCATTACTTGTAGTTAAGGCTTGAAAACTATTTGTAGATCCTAAACTTCCATTTTCAGGAGTATTGCTAATACTCTTTGTAGTTGGCGTATGTGTATTGCTTGACATTGTAATTTGTGATCTCGTTCGTGGAACATTCATTCGATGACCAAAAATTGGATAATAATTTTCATAATTTCCAGTTAGAGAATTTTCATACTTGGTAAGTAATTCATTGTCAAGTTGAAATTGTATAGTTCGAGCATTTGTACTAAGATAACGACAAGTTGCAACTCGATGCTTTGGATGAAAAGCCAAAGGATTGCCGGATAAATTTAAATATCTTAACGAATAGAGCGTGCACAATGGCAAAAGTAGTGCATGATCAAGTAAACAATTATTCGAAAGATCTAATTCTAGAAGTGCTTCGAGCCACACAATGCCTTGTATATCTTCAATACAATTATCACTTAAAATTAATGTTTGTAATCGCTTGTTAGATTCCACACTGAATTTTGGTATTGTCGTTAGTTGATTGTATGAGAGATTTAGAATTTTTAAATTAGGTAAATAAGGTAAAACTGTAATATGCACAATTTTGTTATGTGATAAATTTAAAAATTGTATATATGGCGTAAATTCAAAAGAATTATCTACTCTTTCCAAATTATTGTATGAAAAATCAACTCGTTTAAGTGAATTCCAAATAAAACCAGTGCAGTTGTCACCAGCGCACTGTGTTAAGAGATCTCTTACATTCGTCAAACTTTTCTCAACTATAAGCTCTTGCAGTTGCTGTCTTAATTGTTGTAATCCTTTGATTTTCTTAATCGGAATTTTTTGAATCTCTAAAGTTGAGAGGTTTCGAAATTTTGAAATATCCACTACACAATTTTCATCATTCAATGAATCATCGTCATTATATTTTGTTAATTTTAGCACTAAAGTCTTTTGAATAAAGTCATATATAAACATTAACTCTCGAAATACATTTGATTTTGAATTGTTTGGCTTTGTGACTTGAAATGTTTGTGGCTGAATGAGCTCATTTTCATCATCAATGATAAGTGAAAAAGAATCATTGAGTGCTCTCAATATGTCGCCTAAAATAAAGAATTTGCAATTGAGTTAATGAAAATTTGACTTTTTTAATCTCTACATTTACCTGTTAATGTAAATTTAAATTCTGAAGTTAAAAGCTTGTCTCCTTGCTCTTTAATCACCTTGGATAATTTTTCAATCATTTTTGGATCCATTTTGTTTACTTTAAAGATGATTTTTGTTTTTTTACTGTATGCGAGAGAGGAGGAGGAGAAGATTTTGTTATTTTTCTCCTTCTTTGTTATTGAAAATTTTATTTTCTCACTTTTTATGCTTAAATTCTTAAAACTAAACTTTAATATGATGAAATTATAGTTACTGATTGTATTTTGATACTTTTTAATGAACTAAGAAACTAAAATAGGACCACGAAAGTGATGAAAACTTAAAATTAAAAACAACTTTTCGAACAGCTGAGAAAATGTATTATTTTGTTGGGGGGCTGTCAATGTTATGAAATTGTAAAGTTATAGGATGAAAATGGAATTTTTTACTAGCAATACAAAAATTTTCCATTTTTTTATTTTGAAATTTTAAATTTTTAATGAAAATTTATTTTTTATAAATTTTTGAATTTTTAACATAATTTATTCAAAAAAATATTAATTTTTGTAAATAATCAATTAAAATAGTCTAAAATAAACCGTTAAGTGCAGGTGCATTTGAAGTGAGTGCACAGGTGCATTTTAATATTTTCAAACATTTTTAACAATTTTACAATCTTCACCAAGACAATTTCTTAAATTTTCAACAATAATTTGATAGCGAGCTTGAATTGATGGTAGAATATCGTATGCAACATTGTTCAATTGAAATTCATCTTCACCTAAATCATAAGCTTCATTGAAATGTTCTCGATCATGGAAAGTGCAATACAAGAAATTTATATCTTTTGACAAATGTCTGACACATACATAAGTATTATTCCAAGAATCTTGACATTTACATTCTGCTTCAATCTGGCATTCACTTAATCTTTGGCTTTTCTTCCATGGACATTCAGGATTGAATGTTTCAACATTTCCTTCTCCCCAATGCTCTATTAAAATTTGCCTCTCATTTATAAAATTCTCATTGAAAAATTTTTCATTAATCAACTTATCAAAAGATTGTCCATCAAAATTCTCACTCTTATAATTTATTTCAGCCCAATTAAGAATTGTTGGAGCTAAATCAATAAGAGCAACAGGAGATTGAACTACTTTTTTCACTGGAACGTTCGGTCCTCTAATAATTAGTGGAATTTTTATGTCAGTTTCATATGGCAATCTTTTGTCCCACGGCATTGCCCAATTTCCTAAATGATACCCGTTATCTGATGTAAATATAATAAAAGTTTCATCTAAAATGTTTTGTTCAGATAATTTTTCTATTATCTCTTCAACCATGTCATCGACTGATAAAAGACTCTCTAATCTCATACGATAAAATTCATCAATTTTTGCAATTGTTTCTTGAGAAAGTTCCTTAGGTTTCATTGTCATAAGCCAGTGTTTGTCTAAACCTCTTGAACCAACATTAAAATTACTCGTGCGTGGTGCAGTAAAATTTGATAATGAATTATTAAATTTTTCCTCAGGTGTGAATGGTGCATGACATGACGGTGTTGATACAATAGCAATAAACGGTTCATCTTTCGTTTGATTACTTAGAAAATTTAGAATCTGACTCTTGATAACATTTGTGTAGTAATCTTCTTGATTATCACCGTACTTGATAATATTTCCATTTTCATTTAGTGTATAATTGAAGTATTTACTGTTTCCATGTAGTCCATAAAATTGATCATACCCTTGTGGAATGAGATTAGAATAATATTGATTTAAATATTTTCCAGCATAGAATGTTCGATAACCATGATTATTTAAAATAGCAGGAAATGTTCTTAGTTCATGATTTTCAATCCATTCATTTGAATAACATCCACCGTTCAATGAATTGTTGAAAGTATTTGTATTGTGTGCAAAATTTCCAGTTAAAAAACTTGATCGACTTGGGCAGCAAATAGGTGATGATGTAAACTGAATAAAATGAAAAATTAAGAATAAATATTTAAATGAAAATAATAAAATTACTTACAGCATTTAAAAATATCACTCCATTATTTATCAAATATTTTTCAATTTTTTGTAATGGTTTAAGAGAGTCTAATAATAAATCTTGATCATCAGTTAATATTATCACAAAATTCGGTTTTGATAGAGCACTTGTTAAAGATAGAAATAAAAGTAATAAAATAAATAGATTCATGTTTATGAATAACAAAAATTTAAATATTTGCCATGTAAAAATAGAAATTTTTCTATCGTAAACAAATAAAATAGAAAAGTGGTAGCGCAAAAAGAACGTTTAAAATATTGATTATTTTGTTAATACATAAGGCATAAATTGAATGAGTAGACATGAAAATCTTATAAGAGTACATTTGGAGGCAAGTCAATTTTTTTCTTTCTCATTTGCTATCATCACATAGCGATAAAAAAAGAGCGGCATACATTTCACAGTTAGACTATCATTACTTTGTTTTTATTTAATATTTTTGGGTTTTCTATTAATCTAATTTAATCTTGTACATTATTATTACTTTGTTCAGTTGCCTGTATGTGTGTGTGTATATAATTTTTTTGATAAATATTTCTTTTTCTTTATCATTTTGATAAGTTCACTTTTTGGATGATTGGCATAAAATGAGTAGTAGCTTTTCTCAAAGTCATTATTTGTTGTTCTTGCTGTTTCAAGAGTTCTTTTCAAGACTCTTGATTTCTATGATATTTCCGACAATGAATCTGGAGAGACTTTTGTGAATTGAACACCTTTTGACAGATGCTACAAGGAATCTCTTGACGTTCCTGATGCGTTACACTAATGTGGAAAGCAAGGTCATTTCTTGTAAAGTATTTCTTTGGGCATGTTGGCACAGGACATTTAAAATTTTTTATTTTTGCGTGCGCCTACAATGATTTTGCAAAAAATAATAAATAGAATTTCGTTATCACGATATTTTAAATCTCCTTTCTTACCTGCTCTATATGTTTTGAAAGCTTGCACTTGAATTGATAACGCTTTCCGCAGAAACAAACGTACCTATGTGAATGAGTGAGAATAAAAGTTAAAAATCATCAAATGATATTTAATATTTCATCTAATAATATTTCTTACGGATAAATTCCAAGATGTCTTTTTAAATGACTTTTCAAGTTATTTTTATAGACAAATTTTGCATGGCAAACATTGCACAAATATTCTCCTGGTCCATCACCAATTCGTGGATTTGATAGTACTAAAAGTTGATGATTTGGATCACCAGTTTCATTTGTTTGTAAATCGGGCGATGGAGAGTGTAAATTTAAATTTGTTTCTGCACCATCAACATTGAAATGTACAGAAGAAGAAGAAGTCGTTGAATGCTGTTGTTGTAATTGATGGCGATGTAATTCTTCATCTTCATTTATATTGATATGATCATTATCATCTGATGTTTCTGCATTTACTGCTACTATTGACCTTACATCTTCTTCCTCATCTTCACTAATGGGTTCAATTTTTATTTGGTTCTTTAGCATCTCCGGTATAATGGATAAATTGGAAATTTCTTCTTCAGCCGCTTCAAAGCGCTCATTTATATGCGAAGAAATGCGATTTTTGTTCTCATTATCACTAATATTATTATTATTAATTTTTTTACCACTTATATGATTATTATCAATAATAGAATTGTTGTTATCATTATGATTAAGATGATGCTGTTGTTGTTCCTTTGGGTTTAATTCTGGAGTATGAATTTGATCTCTTTTGACTAGTACAAAACTTCCATTTGGATGAAGCTCGAGATGATCCAAAAAATCTTCGGCATGCGAAAAGTCCATTTTACAAAAGATACAGAAATATCTAAACGATGACAGTGGTAGAAATTTAAGTAAACGAGTAATTTTTTAGCAAATTTAAATAAATTATTTCTTCTCACCTCCTGATTGCAATCAATTGCCTATTTTCTTTTACAATTTGTGATTGCGGCTGCGGATGATGAGAGATTGAGTGTTCATTTTCATCTGCCGGAGCCGCTGCTGCTAAATTCATTACTTCTTGTTTAATTCTACTTGCACATATTCCATTTATTTTGTTATTTTGATGTTGCGGCTGTCGCACATGAGAAGCTCCTTTCTTATCAACTGTTAAGTCTTTCGCTCGCATTTCATTAAATGAATTTACTGCTGCTGTTATTAAATAGCAATAAGAAGAAATATCGTTAGATGAGAGAGAAAGAGAGTTGGAGATTAGTGATAAGACACACTGTAGTAAACACAGGAAAAAAGTTATCAGCAATTTCTTACCTAGTGAATGCGAGTGATAAGAATTAAATTCAGAACAATTTTGATTGTGACCTTTAAAAATATCTTCTCTGTAATGATGATTTTCATATTTCTGTTCACTAATCGATCGTTCATAAGCTCTCCGAAAAGATCTTGAATAATGTGTCACTAGTTCCATGCTTTAATAAATCTAAATTAACTTTAATAATAATAAGAATAACTGATTAACTGATTGAGAGTGAAGAATCCATGAAAATAATTTTTTTTGTATAAAAACGGGGACAAAAAGCATTTATAAGGGGTATAGCTTGAATTTTTAAATATCTTTCTAACGTTTTACTGCGAAATTTAATAGTCTGAATATTCAAAATAAAATAAAGAATAAATTCCCTTTTTATAAATTTAATTTATTTTTTCTGAATTTATTCATTTTTACAAAAACTTTTTAAAAAATAAAATTAAAATTTAAAGTAAAAATTTTACAAGTTTTGAGAAAGTAAATTTTTTAAAAAAATTTTCTGTCACCCACAAAAATTTTTCATAAAAATAATTTTTAAAAATTTTGATTCACACACATGATACCAAAAATAGAATATAATTTAAATTAAACATTATTGATGGTGTTAAGAATAAGTATATTACAGTTTGCTCATTTCTTTAATATCAATTAAAATTCATAAATAAGTTTTTAGTTGTTGTCTGTGACATTTTATTTCATAATAATGTTCTGAAGCATAAAAATGTTGACATTTAGGTAGTTTATAAACGAAAAAAATTTTGCAAAAGATATTTCAAGAAAAGTATTGTGAAAAGACAAAGTGAATTGAAATAAAAACCCTAAATTGATTATAAAGAGCTAAAATATATCCCCTTTATTTTTATTATTTTCTTTCGATCCTCAGTTCGGCAAGAATTTCAATTTAAATTGAAATTTCTCCATGTTTAGGTAAGTTTACTCAATAGTTTTATGTCTCAAAACTCGAAACAGTACTTTCTAATCAAGATCCACATATTAGTTTTAAATTTAAGTTTAGATTATTGATACATATTGAAATTTTAATTTTTGCACAAATTTTTATTATTCTTGCTTTCGTCATAAAGTGATTTTTCTCAAAGATGATTTTCTTTTCGGAAAATAATGATATTTCGAAGCAACTGCAATGGCCAATCATAAGAATATTGCTTTCTCTTTGAGATCACTTTAGCAAAATTTGGAACAGAACTAATTTTTCATTATTCGCTAATTATTTTACAGTTACATCAATAGAAATAATCGTCACCAAGAGAAATAGAAATATTCGTTCTGCAAATACTTTTTTATTGCTCAAAGAGACAATTAAAGACAATAATGACAATTCACAATTTACAATAGGTAAGATAATTTGATATTAAAGTGATATAAAAGATTAGAATTTTTCTATATTCTAGAATGACTCTTAAATAAATAACATCAGATACCTTACTTAGATCATTTATTCTTCTTTCATAATCATCATTATCTATAGATAGAAATATAATAAAATGGATTATTTCGATAAACGCAAGCAAACACAAATTCGTCCAATCGCTCGAAATTTAAAAGCACCAGCACCGCCCAAATTTATAAAGCACGATGTAAACTTCATTGAACCTCAAGCGACTACTTTTAAGAGCAATATGCTCGTAGTTCAATCAACACAAAAAGTTCGTATAAGTCATTATGAAAAAGGCGTTCATTTATTCTATGTGCAAGTAGAATCTTTTGATGCACAACTTCAAGCTCTTATGACAAAACTCCAACGCTTTGTTCAATTAATTCCACTTAAAAGTCAACCTACTTTATTAGGAATGGCATGTCTCGCAAGATATCACAAGAAAATTTACCGTGTAGCGATTGCAAAAGTACTCAACGATAAGAACAATTCTCAGGACATGGTTATATGCAATTTTGTTGATTATGGATTTGCAGCATCAGTTAGGATGCAAAATATTTTTTACATTCCAGAAGAATTTTTAAATCAACCAACTTTCGCTTTGCCGTTTAGCTTTGCTTCTCTCAAAAATGTAACATTCAAATCATCCATTCAAGAAATTAATTTTTATTTCAAAGAAATCACCGAAGATCGATTACTCACACTTAAATGTGTGAATTTCGATGGTAAGCGAATTAGAATGTATTTTATTCATCAACAATATAAATCTAAAATTCACATATTTTTTTAGGTCCACCTATTTGCCAATATGCAGAACTTTATGATGTTGATAAAAACATTTTCGATCTATTAAAATCATTCAACACAAGCAATTTAAATTTTTTATCACCAAATAAGCTTGAGACAAAGAAAGATTATTCTGTTAAAGTTTGCTATGTAGAATCAGCACAAGAATTTTATGTTCAACTTCAAGATTCTAAAACATTGCTAAACTATGATGAACTTTATTTTGAACTTCAACGAATGCTGCAAAACTCTCCGACTTTGCATAATTTAAAAGTTGGTTTGTGTGTAGGAGTCTCAATTGAAGCGGAATGGTATAGAGGCAAAATCATTGCTTTGTGTAATAATAATTCTGCTCGTGTAAAAATTGTCGATTTTGGAATCATTGAAGAAATTTCTGCTGCTAAAATACGCTTGTTACCTAACAGATTTCTCAATATACCATTATTTGCAATTTGCTGTTGTTTAAATGGATTTCAATCGATTCGAGAAGTGTCTGAAAATATCACGACACAATTTGAAATATTTTGTGGAGATTCTTTGGGAGATAGAAAAATTTTCAAGATGCGTATAGAAAATGATTCAACAGCTTCAGAATCTTATATAGCTGATCTTTATGATTCAAACACTCCACCAACACATGTCAATCAAATGCTTCTTAAAAATTCAAGACCACTTGCTGAAACAATCACACTTGAGAATGCTAGAAAACGACAAAAAGAAAATCAGAAGAAAGCAAAGGAAATAATTCATACAGATGAAGTAATTTCACGAGATATAAAAAGTCCTGAGAAAAACACTCGAAATAATGCGCAACGTGGTCGTGGTAATAATGTTTCAAAAGGTGTCAATCGATCATCTCCTTCATCAAATGTCAATAACAATAATAATGTTGGAAAACGTCAAAGAACTCATTTTGATAAAGTAAATGGAATTGACAATGCTAATGCAATTGCAGGTACATATTTTAAAACCACAAAAGAAGCAACTGTTTGGGGAAGAGGAAATGATGGTGAAACTAAATCAAATCAACAGCAAAAATCTTCTGATTGGAATGCTCAAGCTAAAAATATTGCACGTGAGCAAAACTCTGATTCTGATTGGAATGAAACTGACAGTTCAAAAAAAAGCAATACTTCTCAAAAATCGAAAAATTCAAAAGGTACCAATAAGAAAAATAATGCTGAAAATGATACAAGCAAACAAAAATCAGCTTCAAAGCAAGAGAAAGTAGTAAATAGTAAGCAAGAATCTTCTTCAGCTGCTGATGATAAGCAAATTAAAAATCTAAAAAATGGTTGGGTATCAACATTAATTACAGTTAATGAAGCATATGTGCATTATGAAGAACATATTGATGGACTTGAAAAAATTCTTGATGAACTTTATGGATTTTATGAGACGCAAAAAAGTACATTTTAAGAATTTTTATTTATTATTACTTATTAATTCAATTGTTTATTTTAGGCTCATTATTAAGAAATCCAAAAGCTGGTTTAATAGCAGCGTTCAAGAGTCAGCAAGATTCAAATTGGTATCGATGTGAAATTTTAGCAGTTGATGGTGATAATTTAAAACTACGTAATTTAGAGTATGGAAACATTGAAACTGTTCAGAGATCAAATGCACGTGTACTCGATGATCGTTTCAAAAAATACGGAAAACTTGTTGAGAAAGCATTCTTTAATATTAAACCAAATAATGGCAGTGAGGAGGAGCTGTTAAAAGAGATGCTGAAGCTTTTCAATGAAGGAACAAAAGAATTGAAATTTGAGAAAATTAAAAATTTTAAAAATGGCTATATACTAGACCCAATCGATCCTGAAAATGATGAAAATTTAATTCGTGTACTCATCGATAAAAAAAAACTTGCTATAAGAGTTAATGATGAGGAGCTGAAACAAATTTTGGAGAAGAAATTTAAAGTCGAAATTGAGGAAACGAAACAGAAAGCTGAAATCGAACTAGAAGAAAAGAAAAATAATGAAGTTATTGTTATCAACGAAACTGAAGAAGTTGTGGAAGAAATTGTTGAACCGATGATGAAAGAAGTTGCCAAAGTTCCTGATAAAAATGATGATAAAATTGTTGCGAAACTAACAGCACTAACATCGCCAAATAATTTCTACCTTACTCGTGTTGACATGCTTCCACTTTTTAATCAACTTCATACCGATATTCAAATTTTGGCACCAGCTATGCAACCGTTAATTGATTTTGAATATTCAACTTACTGTTTGGCGCAAGGACCTTTTGATAACTTATGGTATCGTGCTAAGATCATCGATAGTGATGAAAGTGAGCAAAGTATTATTGTGACTGTGTTGTGTGTAGATAATGGAAAAACCTTTTCCATTGATAATAAAATGTGCTTAAAAACCATGCCCAAACAGCTTCAACAGAAAACATTCTTTGGTATCCCTTGCTCGTTGCCTATCAAAGTTGAACGTAAACTCGAAGATGACTCAACCGAATTGATGCTTAAAATGGTTGAAAATGAAGTACAATATAAAATTTTATTATATACGCCACAAAAAAGCTATATTGAACTTTTCTATAATGATGAAAATATTTCAGACGTACTTGTGCAAAAGAAATTTGCTAGCAGATTCGAAATATTTTTATCTGGCACAGGATATACATCTCACGTTAATTCAATTACTTCCTTCTTCGTTCAACTTGAAGTCGATCAATTAAAACTTGATCTCATTGCTTCTATTATGGAGCGTGCAAATGGAAAGTTTTCGAAGGTTAAAGAACCAAAAGTTGGTCAAATTGTAGCTGCAAAATTTCCTGACGATGATTGCTGGTATAGATCAAAAATTGAATCAATTGAAAGTGATGGATTTATAGTAGCATTCATTGACTATGGAAATGCTTGTTTGGTCAAAGAAATAGGCACAATTGATGAATCAATTACAGAATTACCTGCAATGTCAAAAGCATGCACTTTATCAAAACCCAAAGGACTTACGAGTTTCAGTGAAGCAGCAGAAAAAAAGTTTCTCGATATAACCGCAAATGGTGCTACAATTCTAGATATCAAAGTAATGAAGCCTGGAGATGTTACTGAAGTCGAATTATTTTGCGATGGACAAAATATTATAGACTCTTTGACTCCACTTTGTAAATTCGAAAGTGATTTAAATGAATTTTAATTATATTGATTATCACTGCACAACTGTGTCTTATGTTACTAAATATATGTCTTCCTCTAATACGGCACGTCGCTAATTATTACGAAAAAAAAGTTTTTTTTTTTATAAAACCGTTACTATCATATTACCATGCATAATTTATTTTTTTCATATTTAATTTACGTTATTAATTAATTAGTTGTTCATGCAAACATAACGACATTAATTGTCTATTATAAAAAATTCATTATCATTATTATTAAATCAAAAATTGATGATAAATTTACAAACAAGCAATAAAATTGAACACGTAAATAAATTTTATGATTTTTCATATCGATCCTCCATAAATTTCAGCCAACAAATCGTAATATTCGGAATATTCTTTAAAAAGATATCGAATAAGTCAAAGCATAAACAACGTGAATGATATCATGAAACCAATAATTATGAAAATATCAACATTATTTTTTGACGAACTGCTCCAACCACATTCAAGCTCTGTCTTTAAAATTTCTAAAAGCGGTTCACTATTTTTGTTTGAACATCTCGCTGATCGTAAATCATCATCAATATATGGATCATCACAATCATTGACATATGATTGTTCACTTTTAAGAAGAGTTTCTTCTGACCATTCATTTGAAGTACAAACGTATTGTCTCTTCTTTCGTTGCCAATGCTCAATCCATCCTAAATCACAATCACATGTAAGCGATGTATAGTGAAGATTTAATTTTGTTAGCATCACTGCATCAGGTTGATTAGGATAAATTGCAGAATTTGGATTAGGAATCGTACTAAGTTTCTTATTATTTGAATCTATGTCTATTGAAATGTTAAAAACATTTCCCACTTTCTGAAAAATATTTGGTGGAAGGCCACTTAAAGTTGTATTAAATATTTTGAGATGAAGTGCTGTTGATTGAACGCCCTGTAATGAAAATTGAAATAATAATATCTTAACACTATTAAAAAATAATAATTTACATCAAAAATTCCATCAGATAATTTGTTAAATCCTGCACCACTGATTGTAATGGAACGAATTTTGTTAGGCAAATATCCATAAAGTTCCATTCTTAAATCACTTGCTGAATCTTGAACATGCTGATAAGTTTCAAAGCCTTCTTTTGAAATTACTTTAACCATTTTAGGTGCTGGTGCTTCAATAATCAATTCTCGCAAACTGTCAACATCATCCAATATAGCTGGAATATTGAAATTCGGTAATGTTGGATATGTAGAAAGACGAAGAGTTCTTAATGTTTGTAACTTATTTAAAATGCCATTCTATAAAACAAATTTATCAGTTAAAAAAATTATTTAAAAACTAAAAAGCTCACCTCAATGGTTGTCAATGGCAATTGTGCAATATCGAGATATTCGAGAGTCTCTGATGCGCCTAATAAACTTGTATTAGAAAGTGAAGATATTGGATTTCCAGCAAGTGACAATGATTGGAGATTATGTAGTGAGTATGTAATGAGAGGAACTGTTGTAAGATCATTATAACTTATGTCAAGTGTTCTTAGAGAAGTTAAATTAGCTGCTTGTTCGGGAGGAATGCTTGGCAATTCATTATGTGAAAGTCGTAAAATTTTCAAATTAGGTAACGCTAAATCGGGTGATTGTATTATGGAAATATTGTTAAGATTCAATTCAATTAGACTAATTTCAAGTCCAATAAAAACTCGTCCATAAACTTCAAGTTCACTGTTGTGTGAAAGATCGAGAACGGCAAGATTTGGTAATGTCGCAAAAGCAGCATCTTCTAATCGTACTAGTCGATTAAATGATAAATCAAGACGTGATAATCTCTATTTAAAAATGAGAAAATTTATATCTGATTGTAACTAAATAATGATATTCTTACTCTAAATCTTGTCGATAAGTCCATGCTATGAATGACACCAATATTGTTATGTGAGATGTCAAGTTCACAAAGTGACATTGCTGCAATATTTGTAAGTGATGAAACTGGAATTTTCGTCAATTGATTGTAAGAAAAATCGAGTTTCTCCATTTGTTCACTGTAAAATAAGTTGTCAGGAACAAAGCGAATAAAGTTGTGAGAAAAATCTGCTATTCTCAAAAATGGCATATTTTTAAATGTATCTGGTCCAAGTTCTGTTAAATAATTATTTCTGATATTCAACACTTGTAACTTTCTTGTGCCTCGAAATGAATCTGGTACAAGATATTCAATAAAATTATCAGATAAATCTAAATTTTGTAATTTATTAAAGTTGCCAAAAATTTCTCGACTCGTGTTCTGTAGATAATTGAAAGCAAGATTAAGAGTGACAAGTGAATTCTCAACTGGTTTAAAGAATCCTCCATTTATTATTGAAATATTGTTGTGAGACATGTCGAGGACTTTGATGTTTGAATGATAAATCATTGCACCTGAAACATAGAAATTACATACATCTGATCTCACTTTAAAAATATATATGCGCAAGAGGGCGATAGGGTGCATTTTCAATCTTTTATTACCTTGTTCTCTCATATTGATGAAACTAGTTGTGTTATCAGTCAATTCTGATAAGAAATTGTAGCTAACGTTGACATTCAAATGAGCAAGTGTTCCAACTTGATCAAAATAATCGAAATCAAACTGCTTCAAATCATTGAAGGATAGATCAAGAAAGCTTAAATTTGGCAAGTTCTAGGAAGAAAGTTTAACGGTATAAAATTATTTGAAAATTTTCAAAGCGTGTGAAAAATGCGCAGTAAAAATTACTATCGCACATGGACAAGAAAAATAAACAGTGAACAGCAAAAATAGTTTTAATTGAATTACGACCAACATATTAAGCCAATTAAAGCGCATTGAATTCCAAATATAAAACTAGAACTGTTACTTCATTACGATGGCAAAATTCGTAGAAGAATCATATGATGAAGATAGCTACGAGGAAAATAGTTCTGACGAAGAGGTAATTTTTTTAAAAATACAGTGAAATTGTAACTTTTCCTTTAATAATTTCTAGTTAAGAGAAGCCTTTAAAAAAGGAATAATTAAACCAGGTTTAAATGTGCAAGTTGAGCCAGAAAAAACCTTTGCCAATAATATTGTAAGTAAAACATTCACTTCATTTGAATTTAATATCTTATAAAAATTAATTAAATCATCAGCCTAGAATGAAAGAGAAACTAGATGACATCATTCTCGAGTTGCCTTGGATTGAAAGACTAGATATGACAAACGATTTGGCACCATTAGCTCCGGAATTGGCTCTTCAAATTGAACGTCACGAACAAAAGAGAGAAAATCAATTTAAAGGAAATAAGAAAATTCCATACATTTCACCAGAGCAAGATCCAGTCCTTAATGATTTCAAACGCGAAATACTTTTTTATCGTCAAGCACAAACAGCTGTAAAAGATGGAATTGTAAAGCTAAAAGAACACGGTGTTCCGACAAAACGACCAGACGATTATTTTGCAGAAATGGCCAAAACAGATGAACATATGCAGAAAATTCGTAAACATCTTACTGCCAAACAAGAAGGCCAGCAAAAATCTGAACGTATAAAACAATTACGTGAACAAAAGAAAATGTCGAAAATAATTCAACGTGAAGCTGAAGAAAAGAAGCAAGCAGAAAAGAGGAAAATGCTGAAAGATCTCAAGGCATATAGAAAAGGTAAATTGAATAATCTCGATTTCCTCGATGATGATAAGAAAAAGGGACAAAAAGGACGACCGAAAAAGCAAGTCAGTAAGAAACGTCAAGAACGTGATAGCAAATATGGCTTTGGTGGAAAGAAGAAAGGTATAAAAAGAAATACAAAAGAATCGGCATCAAATGTTCGTGATTTTAGCATGAAAAAGAATCGAGCTGGAGTTGGTGCCAAAGCTTTGTACAAGAATAAGGGTGGAAATAAGAATAAGAAAAATCAAAGACCTGGTAAGAATCGACGAATGAAAAGTAGAAACTAATTGATTCGATTAATGAATTATGAATATCCTAAATATTTTTTATAAAAGAAATAAAACTCACCTGAAATGCTTCATCTGAAATACTTTGCAATTTATTTCCTTTAAGATTCAGATGTTGTAATTTGTTTAAATTCATAAAAGCTCTTCTCTCCAAACGTTCAATTCGATTATCTCTCATTCTTATCGTATGTAATTTCTATATAAGTAAATAATTAATTTCATTTCTACTAATTAAATGATGAACATTACCTCTAAATCGACAAAAGTATGAGTTGATACATGTCGAATTGAATTAAAATCAAATGAAACCTCTTCGAGTTTTTGGTGAAAGTCACGTTGAAAAAGTCCTTTTGGAATTTGTTCTAATAAATTGTCATTAGCATTAAATTCTCTCAACTGTTTCATTGTATGAAGAGCAGTGTCACTTATAGATTTCAATTTATTATTACTAACATCAAGTTCTTCAAGAGATGTTAATTCTCGCAATACAGGAAAATTATTCATAAGCGGAGAGAAGCCACGTGATATTCTTAATGAAATCAATGAATGTCCTATTTCTTGAAAGGCATCTCTCTCAATATTATCAATGTTATTCTCACTTAAGTCCAGCCTTTTTATACCTATTACATGCATAAATGCATGCGCTTTAATCGTTCGTAATCCCGCATGGAAAATTTTTAAATTTTCAAGTTCATATCCGAATTCTTGAAAATCTTCTGGTATAAGTTGATTTGAATTTAATTTTCCTACAGAAAGTGACCTTAATTTTTTCAATGGTTTCAATTCTGACAAATTTGTTGGTCCATTTTTGTCGCCTGTCAAATCAAGCTTTGTTAAGCTAAATTGAAACGATGTGTATGTAACAGCATGAGGAAATATTGTTAAGATTTTGTTCTCTTTTATGATCAAATGTTGTAATACATCGAATGAATTGAATAGTTTATCGGGAAGAGATGTAATGTTGTTTCCACTCATATCAAGAATTTGCAAAGAACCTTCAAGGCCTGAAAAAGCTGATGGTTCAATAAAATCTAAGCGACAATGTCTCATGTAGAGTTCTCTAATCCTTGCAGATTGAAATGCATCATCACTCAAAATATGTATTGGATTAAAATCTAAAAAAGTTTGATTGGCGACTAAAAAATATTGAAATGATGCAGTTGGAATAACATGAATCAAATTATGTTCTAAATGTAATTGCTCCAATGTTAATTTGATATTCAATGGTGAACCATCGTGTTTACTGATTTTAAAGTCGTTAATTCTGTTTTGACTTAAATCTAAAAATCTTAATGCTTTTAGCATCGACAAAGGGAAGTAAGGAATTTCTGTTAATAAATTGTCTGCCAAATTAACTTTGATGAGTGAATTCATTTGCTCACGAAACACATCCGGTGAAATTTCTCGAAGATTGTTTGAGCTCAAGTCCAATGTTTGTAAATTTGGAAGTCCCTGAAATGCTTCAATTGAAAGCTCTGCTATTGAATTATCAGTAAGAATTAATGTTTGTAAACTATTTTGCAATCCTCTGAATGAATCACGTTCAATCAATGCAATTTTATTTCCACTCAAATCCAAATAACGAAGTTTTTGCAAATAACGAAGTGCTTTTGTGGGAATTCTTACTATACCATCATTTTTCAAAATTAATTCCCAAAGACTTCTTTCTAGACCACTAAAAGCATCATCATGTATGTCGATTAAAGGATTATTTGAAATTTCTAATCGATAAAGACCCGTTGCTTGAAGAAAATGTGGTTCGATTTCAGCCAATCCGGTATTTTCCATTACCTAATATTGACACATATTTTATGCATTAATTTTTTTTACAAAACACACTAGAACTTACCAAAGTGTAAACCTTCGATGTATTTAGAGCTTCTGGAATAGCAGAGAATTGAATGTTTGAACACACAACACTTCCAAAACTATCTGGCAGTCCGGCAGAACATGTACACAATGAATTAAATGAGCATGGCGTATCATTTGTCACTTTATTTGCTCCTACTGAACTTGCCCAAATCATGAGGCCAAGGGTCACAAAAATCAGTGTATATCCAAGCTTCATGATGTTGTCTAAACCATTATTACTATTCAGATGATTTGCCTACGCAAAAAAGAACATATAAACATTCTTTTATAATTGGTTACTCATCACACATATTTTGTATTATTATCGCTAATTAATCGTATGTGAGTTCAGATGATGTGCGGAGAGAAAAAAATAGCATCGGAAATGGGAGTTCATAGATAGGTCAAGATAATTAATGAAGAAAAAATTACGTCACAAAAAATGCCAAAATGCATCGATTCAATAAAAAGAAAAAATCGAATTTTGTTTTTCATCATCATTATGAACTTGCACAATTAATTTAAAAAAAAAATTCATATCAGAACTAACCATCATTATAAATTTTATTATTAATTAAAGTCTCTTATTATTTTTAATTTGTGTATTAATGTACGCTTGCATTTAATTTACAATTTCATGTGACTATTTTTTTGGGTGTGTATAATTTTTCTTTACTTCATCATTGTCACAAATAATCTTTTGTTTAATTATTTACTTATAACACTTGAAACACTATGAAAGTATAAGCGAAAGATAGTTATTTTATCCAACTTAACCGTGCCGCGACTAAAAGTACTATGAAGAAACAAAGTCAGTTTCAGTTCCTTTTTCAAGCTTTCTTATAATTGAATTAAGTTCACAATACATTCATAAATGTATGTTTGTGCTCTGTACTATTGCTGCTTTACGACTCATTCCATTCACTAACTCGCTTAATAGTGTATTTAAATTTTCGGTTTATTCTTAGACGAACATACAATATTTTTCATGTTGTAGTAGCGAATGGAGAAAAAAATGTGCATATCAAGAATTAAATAATTAATCACATTGATCTTGATGCGTTTAGATAATACTTCGTTTTGAGTGAAATGGGTCAAACATAGAAAGGGAAAAGCAATTAACTAATTGACTAGACACATAACAGTCACAAATATGGATGTAAAGAAAGTTCTAATTATCCGATAGTTCAACTGAAAGTTTTATCAATCAATAGTTAGCAAGCAAAACTAATTGAATTTATAATCAAATAAGAAAATTAAATGGGCCATTTTATTACTAAAATTTTTACATGAACAAGTTTCTATTCTATCGCTCAATTCAATTTTGTGTATCGAAGAGCAATACATACATTTTTTGTAGAAATGCTACACTTTTATGACTTCATACCTTTTTCCAACTGTATTTTCTTTTGAATGACCTAAAAGTCCTAAATGGATTTTATTTAATAGAAAGGCTCTTTTTTGATTTGTGAATGAGTGACTCAATTTTTTTATATACATTACAAGTTTATGCAATATCAGACTATTACATGGATTTATTGTTTCAAAAAATAGACATTGTAAAAAATAAAAGCATTTGAAACACGTGTTGCAAAAGAATAATAATTAAACTTAGAACTTACTGATGATATCTGTATAAGTTATAGAGTGGAATGTGTCTCCCTTTTTATTAACAATCTCACCCTCCTTTTCTTTACGCTCCAATATTGGTACAATTTGCTCAATGTTGAAATAGAATGTATTCTCAAAAGTTTTATACTTTTGCTCTGATTTGATTTTGATTTTTTGTGAATTTGGAATCAAACCTTCAACAAGATTAATTACTTTCTTATCAGTTATTGGCACATCAAGTCTATCAAACTTTTTCTTTTGATGCTCTTCAAATGACATTAACGGATTTTCTAGAAATTTTTTGGCAAATAATGTATAATCGTGCTCTAAATTGAGATTATTTTGTATCATGAGAATATGTTCAATTGCTATGTGAGCTTGAGCAAGTTTAGAAATGCATGTATCAGCTTCCTTCTCGTTGAAACGACTATTGTAAAAACCATAATCATCATCTTTTGTGCTTTCTTGACTATCTAAATTGCGTAAAAGGGTCTTCCTAGCATTTTGTGTTAAATCAACATTTGGTGCTAAAGACTTTCTTATAGTTGTGATATTTTTCTCTTCTCCTTTTTTTTCAGGCTTCTTTCCAATTGCAATTTCTTTCAAATTACAGATCTTACTTTCAGAGTAGATGAATTCATAATCTTTCATGACCTTTTCCAAGCCAATTTCGAGTAGTAATTCGAGAGGTTCTGTAGATGTCAGATTAGGGACTGCAAGCCTTTGTTGTGATAGTTCTCTGATAAATTCGCTGAGACGATTATTATTTGTAGGAATATTGACAATACACGAACGTGATGAAATTTGAAAAACAAAAGTAAGTATTTTCTTGAGATCTAAATAAGAACTTGCATTTTTCAAAACTTGCCATAATTGATCAGTCATGTCGATAAGAGGTCTTGTAATGGCACGTTTGAGTACTGATTCAAGATGCAAATCAACTTGTTCTTCATCAATATCATTTGACAAAACAACATTTATCAGAATATTATTGACACTCTCTTGCAATTTTTCAAATGTACGCATGCCATAATTGTAATTTAAATCAATCATGCTACAATCACTGTTATTATTATTCTTTGCCGTAGCAATATCATTTTTGATCATGTATAGTAACTTAATTTCATCCCAAAGACTTTCACATAGTACATGACTTTTTCCTATTTCAATTTGCTGATATAATGTGATATCTGAACTTTTATTGATGTGATTAAGTGAAGAAGCATCTTCAGAAAGCTTATTAAAAAAACGAAGTGACAAGTCAGAGTTGATTTCGAAAATTGATTCTATATCGATTTCAGTTTTGCTCAATGACCCATGCCGCTCTAACAAGTATTTCATCGATTTTTCATCGCTCTTAATTATTCCATGATATTTTGCAATTCCTCGTGTAAATTGTCGTTCATTTCCTTTATAAAGAGAAAGAAGAAAACTTTTATCTGAACAATCGCCACAAAGAATAAAGATCCAGCCATGAGTGCCATTAGGGAATTTCTCATTTGCAATGTTTGATAGTATTTCTTGAGCTAATTCTATATTAATTCCAGTGTAGCACTCTTCTGAATCATTCCATGGCTTGGTAATAAAGAGTTTGTTAGCAATTGATGTATTTATCAAATTATCAATTGAATTATCATCTCGAAGAGGACTTCCAGTAATGTTTAAATTAGAAAAGTTATCAGAACTCTTTTCTTCTGCATCAGACTTTGGACTACTACAAAGTAGAGATAATTTTGATTTATCCTGTAATCAATAAATATTAGGATGAATAAAATTAAATTATAGTTTAAATTTAAAATTATTACCTCTTTGTAAATCAAAATTATCTTTTGATTACTTATTCCAGTAATTGTTTTGATGTACGACAACGGTTTATTAAAATAAATATCGACGTTACTATAATTATTGCGCAAAAAAGCATAGATATTAGTTAGATGTGACATTTTTTGCAGAAAATAACAAATTTTAGGAAAATCCGCGAAAAAATTCAGTTATAAATAACAGACAAAAGTTTCAAAAAACAGGGGTGTGAAGAAATTTTTATAAAAAATTCACAAGCCTAATTCTTTTCTCAGCGGAATTCTTTGATTCTACACGTTTTTAAAAGTAAATTAAGTTTTAAAATAATTTTCCGTAGTTTTTAGTGCAATTTTCACAATTAATTTACTATTTATTAGTGCATAAAGTATTGAACTTATGAAAAAACCTGTTAAATTATCTGTTATGACTTAAATTTAAGATGAAAATTACACAAAATTGCTAAAGCAAAAAAAAAAATTGCTAACAGCGGACTATACTTATTGTTTTGAAGTAAAGAAAATTAATTTAAAACCTTTTTTTCTTTTTTAGGAAATTCCACAAAATGAAGTTTAATAGAAACGTCTCATCATCGCGTCGCAAGAGTCGTCTTCGACATTTTACAGCTCCATCGCATATTCGTAGAAAGATAATGTCATCACCATTGAGCAAAGAACTCAGACAAAAATATAATGTTCGCTCAATGCCAATTCGTAAAGATGATGAAGTTCAAGTAAGTTGATTAATTAAGAATTAAGGACATTCTTTGTAATGGATCATTTACTACCTAATGATGTCTATTTTACTTTGTTTTTATAAAATTATTTTATGTTTTGTGAGGTTATGATAATTACTCCTTTTTGTTTTAAACTTAATTCTTGATAAAGTAATACTTATGAAATTATTTTGATTTTAGGTCGTTCGTGGTCACTATAAAGGAAATCAAGTTGGCAAAGTAGTGCAAGTGTACAGAAAGAAATTTGTTGTGTACATTGAACGAATCCAGCGCGAGAAGGCAAATGGAACTAATGTTTATGTTGGAATTCATCCATCAAAACTTTTGATTGTCAAACTCAAGATGGACAAAGACCGCAAACGCATCTTGGATCGCAGAGCAAAGGGACGTTTGGCTGCTCTTGGAAAAGATAAGGGCAAATATACAGAAGAAACAGCTGCTGCTCCAATGGAAACTACATCCTAAATCAACAATAATAATTTCCAATTTACTGTATGCTAAGTAAAAAGATCCATCAGAAACATCAATTTCTGAAAATGAATAAAGATGGAAATCAAAACTTAAACATCAATGAAGTTTATAAGAAAAATATCTTTATTGAGATTTATTTTTAAAGCTAAAAGAGTATAAAAATACAGAGTTAAGAATCTTTAGCTATTTGTGGCTCATTGTGTACCATCGCTGCATACTTTTTAGCAAATTTTCCTCTTATGCTATCGTTGTAGCCTTCTCGATTTCTTGCAATTTCTATTGCTAAAAATTGAATTCTCACTACAAGTATTGAGTTTTCAGGTGAAAATTCTTCTTTTGAATCGATTCTAATGAGAGTACCAAATGAGTAATCTTCTATTTTATCAAATTTATCTATAAAACTTCTCCACTTTATTTTTCCAATATCACTTTTAAGCTCGTTCTCATCTAATACATCTACTCGAAAATTTGGAAAATCCTGTCTAAATGTGGAGTAAATCTGCGAATCAAAAGGTGTAAGTTGCAAAAGGCGAGAATCAACTGATAGAAGAAGATTGAAATATGTTTCGGCATGCTCAAATGCTTTTTTTGCCCATAATTCTTCTAGCAAAGTGTCATTGCCAAATTCTTCAGCAGGTCTCTTCAATATATCCTAAATAAAGAAATCAATTAATTGACTGACAACATTGTAAATCAATTCAAATTACTCACCATGTTTTACTTTTCATAAAATTTTTTTTGTTTTCGAAGGGGAACGATTTTCGAATTTTCGAATAAGTTGCTTTACCCTAATTTAAAAATTGTTTTTTTGCATAGTTGATCATTTTATAATTTTAATTTATCAGAAATGGTGGATAGATTGGGTAATTTTTCGTCAATTATTATATCTAATTGTGATGTATAAAGGTCATTGCATCTTGTGAACATGTAGTATATTTAAAAAAGAAAATGCAAGTGTTGCAAAAAAGTGAATCAAAAATCTCAGTAATATTTTCTCGACACCCAAAAAAGAAAATTTTCATTAAACTTCAATATAAGCGGTTGATGAGTGATTTTATGCCTATATTAGTGAAATTTTACAAGCTCTAAATGTAAATTTAACAAGATAACAAAGACGAAAGTGCTCCCGAGATTGAAATAATGTGAATTATTATAAATTTTTTGTGCAAAAAGACTATAGGAGAGAATAAAAGTGGAATTCACACATATAAAATAGTATGTGAAACTATTTAGTGAAAATGAATAAAATACAAAGTTAAAGATCAATCTCTCTCTCTGTTTAAAAGATTTGTTTATTGTCGTACGAGTTTCTAATGATTTTCGTGAAAACAATTTTGTTTAGATCTAAATCTAGAGTGATTCATCCTCTCCTCTCTCTTTCTTTTACACACTGCTACTTATGATTCAGCATCAGTAACAATAATATTAGAACTCACTTGCAGTTTCCTCATAAATATTTTTAACGACAATTTTCTTATCAACGCAATAATTTTATAGAATGACAATTTACATATAAAAAAGAAATCAGCTTGCACAACAATGATTACTCATAATATGTATACACAGACTCTTCTATTGAATTCTTTCATTGATAAATGTAATTATAGAGCGAATGAATCATCAAATACAATTTAGTGATAAAATAATTCAATATCTCTCTATCCGTTCATTGACCATATGACTGCTTAATCTTAACTACGTATACATATAATCACTTTTACTATTTGCTAATGAATCTTTTCACTTAAAAAATGAGAAATATAAAAGCATAATGAGAAGAAATGTTGGTGTAAATTATAACATCATCATAACTTTACACTCATTTACTTGTATATAAACGACATGCGAATAGTTGCTCTTTTACTCTCTTTTTACCGACTATATGTGTCGCATGTAAATGCTTTCTTTGTTTACGTTTTATTCACTCGACCATCGCATTAATTTTTTCTGCGGTGTGTGTATAACAATGGAAATTTAAAAAAAAAAGCAACAGTCGAATGCATGATGACGATGATGTACTTTATTTATAGTGTTGGTGTGTTACAAACATGTTACCCATGATTCATGACCATTTCATTTGTCAAAGTAAAGCAAAAAGGTGACATGCATTGTTATTTCCGACTGCAGTCATTGTAAACTTACCCTAACACTATTATAATAAATTACTTTTAATCTTTGAAACCTTTTAATATTTGTATCTTTTCGTGTGGTATAAAATATTAAGAGGTAAATGTTGCATTGACCTCTGATCAGTACCATCATATGTACTTTATTCAATATACAAAAAGAAAGAATAATTTTTTGGTTCACTTGTCACTATCATGTGACTCGCTAAAAATTGAAACAACAGAAAAGTTGGCTCAACTTGTTCATAAGCTGCTACTACCTTAACAACGTGATATTGTGTGGAAATGTGACAAGTCATTTAATATTTTTTTCTCTATCTCTCCTTTTCTCTACTAAAAAATTTAGTGAATAGTGAAGCAAATGCTCGAAGAATACAAATGGTTGAGAGTTGTTTCGGCGCTTCAGGAGAACAACTCTTGATTCCTGGCCGAGTTTTAGTTGGTGAAGGTGTTTTAACAAAAATGTGCCGAAAGCGTCCAAAACCCCGTCAGTTTTTCTTATTCAACGATATATTGGTATATGGAAATATCGTGATTGGTAAAAAGAAGTATAACAAGCAACATATTATCCCTCTTGAAGAAGTTCAGTTACAAGCACTTGAAGATACACCACGTGAGTAATATATTTCAAAAATTATAACATGTTTATGAAATTATAAAATCCATTGATCACGTTTGTAGACACACGCAATGGCTGGTTAATACGTACTACCACAAAGTCATTTGCAGTATATGCCGCTACAAGTACCGAAAAACAGGAGTGGATGGCACACATTAATAAATGCATAGAAGACTTGCTACGCAAAAGTAAGAATAAATAATACACTTATATAGTTGTTGTTTTAAAATATTTAAAATTTAAGGTGGGAAAAAACGTTCAGATCAACATGCTGCTGTATGGGTACCCGATAACGAAGCTAGTGTCTGCATGTGTTGTAAAAAAACACAATTCACACTGATTATTCGACGTCATCACTGCAGAAATTGTGGTGCAGTTGTCTGTGGTCCTTGCTCACCTAAAAAATTCTTATTACCGTCCTCGTCAAAACCACAGCGAGTTTGCTTAGATTGTTATGATACTCTTAGTTCATTGAATCAACAGGTTAGAAAAATGTCTTACATATTTGAATGATGTCTAATGTATCTATCTTTAAATTTTCAGAACAAAGCGAATGTAAATGCCGCTCAAATGAAAGCAACAAATTCAGCTGATGATTCAGATGCTTCAGACGGTGATGATGAGGAACACGATGCAAATAAAACTCACGATGAAGTAAGTTGACTTGAAATAATTTTTGTATTTTTTAAATGTGAAATTGACATATGTGTGAATAACAAAAAAATCAATTTGCTATCACAGTTAACACTTTTTTTTGCTTTAATAATATTTAAATTTTACTCATCAAAACTGTATTAATAATCATCTATTTCTTATCTCTCTTCTTCTTACTTTTCTGCACATGAAACACTCACATACACACAATACTTTTATTTCCAAATATTTATCTATCAGGGCTTTCGAACACATTGCAATCAAGCAGTGTGTGTATGATAGGAATTTTAAAGCAATAAATAATTTAAGTCTGAAATATTCTATCTATCTGTAAGTTTTATGCAATACCTTTTTTGTGGTGTACATTTTTCCATTCTTATTTGTATTTGTTTTGGAATTTTATTATTTTAAGTATTGCATGAAGGTCCGTTTTGTTTTCATTATTTGCCGTAGATCACAAAAATTTCACTTTTCAAATAGTTTGAATTTTTTTCTTTTTTCATTAATTATAGTCATTATTATTTGACGCATGCATTTGTAGTTTTTTCATCAAAATATTTTTATTAATTCATTCTATTGAAATATTTTCAGCCGAAATTCTATGGTGATGCTACAGAAAAAGCTCCTGAAGAGAAATAGAAACCTACAGTTGACCAATTAATAAAAACACCTTTCTGCGTAACTTTTGATAACAATAATGGGTAAAAATCTCTAACAATCAGTTCTTTTGGTGGAATTCTAAAGAATTATTTTTATATGTCACCTGAGAAACGAAAGATAAGAATTATTATCATCATTTTGGCAAATTTATTTTATATATGAAATATTTTATATTTAAGACATTTATTGTATAATCTTTTTATCCCTCACACTTAATTTTCTTCAGAAAAACATGCCTTTGTCCACGATTAAAATTCAGTTCCCTTCTTTATCATTTTTAGCACCCTTTATGACTTTAAATGTTATATTTTTCGACTAAGTTTAAAGAAATTTTATTATAATAATAAAGATGAATAAAACATATGGTATTAAATATCATTACAAAAACTTAAATATTTTTTATTTTTATGGCGAAACAATCGTAATTTCAGTGTAAATGATCCATATGGTGAATTAAAACTTTAAAGTTATTGGGAAGAATTACCAGCGCATTTTCTTTAATCGTTTAAATTTAAAATAAAACGGAGACAGAAACTTTTGCGAAAAAATGTTTATTAAGGGCGCTTATCTGAATGAATAGAAATCGAAAAGTGTTTTGTAATTCCTTCTCAACTTGTTTTTGTTCAAAAATTCAATATTTCTTTTATTCCTTATTTTTCACTATAATCTCAATAATTGTATAATAATTAAGTTATTTTACAATGTATAGAGAGTATAATAAGAAGTGTAACTGAAGTAAATATTCGTTTTCAAGATTTTGTAAACAAAATTTTTTGAACTCTCCAAACGCTTTTTAATTCTCCAAAAACCAATTTTGTGCTTAAGCAACGCCATTTTTCTCTCCAAATAGATGTATATGGAAGTTAAAGCAATGAAAACAGATGAGAAAAAAATTTTTTCTGAATGATTTTAGTGAGAAATAAAGCTAAATTTTGCAAAAATGTGAAGTAACAATAAAATTTTTGTGCCTAAGCAACGCTTTTCAAAAATCAAATTGAAATAACTCAAATTAGAAACATTAAAAGATAAAAAGCCTATCAAATACAGATAGAAGCTAAACAGCAGCTAAAAGTAAGTAATAAAAGGTAAACTTTGAATTTTCAAAAAATCGAGTCTATTTTTTGACTAGAGAATGCGCTCTATATTAAATTAAGAGCAATTCTCTGAGTGAGCGAAAATCCAAAAAAAGGCGTTTTGTAATTCTTGCTCTACTCGTTTTTGTTCGCAAATTCGAAAATCATTTTAATTCTTTACTTCACATTTAATCACTGTAGTTGTGATTTTATTCACTTGTTTTAGTTATAAAAAGTATTTTGCCATGAAAGGAGTATAAAATAAGAAAATAAATAAAAGAAAAATTGAATTTTATGATTTTGTAAACAAAATTTTTTGAACTCTACAAACGTTTTCAATTTCTCCAAATTCTAATTTTGTGCCTGATGAACGCTAATTTTTGGCTAAATGCATTGATTTTAAGCCACAGTGAATGCTTTAAAGTGTTAAACATCGTTAATGAACGCTGAAAAACTATTTTCTTGGTAATTTTAACGAGAAACAAAGCTAAAATGTGCAAAAATCTGTTTTCTTTTCGAATTTTTGTGACTGATTAACATTTTTCGAAAAACTTTAAATAGTCTGAATTTTTGACTTTCAGAGCCTAAAATCTAGTTAAAAGACTGTATTCATCGTTTTGACATCGATCAAATTCATTTGGAATGTATGAAAACAAGGAAAAAGAGAGAAAATTGAAAATGTAGAGATTTTTGTAGAAATATTTATTCAGAGAATTGCCCTTAATTTTTTAACTCCATTATAAACTGCATGACAATTTAAAAATATCTTGATACTTTATCAAGGAATGTGCATTATTAAGTGTCAAAAAAAAATTTAATAATTTTTTTTAATAATAATAGCAATTTTTATTGCCTAACGTCTTCCATTTGTTGATTAAATTGTCAAATCCAATGAGAGTTTATGGAGTGACATTTAAACTGCATTAATCGCAAGAGAGTTCACTAGATAGATAATTGAAAAATTATTGAGCTATTAAAATGCACTTTAGGGATCATAAATTATTTATTAAAACTCATAGACACTGTATTCTGAATTTACTTTAAAAAAAAGTAATAAAATTTTCATCAACTTATGGTCATCATCATTGAGGGTAACAATTATATCTGGAGTACAAATTTTAACGCCATGCAGAAGTTCATTGTGCGATTTTTCATTTCTTCCTTGTGCAGTTTCATTTCATTGAGAAAAAAACTGTATTTTATCAACTTCTCTCATTATCCGACAAGTATTCGGCTTATTTCGATTTCATTTTAAAATTTACTCTTGAGCGAAGCTTGAGCTTTTTCTCATTTGATATTTTTTCTCAAGAAGTTTAGTTTTCATTTAGCAGTCGTAGAGATCAGTTAGAAAAACTGCTTATAGGCTTGGTATTATATTAATATTGAATTGTACAGAAAATAAATCAAACTAATTTGCGAGAAAATGAAAAAATTGTCACAAGTGTCAAAGCATAATTTAAAGTTTCACACATGCCTACGCGCAATAAAGCATTGCATTTGATAATATTTAATTTGCAATCAGTTTAATTAAAACTTTCACCCACAAGCATGATATAGACAATATTTTTTGTGACACGCGTCTCAATTTATCAAAAAAAATTAATTTTAAAATGGAAAAACTTGTAAATGATTTAATTTTGCATGCCAATTAATAGTTTTATTTAGTGAAGAAATCAAAGAGTGAAAATGAATTTATTTTTGAATATTGATCCCGCGCAATACAAAGGTCTTAATAATATTCGATCGCCAAATTTTCGAGTCGATTCTAAATTTCAATAAAAAATTGATGTAGGTGTTTTTAAAAATATCATTGAGTGCATCAAGACAAACAATAAATAAAATATTTATATGAGATGATCAAATCAAATGTTAAAGAATTTAAGAAATTATAGAATACTTTGGTTAAAATTTTTATAAAATTTTCATTTGTTTTTTTTTCGATTAAATTTGAATTTAATTGAATTGAAAAATTCTATTATTTCTAGCTAAAGATCATTAAAAAATTCTTGAAAATTCCTTTATTAAAGAAACATCTTCAACACTTCTTTTAGCATTTCAATATAAATTCTATCTTTATTTGTTCATTTAAAAATAATTTCAATAATTTTTTTACAAATAACTTTTTATTTTTATAAGATCTTTTGCCAGATGATCAGTTTCATTTGCCTATCTAATACTATTAATAATTGTAAATATTTTTCATTATATCGCTTTCATTGACTCATCATGCAACTTGAGCGCATTTCAATTCGATTTTTTGTTTGTTTCTTCAAAGGTATTTTCTAAAATTGATGGCACTATTTATTAGTTTTAAATGTGAAAATTTTCACAGTAAGAAAAATGAATCAATTATCTTTACAAGTAATGTGCTCACTCAAAAGAGAAAGAAAAAAAGAAAACATCGATACAGCCACATGCTTCCATGCTCAAATTAAATTTTGTTATTTTTAAATTCATCACATGTGAGTGAGAGATTGGCTGCAATTTTGGTGAAGGTTATTATTTAATAGGATGATCACGTTCAAGTTCATTGTTTCTGTTTTGAATAGAATTAAGAATCATCACCTGCTGAGGAATAATTACGGATTATGTTTATAATCTTCTCCTGATATATTAACTTAATAAATCTCACTCAATTTTAATAATGATGTAACTAAATTTAACTAAAAAATGTCTAAAAGTGTGGTGAAACAGTTAATTTTTATTATGTGTAAAATGAAGCTCTTCCTTTTTGTCTGTGCGTAAATGTCTTTTATTTTAAAACATTTTTATTATAGATCTCTTTGTATATTTACGTTTAAAAGTCAATAAAAGTAAAACAAAAAATTTCCTTTTCGATTTTATATTAATATGAGAAACCTTGTCTTTTTTGCTTATGAACTAGTAAAATAGTGAGAGAGCATGAGAATATTTACAAGGAAACATGAGCAAAAAATCATACACTTATTGAAAATCAAAGGAAAATATTTTTCTTCTTCTCTTGAGTAAATTTTCATTTTCATTCAGTCTCTGATGGTTGTGACAATAAATTTTGGTTTTTTCGCGATGTGCAATTCAATATTTGAATTTGTAAGAATGAAAAAGTAATTGAAGAAAACTCTTTTTATATAGATAGAGATAATAAAATTAATGAAATTAAAATAAATCAAAAAAGTGTTGAAATTTAATACTTGAAAGAGAAAAAAGAAGAAATTTTTTTGAAGCAACAGACATTCAATAATTATGTATCGAACGTTATTTCTAATTGCTTTTTTGTGGCTCGGTAAGTCTTTTTCTCTTTTTCTTCTTCTCATGATTAAGGTCAATGAAAATTTTGCAATTGATCTGCCAATAAACATTTTCATATGATTTTCCTAGAAATTAATTTTTTTGGCGCTCTTATATAGCTTGAGAATTGGTAGGAAATTTACTTTTGCTTATTTATTCAACTTTGAACTTCTTTTATTCAATTAACATAGGCATCAAAAGAAAATTTTCTTATTTTTTAGATTCGGTTGTTGACACATGCATGCGTGCAAGTTGACTTACTTACACAAAAATATCTCTATTTCGTTAATATTTTATTACATTGGTCAAATTTCATGCAAATTTATATGAATGTTAATAATTTTTAAATATAAAAAGTTTTGACTAAATTAAAATTTAAGTTGAATAAATTAAAGGCATTTTTTAGTAAGTCAACTTGCATGTAACTTGATGAATGCATGCGTCAAGTGCCGAACTTTAATTTTCAATAAATTAAATTCATGTTTTATTTTCTTTTTTAAGGAATATTTTGTAAAGAAAGTTGTTTCTTTTAATGAATAAAAAAAGAAATAATGTATTTTTTTCTGAAATAGAATACTTTTTGATTTAGTAGGTGAAAAATTATGTTGAAATTAAGTTGATTGAAGTCAATGAAATAATGAAATATTCCTTGATACTTCTATATTTAAAACACAATTTTTTAAAATGAACTTACTGCTAATTGATTATAAACATACACTCTCTTTCATTGCACACCGTGAAAACAGACACGAGACTTGCCTGAAAGTGAAACTTTTTCTGTTCTTTATAATTTATTGGCAGATCAATCGACGCCTTTTCATTGAATAATTGAAAGTGGCTTCTTTCTTTGAAATTTTTGTCATTTAATGATACTATAGATGAGTACAATGAATAATTACAACTCATTTCAATAACGACCTCACTTGAAATTTGTAAGTCAAGAGTTGAGAGAGAACAAAATAAAAATTCTGAGTATTCTGTCATTCACTCAATAGCTAAAATCAATCATTTCCTTATTTTACTTATATAGAGACAACTTACACGTGGAATTTAAATTTCAACACTCATAGGTAAGTGAACAAATATAATTTTAGATTTACAGTAATTTTATTGACTTTAGCTCGGCGCCTCTTTTAATTACTTTTAAAGATTGCATAAATAAAGACGTATTGCAAATAAAGGCAGTAAATATCTGTCAAAAGTCATTAATAACACGCAAAATGCACATAATTTAGTAGTTACCTGTTTTGTGTAATATTTTGCTTATTTGAATTTAATGTGCGTAGTAATTGATTAATTAATATAGTTAAATTGGTACTAAGTTTTAATATATTGAAAATTTTCAATCATACAAGAAAATTTAATCATTTTGGCGCCGTTTTACTTATGATTAAAAAATAAGTTTTATTGCAAAGTTTATGTATTTTAAAAAGTCATAGAAACTGGAAGTTGTTAATTTTATCTCTTAGAAATATACACAAAGTAAACTGTAATATTAAATTTATTACCATTTTACGATCAGAAGTGAGCCATACGAAAGCTATCATCGAAAAAATTCACTATTGCCAGACAGTAATATTAAATATGACTACTCGAGGTAGGAAAAGAAGATTTTTGTTGATTTTTTTGTGTTTGATGTATTTCTTTTAATTTTCATTCTCATTATTAATAAAAGATCTCAAAATGCAATTCCACCAATCACAAAAACACAGTATTATTATAAAACTCATCAAGGTCGAACTGTTTCTATTCCAAGTCGAGGTGCTGCATCGAGAATATATGTAGGTCCCGATGAAAACGAAACAGAATCATATGTCACAAAAGTTGATGAAACAAATATTGGCCCGAGAAAAGCGAGGAGACCACGTGGTGATGATGAATATGAATATGAGGAAAATCGCTTTGAGCCAAAGACATTTTTCAGAGCAGGTAAAAAAAAATTAATTTCAAATGAAACATTTTTTTAACAAATTTTTATTAGGAAAACTTTGTGTTAAATGTCCACCAGAAAAAATATTAATCGCTAAGAGAGGTTTAGATGGAGTTCAAGTAAGTGAAAATTTTGTAATTTACCAGATTTTAAAAATTTAAAAGTTCTAGAAAAAACTTGATATTTTCTTTTGTAAAATTACAATTTTTAAAATAATTTTTTAATTTAACGAACTTTTAGATTTTAAATGATCTACAGCTAATTTCTTCTCTTTAAATTTATTTTCTCTCTACTTTTATTTTAGGTAGAAATTCCACAACTCACAACATGTAATGATCGACCGATTTCACGCTCTCTTTATGAACTTGAGACATTATTCAGCAAGAAACATCATTTCATTTTGCCAAGAGGACAACACTCATTCATTGCTCAAGTAGTTAACAAGAAGAATTATTCAGTTGAGCACGTGTGTACTTTAAAATATAAAATTATCGTACGAACATGCCCACCATTTATTCTAAAAAATGAAAATGTGAAAATGAAATGTGATATCTCAAATGTTTGGGGTTCGAAATGTACATTCTCTTGTAAAAACAACAATGGAATTTTATCCCATAAGGAGCCAATTGTTTGCAACGACAATCTTCAATGGCATGGAACAGAGCCTGATTGTATTTTTCAGCATAGTAATAATGTGAAATTTTAAATAATTCTAAAACTCCTATTGCTTTATATTCTTCATTTTAAAAATTTTAACTTTAATTTTCTCTTTATAGGAGAATATTACAAAAGAATAGAAAATTCCATACAAAGTTGTCAATTACCAAAAGCGCCAGAACATGCGAAATTTTCCTGCAAAGTTGATCGAGATTTGATAAATGAAATTGAAAATGAGCTTTTCATTCCTGATGGAACTGTTTGTAGAGTGAAATGTGCCCGTTTGTATGAAATTGGTGAAAACTTACAAAAATACTCCGCCTTTCAATGTCGAAATGGAAAATGGAATTATACACAGCACGATGATATTTGCACAAAAATTCATTTAAGAAAGTTATAAAAATGTTTTACACTTCTCTTTTTTTTTAAATTCATGACACTAAAAGTATTGACAAATCAACATTTGCACAATTCTTCCATTCGAAAAAAAATTATTCCTATTTAATTGACAATAAAAATGATTAATAAAATGCGAAAGAATTTTCTTTTAGACTTTAACAATTGCTTTTCCAGTATTTTCACCTCGAAGCATGTCAATAAATGCAGCTGGCATATTTTCAAATCCTTCAGTAATTGTTTCTTTATATTTAATTTTTCCTTCTTCAATCCATTTTCCAACTTGTGTTATGCCTTCCATCCATCTATTACTATATCGCCATACTAGAAATCCTTCCATTTTTAATTGTTTAAATACGAAAATTGTTTGAACAGCTGGAACTTTTTGAATTTCTGAATTGTATGAAGATATTGCCCCACAAACAGAAATTCTACCATAATCATTCATCAAATTGAAAATCATTGAACTTACTTCACCTCCAACATTGTCAAAAAAACAATCTATTCCTTTTGGTGCAGCAGTTTTTAATTGCTTGTAAAGATTTTGACTTTTGTAATTGATTGCTTTATCAAAACCAACTTCTGTTTCAAGCCATTTGCATTTATCGTCTGATCCGGCAAATCCGATTACTTTACAGCCTTTTAATTTTGCTACTTGACCAACTAAGCTGCCAACTGCTCCTGCAGCACCCGTCACAACAACCGTTTCTCCTTCTTTTGGCTGACAAATTTCAAGAAAGCCAAAATAGACAGTATTACCAGGCATTCCAAGAATTCCGAGTCCTAAACTTTTTGGTAAATTTTTGAAATCGGGATAAAGATAACAATCATTGAACGATTTCTTCTGAACTTCTGTAGGATTCACAACCGTGTGAGTTCTCCAACCAAATTGTCCAAAAATAGTTGAACCAGTAGGAAATTGAGGATTTTTACTGTCAATGATTTTTGCCATTTGTCCACCAATCATTTGACTGCCAACAGGATAGCGAAGCATATAAGGCCTCATATATGGATCAACTGACAAAAATTCAGCTTCTGCCAAAATTTCACCATCTTTTAATGCCGGAAGATTTTCTTCAATTAATTTAAAATTTGCTGCTATTGGTTCACCTTTAAATTCTTTCGCATAAATAAATTTTCTCGCTTTTGAAACATTGCTTGAGAACAATCTGCGAATCATTTTCTAAAATAAAAAATTAGTAAGAGAGAATTTTTAAAATGTGTTGTAAATTTGATAAGATATCAAAATTTTTTTGAACTTTGAGTTTAAAATTTTATTACTTTCTCGATTATTTTAACAAAAAACTTCATACCTTTAATAAATTCTAATAAAAATAATTTCAAATTACCTGAATATAATAAATATATTAAAAACCGGCTTTGACTAACGTAAAAAACAACAATAAATCGCGGATAAAATTCACTGTCTAAGAAAAACAGCAACAATCATTGAGAGAAAAAAGTTTTATGGGAGAATAAGAAAGATTCTCTCTCTCAATATTTTATCATAATGATGACGATCAGCTGTATTATGACAAAAATTACTTCAGATCATTCAAGCATTCCTTTGAAAAAATATCAAATTTATTTACACTTTTAGAGATATTGATACATAAATTTCTTTGTATATTCATAAACTAAGAATAAAACAGCAGTTGCAGGAATAGTTCTGAATAAAGTCGGTGTAAGGCCGTTATATAAAGCTAATGGTCCCTCCTTTCTGGCAATTTCAATTCCAACAGTAAACATTGATGTTGAAATTCCTTGAATTTGCACTCTACTTTTAATTACATCAGCTGGAAAAATTGCTGTCCATAATGAAGCCCCTCCTACAGCACCAGCCGTCATTATTCTCAAAGCACCAATATCATCTTTTGATTGTCCCGGTCTAGAGTGAATTTTCGTTTTCAATAAATCATAGAATAAAGAAATAAAAACACTTACTTAGTCAATAATTCCCTTGTTGCCTCATAACCTCCGAAAAAGAAGAAATAACCCGGCATTTCTCTGAAAAACGTTGGCGTTAATCCTCTAAACATTCCTCGAATACCTTCAGTACGTAAAATTTGTTTCGTTAATTGATAAGGTGAGACTTTCTTCGACTGTTTCATTTCATGAAGTGCTTGTAGTTTACATTTGATTAATTCTGTCGGACAGAGTGTGAAAGATGAGAAAAATGCTGCCAAAAATCCCGCTGTTGCATTTCCAAATAATGAAATTTCCTTCACATCTTGCTTCTGCTCAATTGATTTTGCCACAAAATTTTGACAAACTCCATAAGCTTTAAAAAAAACGAAAATTTTTTTATAAATCGTTTCAACATTAACTTGTATTGTCGATAAAAAAAACTTCTCAGAGAAAAAAAAGAAGTTTTAAAGTTGTTGGGCAGTAATAACTCAATCGTTCTAAGCACAAGTCGTTTTTTCATAGTTCTTTTCTTGTTTGTAAAAAATGGCTATGAAAATAATTTTTTTCATATTTTTTTTAATTTCATCAATTTGTGCAACACTAAATTCAGAAGAAAAAGTTGACATTCCAGAAGTTTGCGGAAATGTCAGACTTTAAGTAAGAATTTTAAAAGAGAATTTATTAATTTTATTTTTTTATTCTAGGCATGTCCGATTAATGGTAATGGGAATTTATTATGTGCAAAAAATATGGAAACTGGAGAACTAGGGACGTTTGAAAGTGACTGCATTTTAGGTCGATATAATTCTTGCATACGAACAACACAAAGTAAGTTATTTAGAAAGTGATAACAAGAAATTTTATTTACTATCATTATCAACACAAAATTATTTATTTTTCAGAATATGAGTTTATAAAGTACGGAGAATGTTAAATAAGTCAAGCACTCGATCAATCATAAAAATAACACATTTAAATGCATACGTCAATAAGATTTATATTTTTTCTACAAATTAGTGCATAATAAATAAAATTGATTATGTAATAAATTTTTTTTACATTTTGTGAAACAAAGAGAATTTAAAATAAAAAACTTCGTTAAATTTTTGGGAAATCTTAAGAAAACACGTTATATTAATTTGATAGCGTTTAAAAATAAAACTTATTATTGAATTCCTTAAAAAAATATTCAGGGATTTGAACGAATAATTCAATCACACAATTGATATGAAACACTTGTTGTTTATTTCGTTGTTTACAATTTTTGTGCATTCTTTCATGCCGATTCCGGTGTGAAATTTCACTCACTTATACACAATAAATTTTATTTATTTTATCACCATTCTTAATCTTGATTTTAATTAAGCTTGCATCAAATTATAAATTGTTTTGTTATGTTTATATGTCATCACACATCTCTGTAACATTACACATTGGCGTGTTCACTTTTTAGAAAATTCTCCAAGACTCAAAAAATATTCCACTGTTAGTAGGGAGCATGCTCTCAAGCAATAAACATCTTATATTGAACCGAAGAAGCAATAAAGTTGCAATTTATTATAATACCTCAAGCGCGGGATAACGAATGGTGAGTGTTACTTAATATGCTTAACATCAACGACCGTGTGTGCTTAATAATGAAATAAATGAGTGTAAAATAATTTAGTGCTAATATTTAAACAGGGAATATTCCACTACCGTTTCTTTTTCTTCTTCTTCTCCACTTAAATGCGTATTTGCGTTTTAGCGCATTTTCTCCTGATTATTTTGCGCTTCTATTTAAGTAAATGAAAAACAACTTGCAACATCTCTAAATTTAAAGTTTAAAAAAATTGAAAAATAAGTATAATAACAAAAGTACGTATAAAAATATCAATCATTCATTAAAAATGCGCTTTGATCATATCATCTGACTCATGTGTTCCCTTAAATGGAGATAGAGTTTTAATGAGAATATTTTTAACAAACAAGAGAATTTTTAATGTGACACAAATGAGAGTCAGAGAGAATTAAGAGAGTAAAAAATCACACAGCTGATATTACGATCCACTTTCTGATGAGAAATAAGCAAAACAAAATTAAACTTTTCTCACTTTTTTCCAGTTAAGTAAGCGTACACAACTCAGAAGTTACTCAGAATGACGCTCGCAGCTCAAAAGAAACTCATACTTGCATCGACGTCGAGTCCGACACCGAGAATGGTTTTCAAATTATCGTCACTTGCACTGCTTTTATTATTCTGTTACACTTCAGTGTCAACGTACTTTTATGTGGGCAAGGTTGTTTTACCTGAAGGCTGTGCTAATGCCTGCCCTCCTCAACGTGATCCTCAGAGATTTATTTGTGCAAGGAATGTCGTAACCGGACAATTGGGAATGTTTGATGGAGAATGTCAATTTGGACGATATAATCATTGCATACACACGCGACAACGTAAGTACATTTATCATACATTTTCAATAATAATTAATTAAATATTAAATAATTTAATTATTCAATTTAGGCTATGCATTCGTACGCTATGGAAGCTGTCGCAGTACTGATTATCAATTTTAATTGATTCGACTTTCAATATTATTTATTTTTTAAGTGAATTAATTTAAGTTTACCTGCAAATAGAACACTATTCTCTGCAACATTTGCTACTACAGCTGGAATTGTTCCTGTGAGATTAAAGAAATAGTGAAATAAACATAAAACAGCTTAAAATCAAGAAATATACCTGCATATAAGCCTCGATAAATTCCATCACGTTTAAATGTCGTTATAAAACAGTTAATCATACTAGTATAAAGTTTTGGAAATGTCTGCATCTTTACTTTCACGGTGTCCAAAGGTTGAGACACATAAACCATAGCGAGTGCTCCTAAATTATAACATGAACAATAATTAGGTCATAAAAATATATTAATATACATGAATTAATATAAGTGAATAAAGAAAGAATGAGAGAACATTTTACGTTTAAAAACTGATAAGAAGTCTATTTAATTTTTCATAGTTCAAGGACTTGTCAGTAAAATTAGCGTCGTCATCATCAAAGTATTCGTCATAATTTTTTTCCCATACGACATAAAGATTTGTCAAATAGGCACAAAGTTTAATTTTGTTATGACGACATAAAATGTAGTAGGTGTGTTGTTGCTTACCTAATGAACCTGCTGTGAAATCTATTGCACCATCTTTAAAGCCATGAGCTTTTTCACTTCCACTTCCATGCATATTTTAATTCTTTTATCTTTAAGAAGAAATAAATAAATAATAAATATTGCGATCTAACTTCTTCCCTTGATTAAAAAGAACTGAGATTTATTTTATGAGTGCCTTGCTTAGTTCTCTCTCTCTTATTTCTTATCATTTCATTTAAGGTGATTGTTATGTGTGAACACATTTAAATCATTTATAATCATGCTGTTCTTCATAAATTATCTTCAAGCAACAGCTCAAATTTCTTTTTCTTTTCTCAAAATTTATATATTATCACTAAGCAGTGTCTGTTATTTGAGATATCAGGAAAAGAAATATTATGCTTATACAAACATTAAAGGTGGAAAATTTCCTTACACGGTATACTATTTTGCAATAAAATTGGTAATTGAAGAACAATAAATTGATAAAAATCGACAATCAGCTGATAAGGCAATAAATAAAATCTTTAGGAATGTTTACCACTTTAAATACTTAATGATTCTATTGTTTGAGGCTATTGTTTTGATATTTATGACTTGCACAAGCAGTCATTTACACTTTATAATGAAATTGTTTTTATTTTTATTCTAAATTTAAATTTTATCACAACGCGGAACTTTTTTATTTTCAAAACATTAAAAGTTTAGTACCCCTAGAAATTTGACCGTTAAATTTTGAATTTTGCAAAGATTTTTCGTAAACTTTCGAGCCCTGAAAAACTTTCTTATTGTGATTATCATATTTTTTATAAATTTGTTAAGTTAGCAAGAATGTCTGAAACATTAGAGCAACAAAAAGAAGAAATTGAAGCTTTAGTATCAATTTATGAAGGCGACGAATATTTTAAACAATTAAATGACACAACATTTCAATATAAAGTAAGAAAATGAAATTAAAAAATTGTATGAAATTTTATAAAAATTTTTTTTAATATTTTAGTATGGTGAGGAGGGTGAAGGGAAAAGTTTTAATGTTGAAATTGTATGGAATGAAGAATATCCAAATACATTACCGAAAATTAATTTAGATACTTATTATAATCGTGACATGTAAGTTGTATGATAGAATTTTCTTGAAGATTCTTCCAATTAATTTATTTTCTAGATCAAGTGCATTCAAATCAAAAATAGTTGATATTTTAACACAAGAGGGAGGAACATGGATAGGTTGTGGTATGACTTATACTTTATTTGAATGTATAAAAGAAAAACTCACAGAATTACTTCAAGAGCTGGAAGAGGAACAAAAAAATGCAAAAGTAGCTAACATTACTGAGAGTGTTTCAACAGTTCAATTAGAATCTTCAGTTAAGTCAAATCAAACAGCCACTGTCAAAAAGGAACAAATGACAAAAGCTCAGAAACGTAAAATGTGGAGTCGCACAGACAATAAAGGGAATAGACAAAGAGGATGGAATTGGGTTGATATTATTAAGCATCTCTCACAAACTGGAAGTAAAGATGAATCTGTCTCAAATCTATCAAATATTCAGTCTGTTACTTCATAAGAAATTTATTAAAAAGACTTAATGCTCATGTCTTCAAATCCTAAATTATCAAATTGATATTTTAGTTCAAAAATAATATTGAAAAATATCCCAAAAAACTTGTTAATTTTTCAATATTTTGTTTTGTTTTCTATAAAGGTAAAACATCAAAACAAAAAAATTATTTTTGAACAAAAATTTTCTATTTCTTGAAATTTCTTAGTTTTCAGAAAATTTTCTTTATAAATTTTATTTTTAGATATTAAAAATGTTCATAAATAATTTTTTAATCTTTCTTTTCACTCAAAAGAATAAGCCAGTCTTTTGTTATTTTTTAACATTTCACTTGACGATTACTGAAATAAAATTAAATAAAACTTAAGTTACTTCCACGCTTTTATTTTGAATTCTAAAAATAATTTTTTAAATATGAAGGAGTTTTAATAAATCCAAAAAATCTAAAAGAATTATAAAATGAATGACCTTGTTATGAATATGGTGAAATTTACTAATTTTATAGTAAAACGTGCCTTCATTTTTTTACAACTTACAACCATTTATAATTTAGTTTAATTTATTCATTACATTATGGTCAAATTAAAGCTCTATACAACAATTTTAAACTATTTTTAAAACTACAATTGTAAAATAAATAATATTTGACTTTTTAAAAACTTATTTTTATATCAGATCATTCTTCATTTTTAATTCTTAAAGTACATCTTTTTGTTGATATTTTTATTAATTTCTCTGAGATCTGGAAAATAGAATTAAAATGAAATATTTAGTCTATAAACTTAAGAAATTCTAGTCGCCAGATCAACTCAAAGAAATTTTCATTAAACTTACCAATTTAATAGATCTAACACAAATTCTTTTAAAATCAATACAATTTGGTACTGTGCATTTACTATTGATACATGTTCTTGAGTGAATTGATATTAATGATAAAAATTGCTTGCATATATAACATGTTGTAAATTTTGATTCACATTCATTAAAATGATCATCTAATAATTTGATTTTTAAACATTGAATGTTATCACAATAATTTGTTGAATGACTATAATGTTTTTTCAATACCATTTCACACTTTTCAATTTCTAAAAGTCTTTTTGGATCAAAAGTTTTATTTTTATTAATTTTTTTTAAAATTTTCATTATTTTATTTTATTATTAATACATCTACTGTGTAGAAAATTCAAAATACAACTGATTGTGTAAAAGTTTTTCATTCTTTTTATATGAATGCTATGGTGAAATTCTTTGAATATTTCGTCATATAATCTCTCGTTGTACAGCTTTATATTAAATTTTGAAAGCATTTATTTATTTATCAAGGAGAATGAACATTCAATTTTATAAAACGTTAAAAAAATATAAAAAATTTATTCAGATTTGTTCAAAATATTGTAAGTTTAATAAAAATCATTTTTGATAACTTTTAAAAGCTTTTTTGAAAAACTTATTGTCAACTCATCCTATCGTAATATTTTTAATAAAAGTTTCTTTTCCTTGATATTTCATTAACAATTACTATTCAGATGATTGTTAATAAGTGTTGATAAATTTACATATGGGAAATCCCTACTTTAAAACACACACGAATGTGATTTTTTATACATTTCTTTTCCAATAGCTGATTGTTTTTTTTTTCTAAAAAACATGATTGTGCATTTATTGAATATTTTCTTAATAGATTTCAACATGTCAACATGTTTGACAAAAATCAACATAATTTTTTTGGAATTTTCTTCATAAATTTCAATAATACAAAAAGTTATCAAATTATTTTTAATCAAATGTAATATATAGAAATTATGGTAAAAAGATTTAGTTTTATGATGAAAATATAAGGCGAGTCAAATAGAAATGTCTTAAGTCCATTTTGACTTTAGGTTACATTTTCTCAGTAATTACAAATCCAAATATGACATATAATACCTTTTTAGAAAGGTATTAGAATTTCCTACATGATTCCAAAAAGATTTATATGATACCATGCATGTGCATGTTGTGGCATACTCTCAAATGTGCCAAAAAGTGCTCAAGTTCAAACGCTTGTTTCTCGAAGATTTTTCAATGAATTTTAAATCTGTAAAATAAAAAAGAATATAACAAATATATAATAGAAAAAAATATAAATCATTTAGCGTGTTTTTTTCTCTAATCACTAACATTTTTCTCCTAAAAGTTATGAATTTATTTTTATAACCTAAAAATTTAAAATTTTCTAACATTTACACTTTTTCTTTTGGTCATAACTTTTGATAGAGTTAATTAATTTCTATGATTTTGTCCTTGTTTTAAAGATTTTTTAATGTTCTTCAAGAAAAATAACCATTTAATGTACAAAAAGCTTAAGATATGTTTCAAAATGGCTACAATATACATTATGTCACAAGTTTTTTTCCTTTAAAATGAAGTTTCTTAAATGATAAAAAGCTTTAGAAGTGATTGTTTTATGCATTTAAATAGTTAAATCAAATGAACTTTATGAATCAATTATAAAATAGAGCCAGCTACATTGTCAGAATGAAGCAGGAGAGCATAGGCACAATCTAGTGCTGTATATGAACCATTTCAAAAAATTTTTTCAAAAATGAATAAAACTATTGGAATTATTCTAATTTTACAATATCTGTAGCAATATAAAGTGATGAGTTGATTTTGAGTAGTTAGATATTTTCTTCTAAATTTTTTTCAAGGCTGGGACACTTAATTAGGGTAAATGAACAAAATTTGAGACAGAAATTTTTTTTCTCAACTTTGCTCGAAGTTTTCTCACTTATTACTTTACCAATCCTTATGATTGTTTCACCATTTAAAAGATAAATTCTTTTACTTTTTTATTAAATAGACACTAGAGCCAGAACAATTAACAATTTTCGAGAATTAATTTTTTAAAGCTGTACATAATTTGAGACAGCAAAAACATAATTTGAGACAGTCGTTATACATAAATTGAGACAGTAAATAATAAAATATAAATCTTTCAAAATGTACTTTTACCTATTTAATCACATTTGTTCAATGAAACTCTATAGATTTTTGCTTATTCGCGTTAGATTTGAGCTCTAATTCATAAGAAAATTGAATTTTAAAATTTAGTAAATTTCTTTGTTTACAAAATTTGAAAATTTTCAATTTTCAACGACTGTCTCAAATTATGTACATTTACCCTATTTAATTAAAAGTTAATTAATTTAATTAAAAATTATTAAAATGATTACAGTATGTTGCCAACCGATTACAATATTTTTTGTTTTGTTGATTTCTCAGCATAGAAAATAACTAGAGTCAAACGGTTTACTGCATTTTGTAGCTTGTTTTATTGTTGATTTAACAAGCTAAAACTTCTTAACTCAAATGATTTCTATTTTATAAAAAATTTCATTTTTCCAAATATGGAGGCTTTTTTAAAACGAAATTTTTTAAATAATTATTCGTAAATTTTTAACTAAACATCCTACACATCTCAAACTTTGCCATAATCATCCTATATTCAATGGCAATAAATGCTTAAACTTTCAAAAGTCGGCAAAATTTCTTTATTTATTTATGAAACAAAATGTCCAAGAGTGAAAGAAATGACAATAACTTTTGAATAAATGAATCAATTCTGATGACTCACTAACTCAAAGACTTGTAATCCAATTATCTTTCAGTAAATGTATTGATATTTGACATTTGCTCTTAGGTTTTTGAGAATATTTGTTTCGAAATTCAAAAATGGTTAATTTTTGAACAAACATTTTTGATTTTTCGCATTTTTCTCATAAAAACTTTATTGGCCATATAGATTTTTATTACTGAATCTTGTGAATAGAGTAATTACAAGTTTTTAGCAGTAAACCGGAAGTTTCTGCGTTGTCTAGAAGCAAAACTAGAAACGCTCAAAGCTGACAATAACAAAGATTTCTCTTATTTACAAAAGTCAATTTCCAAAAACCACTTAAAATCAACTTTATACTCTCTAATACTTATTGATTTGTTTTGATTGTTCTATTTAATGATTTTATTGTTCATTTACAACAAGTATTAGAGAGTATAAAGTTGATTTTAAGGATCTATATGGCCAATAAAGTTTTTTTGAGAAAAATGCGAAAAATCTAAAAAGTTTGTTCAAAAATTAACCATTTTTGAATTTCGAAACAAATATTCTCAAAAACCTAAGAGCAAATGTCAAATATCAATATATTTACTGAAAGATAATTGGATTACAAGTCTTTGAGTTAGTGAGTCAATCAGAATTGATTCATTTATTCAAAAGTTATTGTCATTTCTTTCACTCTTGGACATTTTGTTTCATAAATAAATAAAGAAATTTTGCCGACTTTTGAAAGTTTAAGCATTTATTGCCATTGAATATAGGATGATTATGGCAAAGTTTGAAATCTGTAGGATGTTTAGTTAAAAATTTACGAATAATTATTTAAAAAATTTCGTTTTAAAAAAGCCTCCATATTTGGAAAAATGAAATTTTTTATAAAATAGAAATCATTTGTGTTAAGAAGTTTTAAGCTTGTTAAATCAACAATAAAACAAGCTACAAAATGCAGTAAACCGTTTGACTCTAGTTATTTTCTATGCTGAGAAATCAACAAAACAAAAAATATTGTAATCGGTTGGCAACATACTGTAATTTAATTAGGGTAAATGATCCTATCACGGGACAGAAAATTTTTTTTCTCAACTTTGTTCAAAGATTTCTCACTAATTACAGAGTATTTTTAAATGATTTTTCATAGATTGATAGATAAATTCTCGTATTATTTTATTTAATAAACATTCGTATCAGAGAATTTGCCATTTTATCAGAATAAATTTTCTTTGTAAAAAACCTATTGCGGACAGCTAAAAACCTATTACGGGACAGTAATTTACCTATGGCGGGACACTTTGTTTACATTTGAAGAAATTTTAATTTCTGAGTTTTATGTTTATAAAGCGTTAAGTATTATGTTAATTTACAGAATGAATATGATTATTATTGGTATAAAATGTTTTTCTTTGGACGACCACGGCTCTTTTTTGGTATTGGTTCGTCAGAAACCAAACCATCAATATCATTTTCTTTTTTTTTTGATTTTCAATGAAATATTCTTTAATAGTTTTTTTTCTTCTCGTAATGCCTTTCGTTCATCTTTTTCTTTGTGAATTTTCTGTTTTGCTTCTTCATCTTCCTTCAATTTAGTCAAAATTTCACGAGAATTTACAACACCGTAGTTGAATTTTCTTCGTCGTCCTTTTTTTGCTAAAACTTTTCGTGGTACTTGATTGAGATCAAAGCTAGTCTCGTCTAAATTAAATAAAGCATCAGGACGACTGAGGACATCTTCGAAACCATTTTCGACCATGTATGAATAAAATTTAGAAAAAAAATCTATTGATGTCATCTTGAGTAACAGTAGCAGATGCTTTTCTAAGATTCTCAGGAGTACGAACAGAAACTGAAAAAGATATTTAAATGTATATTATGCATCTTAATTTTTTTTTTAAAAACCTGAAGGATGTCTTTTTAAAAATCCATTTAGACATTTATTGAAGGGCCTTTAGGACCAAACTTAGGAGGGTCATTTTCATATTTATCATAGTCAGTTGCAGCAATTTTTAAATCTTCTTTGGTTCGAGGATCGCCTTTCTTTGCACAATCAATAAGCCATTTAGCTAATTTTCCTTCTACTTCACTAGATAAAATTGTTTGAATTCCTGATTTATTTACTCAAATTTCCTTTTATATGTCGATAAATTGTGTTCCGTGGAACACCATATTTTCTTTCTGAAAATCTTATGCTCATTTTTTTTTTCTAACATTCTCTACAGTTAATCTTAAATTCTCATCATTATAATTAGGTTTTTTGCGTTTATTTTGATCCATAATTATGAATTTTAAAAATTTTTTTTTCAATATTTTTTTTGTTTATATTTTTCACGAATATTTTCAAATGTAAACAAAGTGTCCCGTGATAGGTAAATTTGCTGTCCCGTGATAGGTTTAGAAAAAAAAGTGGAATTTTCAAAGAAAATGATAAAGGATACAACTCAAGTGAATGTTTGTCAAAATTCTTTGAGCTATTTGTTTAAATTTAAAAGCGATTTTGTAAGTGAAAAGTGAATAAATATTGAGAAATAATTATTTTTATAGTGGGAAAATTTTTGTATAGAGAATTTATTATGTGAATAGTTAATTAATGGCTGATTCTTAAGCACATATACTTGTAATATTAATAGATACTAATAAAACTTATAAATCAGTTTCATTAGTTTATTAATTGATTCAATATTTAGTGAGAAAATTGAAAAAGGAAAAAAGTGTCCCATTTTTTCTGTCCCGTGATAGGATCATTTACCCTAACTTTAAATTGAGACATTTCTATTTGACTCGCCTCATATTTAATGAAGAATCATTTATAAAGAAAACTAATAAACAAAACCAAATTTTAAAATTATTTTTTTTTTTTCAAAAAAAAAAAAATACAAATATTTCCAGGCAAGGGCATTCAAAAAATCTTAAAGTTCGCAATAAATTGTAAAAATCGTCGAGTGTCCATGTCTGGAAATGTTTCTAATTTACATATTATTTATTGTCGATTGATTTTTGATTACAAAAAATTACTTTCAAGTTAATGCAAGTATTGATTTGATTTTGTATATATTGGGTATTTCAAAAAAAAATGAGCGCTTTTTATGTCGTCTTATACAAATATCAATTTCTCAAAAACTATTTGGCTAAATGACAAACGGTGAAAAACATAATATTTCTAAGACTATTGAGCAGTTTTTAAGATACATTTGATGAGTCATTATTTTTATTAAATGTTTTTAATTTGACTCGTAAATTCTTGAACAAAAAATTATTTTTTTGCTATGAAATTTAAAAAGCGATTTTTTCAAAATTTTTTCATTGACGAAAATTAGCTTGTGCATTGTAAATTAAGTTCCTTTTTAGTACCTTAAAGAACTGTAAGCAAAAAGTAATTATCTTAAGTAGTTAAAAAGTTATGAATGATTAAAAATTAGGACTTAAAAATGTAGACTTTTATTGAAATGCCCATATCTCGGTAATTACTCAACCGATCGAAATGATTTATAAACCATTCGATCCGTCATAAAATGGATTACAAAATACAACTCAGTGGATAGTAATTAAAGTTTTCATCATTTTCCATACAATTTTCAAAAAATTCATTTGTTTACATCATGGCGAAAATGTAAACAAAGAATTTGACAATTTTCTTTCGCTCATATCTTTTCAATATTATCGTTTCAAACTCAAATTGGTGCTTTAATTGTTTAATTATAACTTAGTTTAGTTAATTAAAACAGAATAAGGATGAAGGACGATGATATTGAAAAGATATGAGCGAAAGAAAATTGTCAAATTCTTTGTTTACATTTTCGCTATGATGTAAACAAATGAATTTTTGAAAATTGTATGGAAAATGATGAAAACTTTAATTACTATCCACTGAGTTGTATTTTGTAGTCTATTTTATGACGGATCGAATGGTTTATAAATCATTTCGATCGGTTGAGTAATTACCGAGATATGGGCATTTCAATAAAAGTCTACATTTTTAAGTCCTAATTTTTAATCATTCATAACTTTTTAACTACTTAAGATAATTACTTTTGCTTACAGTTCTTTAAGGTACTAAAAAGGAACTTAATTTACAATGCACAAGCTAATTTTCGTCAATGAAAAAATTTTGAAAAAATCGCTTTTTAAATTTCATAGCAAAAAAATCAATTTTGTTCAAGAATTTACGAGTCAAATTAAAAACATTAAATAAAAATAATGACTCATCAAATGTATCTTAAAAACTGCTCAATAGTCTTAGAAATATTATGTTTTTCACCGTTTGTCATTTAAGCCAAATAGTTTTTGAGAAATTGATATTTGTATAAGACGACATAAAAACCGCTCATTTTTTTTTGAAATACCCAATAAAAGTACTTTTAACTTCGATGCTTGTATCATAATTCATATTGCAACTAATTATGCAATTTATCTATTTAATTCTTTAAATAATTTGATAAATGAGAAATTTTGTTAAATTTTCAACAATATGTATTTTATTAATTCCTTATATGATATGGGTGATTCTCCAGAAAACACGACAAATTTTTTTTCTACAAAAATCGCTTTGTAATTTTACTTCAACTTGCTGAAAATTTTTGCAATTTTCAAATGAGTTTCTCTTCAAATCATTGACCAATGCTTTTATTATTGTCTAATTAATAGTTTGTAGCGATCTGAGAAAGAATGGTTCAGTATTTTAAAAGATTTTAGCAAATTTTTCGAAAATTTAACAGCTTTTCAAAATTTGTTTACAATTATTCAGCGCTTATGTAACTCAGATTTTTGTAAAATTATTAAAATACAATTTTCAAACTAATTAAACAATTTTACTATAATAATCTATCTGCAAATCCTATATGACGGATAAAACAATTGTTTTCATTCATTTCTGATTGCGTACAGCTTTTATTTTGTTCAAAAATTTACTTTGTATGAAAATGTGAAATTGTAACTCAGATTTTTTGCTTGTTTTTCGCAAATATTTCAGAAATGGCTTTAAATAAAGCTATGTAAATCAATATATATTGTAGATTGAGAAAAAACACATCTTTTAAGCGCACAACTTATGACATTAAACTAAAAATGAAAGAGAAAAATCGATTTAAAGTGAAAATTTTGTTGTTGTAATTTCTGGAGAATTACCCATATATAAAATTAACCATTAAAAAGCTATTCAGAATGAGAAAAATATTATAACAACTACAACATAAAAATGATAAAAAAAGTCTTAACCAAATCAATGATGAAATACAATAAAATTTCTCAGTAACACAAATCAATTTAAAATTCTCTGAAAATTCGATAAAATTGGGTCAATGAATAAGCAAGAAAAGATTTTTTTTTGAAATGACAAATGCAGATAATGACTAATTTACCTGAAAACCATAAACTTCAAAAAATAGGTAAATTTTGGTTTTTTGTATCTTAACTTTTATTTTCAATATTTTTGAATGTATGTACAAGAGAAGTTGGGAACATGAACAAAATAGAAATAATGTGAAATAATTTATGAAATCAAAAAAGGAAAATGTTCTTATAAGAAACAGCAAAGAATTTCCTCTTTCCATAAATTTATCTAAAAACTTCAAATTGTTGACACATTCTTTTAGTTTGTTCTGGCAGAGAATCTGTTTGAACGTTTGAACGTTTTTGATGATGGTTCTTCGATATTTTGTGCATGATTATCTTGTACTGGTGCTTTTACATTTGCTGACTTATGTCCACCAAAGCGTCTATTGCCGGCATTTGAGTTTGATGCTATTGATGGTTTTGGTTTTGGTGTTTTAACTTCAACTGGCTCAAATTGTTGCTTCTCTTCCTGAACTGGCTTTTGTGTTACTGTTTATTTTTTATAAAAATGATAGAAAAGAGTTGCTTTTAATTATCGACATTGCATGAAGGTCATGGTTGATTTACTTTAAATTGAGCATTAAAAAATAAAAGAAATCATGAAATTAATTTGGTGAAATTGTAAAATTTAGCATTAATTCTGAATACGTATGTGACTTTTATGTTGAAATTTATTTGAATACTACATTGTGATTACGAATCTGTTTCATTGTGAAATTTTTATTTCTCGGTATTAAGAAATAATAGAAATATTTTAATTATAATTTAATTATTAAATTTTGAGTTTATGTTTTTAAAATGTTTGTAAACAAAACATTAAAAAATTTCAAATTTGTAAATTAATTTCTTCAGGTTTTAATTTTTCATTATTTCTTGTTCCAAATTTTAAAATCGAGTCATAAAATTGTAATATCACAATAAACTCAGTACATATTGTATTACAATCGTAAAATAAATAATTTGAATCAAATAAACACTTCTAGAATCAATAAAATGTAGAAATTTTCAAGAAAATAATTTCATTGAATGCATGTTAAAAAATTTCATTTAAAATTCATAAATTAACGAGAGTTGCATTCAAAATGATCATTTACTACCAACAATTTTTTTGGTATCGCAACAGATTGAATGAGTGAGTGTGGAATAAATTATGCAAATATTTTCTCTCTTGTTAATTTCTTTGAATTAATCTGAATGAAAAAAAAAATGGAAAGTCTTTTGACGACAATAGAGCACATTAGTATTATTTTTATTGTTGCGCGTTAATATGATAGTTATGCATTAAATATCTCTGTATACACTGAAAATACAAAATCAGGGACGAAAGCGGCATTTTTCGTTAAACTTTTTGACTATTATGTAATTAAGCAGATTAGAAACAAAACCGGTATTGAATGCCAAAAATAAATAACAAACAAACTCGCTATAGAAAGATGCACAAATGAAGAAAAGATGCAAAGTAGGTAAGCAATAGATTCATCTTATTAAAACGGAACTTCATTAACGCATAATCGAGCAATAGCGTTTTATTTTGTCTATAGTATGCACTTGACTTAAGAGAGCGTTCGAACAAGGTTTAGGTTGATGTCGAAATAAATGATTCGTGTATGCCGGAATGAGTTACCAGTCAATCAACTTTACCTGCTGCTTTGTCGTTCTTTTGATTCAATCGGCGTTTCTTGAGTGCTGAAAGTAAATCTTCATTGGAGCGCATTGGTCTCACTGAAGGGCGGATCATTTTCTTAGGTGCTTCTGTCGTTGTTGTTGTTGTGCTTGAATGGTCTTCATCATCATGTTGCTGTTGCTCTAAATCACCTTCAAGTCCTTCTACATATTCTTCATCCTTTAAAATATTTCATATTTTGAATTTTGAAAAAATCCTAACACTTAATTTTTTACCTCATAAGCAGCTGGTTCTGCGGTAGTTGTGGTGCTTTTTTGAAAAATATTTTTGTTTCCAGCGCGTTTTGCTAATAAACTGTTTCGCTTTTGAGTGTCTTGTGCAGCTGCAATATGTGCAAGTAGAAGTGTCACAAGAGCAATCGATATTAAACTATAAAATAAACGAGAAACTTAGTAAATTAGAATTTGGGTGCATATTGCTTATATAATAATTTATTTAAGTGTGTTACTATCATGCAACATTCGAGTTGTCGTAGATTTTAATTGAAATTTTACAATATATTTTATTTAAAATGAATGTAAAGAGCTGTTTTTCTAGATTAAAAAGAAATTTTTGAGAAATTTAAAAAAAATCAGGAACTTCAATTTCTTAAAATCGATAAATCTAATACTTTCCAAAATTTGTAAAGTCGTTAATAAAAAATTATTAGTTTAATACAAATTCAGTGATAAATTTTTTATGCCATAAATTCAAAGTTTTTGAGAAGGTATTAATCATAATGTAAGCTCAAATATTTGTGCATGCTTGATATTCTCAATAAATTGTTTTATAAACATTTGAAAATGCAAGAGATCAATTCATATACAAAACATAAAATTTTGAACTTCAAATCTTGAACCTTGAAGTCGTTCATTTAGTTTATAAATAAGTATGCATTTAATTATAAATTAGGAATTCAAATTTGAAATTCTTGATAATTTTTATTTCTTGATCTATATAATTTGATCATGTTTCCTGACCACAAAACACTTCTGTTGAGGAAACTTTTAACTCTTTTGCAACATTGAACCACTGACAATAATTATTGTTTACGAGTTCGATTAAACATTCGGAAGCAGTACTGTTGTGTCTAGTAAAATTACTTTCATTTTTATAACTCTTTGTGAAGAATAAAAACCTCAAATTTGTTTATTTTTTGCTTCCTAAAGTCAATAAACGTTAAATACAGTGTGAAGTTATACTTAAGTATATTTTTGACATCTCTACACATTTGAAGATGGACAGTTTGTTTGAATTGGTACAAGGCAAATTGCATCTTGTAAAAAACAATTCAACTAATTAAAAATTGACCTTGACATAATTAAAATTATTGTTTATGAACAGAAAAACAATTTAATCAAGCTCTAACATAATTAAAACATTCAATCAAGAATAACAATTTTAAAAAGGAGTTAAAGAACCAACAGAATTTATTTAGCTTGTATTTAAGAATGCGGAAATATAAATTTTTTTTTATTTGCATGCAATAACTTGTTAAAATAAATTACTCTCATAATCTCTCGTCTTTGGTTATTTAACATTTTGAATTCAAATAAATTCACCAACATAGAGTAAAAGAAGGAAAGAGCAATAAATTATTGCAGTTTTATGTGAGTCAAGTTCACAATCTTATCTTTCATCGCCAATCGTTCATAAATTGTATCGCATTATAATCGTCTTCACCTTTCATTTCACAAAAAAATCAAAAATGCGTGTGCCTGAGCCAAAAAATTCATTGTCGCTTCTAAATTCAAATGTCACTCGCCGCAAAAGAATTGCAAAAAAAAAAACAAAATCGTGCGCGCGAAAAAGGAGAAAAATTATCATAAAATCATCATCATATTCATCATATTAACAGAATATTTTGCAAGACTTGTCAAAAAGCAAAGATGCATCGATTAATAGTTGAGCGTGAAGATCAGATAGAAATAGAGAGTCATGAGAGTTTAAGTTTGATCCAAATGACATCTCTTATGAATATAAATAGTTTTGTGTTTACTTTACAAGGTTATGACACCCAAAAATTTATTATTATTTTAAAAAAATTTCAATATTATTACAAGCCAGAACATTCTTGTTATTTTTTATTAACTAATGAGTGTCTTTGCCTTGATCTTTTTGGACCGCGAGCGATAGTTGACGATGACGAAGAAGAAAAGTTTCTTTTATTGCAATCATTTTGACCTTTTCTCTTGCGCTTACTCACTCCACTACTGCTGGTTGCTCTTCAACTGCCTCTTTTAATGCCAATTATAGAATTGAGGTTTAAATAGTTTTTTTAGGCACGTCTATTAAACTTCCCCCGTGTAACCAAAAATACGTTACAACATGCTGCTAGCATGCCGCGGCATACCAAAGGCATGTTATAACGTATTTTTGGTTACACGGGTCCTTTTGCAATAAATAGTTTTTATTTAAATCATTTTGGGCTTGTCTCTAACTGCACAATACTTGAAAAACGCGCTTAAAGCAGGCAGATCAGAAAGGTTAAAAAATTTATTTATTACAAAATCCTTATTGAATAGCACATTCATTACATAATGACTTTCAACTATATATAATATATGCCTCTTTTTTATCCATAACTCCCAATCAATTTAATTTCTTTTCTCTTCCTTTCATACTCACTTCTTTGTCAAATGCATGATAACTTTTTTTTGATACTTTTTTATAATTTTTATACACTTTTTTTTGTTTTATTGCAACAGTCACTAACCAGTGAAGGAAAGAAGCGAACCAAACTGTTTAACACGCGAAAATGAACTGAAACACGGCAGAAATTCAACAACAAAAAACATTATCCAAGCAGAATCGATGTGAGGTGAAACGAAGTAGTAGGGATGCAGACAATCTTTTATTTCTCGCTGCTTGCTTGCTTGCTTTTTTGTGAATCTCATCTGAAATGAATTATTTATGCAGCGAGCATTGATCTTTAATGATATTTTTGTTTGGCTTATCTCTTAAACTGAGTGAATGATAAATCATCGAAAAAATAATCATAAACTACCAGTGACAAGTGCATACAAGTGAATGTGTTACTACTAAAGAATTTTTTCCTTCTCTTTTAGTCTCGCATAAGCACATTCATATCTGAATTAAAGTCGGGCAAGGTCATTTTCTGTCAATTTTATCTCTCTTTCGACAAGTAATGTAAAAGTTAACCGGTTAATTGTTCTTGAAAATTTTATTATTCTGAATTTATGCTTGATTTTCTCTTTCTTCATCATTTCATTATTAATTAAGTGAATATTATCGCACATTATTATTTGCATTTTATAACTTTTCATTTTGTTAATCAATTGGAAACAAGTCTTGAATTAATTGACAAAAATGTTTTCAGATTCCATTGATTCTCTGTTAATATCCTATTGAATTTGCAAATAAATGGATACATATTTTAGAATACATGATAAGAATTTTAAATAAACAGTTATTAAATTTGAATTGCTAACGAATTCTATTTCAATTTTATGCATTTATAAACAAGTATTTTAAAAGAATTCAGACATATTTTTCTTAAATCGGAAGTAAACAAATTTAGTAAATTCTAGTATAATCTGCATTTTAAACCGACATATGGTGAAATTAATTGAAAAATAATCTGTTGATAATATTCTTGGAATATGATTTAAAACAATATTAATAATCTTATTTACAATAGATAAGAATTTTTCTTTTGAAATGCAGTCATCGCATGACAAATTTTTTTATAAGGAAATTGGTAAAATTTAAAGTTTTTGCATTAGTTTTTATTATGAATGACTAAAATAATCATAATTCAAGATAATAAGACTAAAGATATTTGCATTGTTGAATTTTTAATAAAACTTTATTATTATATTTCCATAAAATTAAAATTAAATATTTTTAAAAAAAATCATCAAAATTTTTTTAATTTTATCAAAATAAAGATAAATTTCAATGCATGCATTCGATAAAATTCTTTATTAAAAATTTCTTAACGTTTACAAGTTTTTCAAATATTTTTATAAATCAACACAATCAAATTTACAATCTGTGTACTTCAAGTTATAAAAAAAACAATAAAAATATTCGTTCATTTTAAATCAGAAAAATGTAAATATTTTTCTTCATTTCATCTTTCTAAAAATACATTCAAAATTTACTTCAACAAATACAAATTTTTGAATGATTTGCAAGCCCTTTTTTTATATACAAAATGTATACAGTCGTGTAAATAATAAAAGACGAGACTCTCTCACTTATACAATGAAATAAGTCTGAATACTAGTGAAAAGCTCTCATGAAATGCTTTTATAAAAATTTCTGTTCATCGAATATACAAGCTCATTTACTTCTCAAACATTATAGTGAAAACACGTGAAATCCTTAAAGCTGAAGAGAAAAAATAAATGAAATAAAAAGAAAGCGATAAAGTTTTTTTGTAAAGCATAAATAAGTAAAATTTTCGCGGCTTCAATTTTTTTTATCGCTAAAGAAAAAAAAAGTGTGAATAAGAAAGAGAAAAAAATATTCCGGTGACTGCAAAAGGATTTTATTGATTTTTTCCTCTCTGTCCTGAATAAAAACATTTTCTACGTGACAAATATCACGTTGTTCTATAAGGAAGAAAAAAGTGCGTAGGAATTCTGCAATAAAAATAGGAAAAAGAAGAAAATTTATCCAAAATACCGGAACAAAAATCAATAGTGTCGGCACGTTTTACGCAGAAAAGTAAAAAGAGGAAAATTGTGAAACGTAATTTAAGTAAAACAAAACAAAATAACAATGGCTTTTCAAATTCCACTTATGAGAAATGATTATGACATTTACAAAATGAATCATGCAAAAGGAAAACAAGTTGCAAGCAAGCAGTCAAATAGCCGCTCAAGAAAACCTTCGGATTCATTGTCTTCATCACCTGGTCAAAATGATCCATTCATGTCACCTTCACATCGTAATCTTCATCATGTACAATCGGCTTCTGCCCGCTATCAATTTACTCGTGTCAATTCACGTTCCTCACAATCATCATTGATTATGAGTCCAACAAGAAGTCATTCAATGCATAATACATCACCACCAAAGCCGATAAAATCTGATAGTCAAAATAGTTTGAATAAATTTCACAACCGGTTAGTTGATAAACTTCGTAAAGCATTCAAGAGCAGTTCATCGTCATCATCTGATGACACGAGATCATGAAAATCGCATTCTATCGATTTGTCATCGCCATTTCGACGTCCATCAACAACCGATGTAAATAGAAAATTAGTAAGTGCATCAAGTGCTGAAATTGCTGCTCTTGAGCGACAATTTCAGCTAATTCAGACTGATTCTGATGAAGATGATGATGAGGAAGAGAACAGCTCTGAGGATCAGCAACGGTGCGATGAAAAATTTATACTAATTTAAAGTCATATCTAAAGAAAATATCCACCTATAATACAAGACAAAAAATATCTATCAGTGTAGTGAGTGTATGTCACTATCTTTTATTCATGACATCTCAAACAACGATGACAATATATACATAAAAGAAGAATAAAAGGATTAGATAATAGCAACAGTGTGCTTTACTCAAATTAATGAAAATTATTGTTTTTATCAAGCCAAATGAAATATACATACACAGAAAGAGAATTTTTGTAACAACAGCATAACTATAGAAACCTAACATAAAATATAATATCTTAACTGTAAGTTTAACCAGAATTTTATGTTTTTCTTCTGGAATAGACATTTAAAGATCGATTTTTTCTCTTTTCGCAATGAATATGAATTCTTGCGTCATAACAAAAATTCATCCTTTCTTTTTTCGCATTCGTTTGTTAAAATGTCATTATTCAGTACTTTTTAAAATTATGTAATTTCATTTTCTTCCTTATCAGCTTCTAATTAGCTGAATATAATTTATAAATCAATTATTACTTTGTTATCATTTGAGGGATTTATTTCATCTCAATTATTTATTCAGTAAAATTGCATCATATTCAATTTCTCAGCTTATCGGTTTGCTCATGTTTCACAATATTGCACTTTACAAAAACCTTATATATGCACTCATCATCATTGTGCATTTTGATGAATCATTTTAGCTTTAAATCTAAGAAATAAGAGAGTATTTTATAAGCGGAATTTTAGTTTTAAACAATTTTATTGTTTAAAATACTCAAAGTAAAAACACACGTATAATTTAAAAGGTTCATTTGAATGTCTATTATTTCTTAGTTAAATGCACACAAAACTGGATTCTTCATTTTATTGCGCTATAAAACTAGAAATTTCTTTTCTCTCTATGTAATTCGTAATTTTTCTCTCTTTTATTATCATCTTTGATCTGAGAGATTTTTGTCTTATAAGACAAGCGTGGGAGTTGCAGAAGCTTTATAAATTGACTTTGCTTGACTGATTTTATATGTGCGTGACATCAAATAAATTTTTATTCCTTTTTCATAAAGGATCAATTTTTGACCTTTTCTCTATTAATACATGTCACAAAATTATATTGAATTGAAATTTTAAAATTAAATAGGGTAAAGAACCTAATTTTGGGACACTTTTGATAGGTTTCAATAGAAAATGTCAAAAATCTCTTTAAATGCATGAATTAACTCAATGATTATATTTTGTACATAAAGATAGAGCTTTACTTTATCATTTTAATAAATATTTCAGAGCTATAAGTCTTTAATTACTGAATTATTAGCAAAATAAAATCAAACCTAATTTTGGGACAGAAAACCTATTTTTGGGACACTTTTTAATTTCGACTTTTTACTCTTTTTTATACTTACTATTGTTGATAAAACACTCAATTAACTTCTTTTATTGCTCTAAAATACATTTTAAGCATTCAAATCAGCAGAATTCATTGAAACTATCAATTCGAAAAATTTTGTTTTGTTCTATATTTTATTATTTTCTATAGAAAAAATAAGTGTCCCAAAATTAGGTCGAAAATTGAAATCGATTTTAAAACTTAATAAAGTAATTCTAGCTCTTTAATTATTCATAAGTGAGTTTGTAAAACGTTTTAGTGCTTGTGAAGTATCAAATTTGAGTGCAAAAGTTACTATTAAAAAGATTAATCAATAAAATAGAAAATTGAAAAAAGCGGCGGAAAAATCAACAAAAAATTTTCATTTCCAAGAATAAAAGAAATTTTTATTTTATTATCAAAAATTCTTGAGTGATCGTGAAATTGAACATATACAGTGCAATTAGTGAACAAAAACGAGTCTAATAAGCACTCATTTAATATGATTCATATGTTATAAGAGATTAAAATTAAATATTTTAAAAATGTAAACAAAAAGTGTCCCAAAAATAGGACTGTCCCAAAATTAGGTTCTTTACCCTATGCAAATTGAAGAAAATTTTCATTTATATGAAACGAGAAAAAGCACATTTTTTATAAATGCATTCTAAAGAATTTTTTATTGCACACAGAAACCACAAAAATGTGGAAATTATTACAATGTGGATTTTTTAGTTTCATTTTCTTAATTAAATTAAATTAAATGATGATTAAACATTGTATCAAGTTTGAATGATTAACATTCATAAAAATAAGTTAATCATTAAAAAATGCCATAGAACAGCTCTAATATAAGAACAGAAAAAAATCAATGCTCCCAAGTCAAATAGCAAAAATCTATTTCGTAAGCTACTGCACTTCCTCTTAATAAGATTACAAGTAATTTTCTTTCTTTTTTGTTCTCTCTTTATTATGAGAAAAATTTCTTTTGGTTTTACTCAGAATATTTATCTTGAAATTCTAGATGGTACCTTAAAAAATTATTTAAAGATAAGAAGCTTGCAAAATATCTTATTAAAATAACAAGAAGCCTAAACAAATGATTTTGAAATTAGATCTGTAAAATGGATCAAATTTTAATGGCTTCATTATAAATAAATATAGACTTAGAATTTTTTGATAGACTCGCCCTTGAAATGAAGAATGGATATTCTGTGATATGACAAAGATGCAAAAAATATATCGAATGATCTAAAATTTAGGGAAAGTTTTTTAAATATCATTTTAAGGGACATTTACTGTGAAATTTGCTCACGTTTCAATAAATACACAAAAGAAATCAAAAAACTTTCATTTCTACAATTTTATTTCAATGAAAAACTCAGGGCGCTGTGGATTGATGATTTTTTGAAAATCATCGTGTATGTGCCTCTTCTTTTTATAACAAATTAATAGTTTTCAATTGGAATGATAAATTGAATATAAATGAATGGAATAATTGTATAAATTAAAGCAGAAAGAGAGAAAAAGTAATTAGATCTAGATTGACATCATCGTATAGGATTAATTTTCAATATACTTTTATTTTCCAATGAATTATGATGTTTTTTGCAATATTTATTTCTCTTATAATGAAATCGATCTAAAGCGTGTGGAATCAATCTGTATAGATTGTATTTCATTATCGTATTAAAGTTGAATTTTGCTTATGATAGTTCACACGATTGTTTTTTTAAAAAAATAATTTTTATGAAATTTATTGGCAATTTTTTCCCCATTTCAATTAAATAAAACTTATCAACTTATTATTGTTATGTAGTCCATAAATAGAATGAGACTTATCAATGCATTGATAATAAAGAATGAATGTGTTGTATAAGAAGAAGTTATGCATCAATGTTATGTCACTTACCTAATTATTAATTTTTTTTATAAAAAAGAATTCCATGCGCAAAATTAATCCTACCTAGCTTTAAGTAAAAAATTCATAAATGCTTTCTTGTTGTAAATTATCAAACATATTGTGTTTGCCAAGGAAGAAAAAACAGAAAATTTAAGATACAGATTAATCATAGTAAAATATTTGAGCTTTTAAAATAAATTATTCAAAATGATGTGAATAATAAATTATCCTAAGTCATGTTTTGTATTTTGTAAAAATCGAAAAGGAATGCAAATATATGATAAATTATAACAATAAAATTGATATAACTTATAAATTGTTGTCTTTTTTTTATTTTCTCAAGAGTTATGAGGAGCTATTAGGCACTTCAATAAATGAAATATACAAACAATATCAAAAACAATTATGTTAGAATGCGATTTGATCTTTAATTGTCTCAAATTATGTTTAACCTATGTGATGTCGCAAAGCAGACACTCTTAACAATTAAAGTAAGAATTATTTGTTCTCCTTAGTAACCAAAAATGAAATTCTCGTTTTTTAATAAATTTTATTTGCGAATTCAAATAACCTGTTTGACAATAATCGATATTTTCAACGTGCTTTTTTATCATAAGTCATGAGCTCAAAATCCGGCTGAAGCCAAGGAGAGAAGCTTTAAGAAAATCAATAAATAAATATTTTCCCTTTTGTCTTCTTGACCTTATTTCTTATTCTCTTGTTGAGGTGGAAATCTTTACTCTGTGATAATTTCTTTAGAAACTCTCTATTTTTAGAAATGTTACAGAAAGCTATTTTTACTATCCAGAAAGTTTTTCGCCTGTCAAACGTGACTAAACTTGGCATTATTCAATATCGCCATACCATGCAATTAAATGAAACAATCATTACAAAAAAATGTGAATAGATTTTTCAATGTGCAAGTTTTCATTTTTTTCATTTTCAGCAAAATAATTCAATGTATTGGTTTTGGGAATTTTCCACTGCTTTTGCTGCTGCAAGTGCGATTTTATTTCTTTACATAAATATAAATTTGTTTCTAGCATTTCTATTCAATAACAATTTTCTCATTTGTTTGTTATTAATGTGCAAGAGACAGAAGTTGAAAAAAGTAACAATTGACTGTTTATTGCATGCCTAATTGAGGCTCGTGCAATAGACGTGAAACAAAGTTAAAAAAGATCGGGAATGGCGTCGTAAATACACGAGAACAGAAAAAATGTAATGTGCCGCCTGCATTTAGGACGTTTACATCTACTCTCTACTTATTATTATGTAATCAACACTACTGACACACTTGATGGAATAAACGACCATATAAGTAGAAAAGTGAGTAAGAAAGGGAAAAGAAATAAAAATTAAAACGCATTTTGTTTTCATAGATGAAATTTAAAATATTTTTATTGCAGGCAGTTTAAAAGATTAAAAATAAAACATGAATTTTAATAAACAGCACAATATTGTTTTAGTTCTAACTTGTTCTAACTAAATAAAATTTAAAATTTTGTTTTTTGGTCAAAGTGCATTTTCTATTTTAATGGAAACTGTAATGTACATAATTTGCATATTATGAAGTTTTTTAAGCTATGAATAGAAGGAAATGAGGTATTACACACTCCCCTTTTCTCCCTCAAGTTGATAATAATATGTAATTAACGTATTTACTTGATAGTTTATCTCTCTCACACTTTTACATTATTTATCGACCTAATAATAAATTTATTAGAAATTCAATTAGATTCACTAGGTTGAAAAATTTACAACCTTTTATATTGTGCATAAATAAATATTGAAACAATTGCAATGTATACGATTTTACATATAAAGAAAAGATTTTTTATCTTTTAGAATGAATCACAAATTGCGTATTAGAAAGCATGCAATAACGTGTTTTTTCAGTCACGTCTTAACGGTCAACCAAAATAGAAAGGAGCAATAAAGTAAAGAGCTGCAATTTTAGAAAAATACAGTGACAAACAATACCCATAAATTTTAATAAATGTAAGCAACGACATCGTCTATCTCGTGACGCCAGTAATAAATTTCTCTTTTCTCATTATTTTGATGATCATGCCACGTTCTTAAATATCTACTTTTCTTTTCCATCAAAATATTATTGTTTTGCATCAAATGGAATGAACGTTTTATTAGCGATGCGAAAAAGATTTTTTTGCGTTTGCCTTGACTCAATTGCTTTTTTTTCTGAAAAAAGATAAAAGAAATCTCTTCCTATAAATCTAAGTTATTTGACATTGAGTATAGGGCAGTAGGAGAATGTGTATGAGTCGACAAGAAATAATGTGTAAACAGAAACCGTTCACTCACTACGTAAAAAAGAAGAACTAATGGAAAATTATTGAAGTTCATGGACTTTTATAAAAGGTTTGTGTCAGTTTACATAAGGAAAAGAAATTTGTTTACTCGTTTAAGCTTGTTATTTTTTTATTGCATTTATGAAACTTGACCTATTGCAAATGAAAGCGACAAGAAATCTCATTTAAATTAATGATGGAAAAAATAACATGTTATGACATGTGTGTGTATGTGATTGCTTTTCTTTTCTTCTTTTGCGATTTAAGTTAGAAAGTTTTTATTTTTTCATGACATCGTTTACATTCACATTATAAAATTTTAAAATTCTCGAAAATAGAATTATCTGGTTTTCTGTATTGACTCTTGAGTCACTACAAAACTTTAATTTTCCTGTCAATCATTTAAAATTTTTGTAATATTTTAAAAAGTTAGAATTCAACTCTAAAAATAGGAATATACAGAAGTTGTTTGTTTTTAGAACTTCGATTAATAAGGTGAATTTTTGTAATATGACCTACCACAATTTATTTTAATCTATGTTTCACAAATTTATAATGTAATAAAAATTAAGACGCAAAATTATCTATGTGTCAATTTTTTAAATTTATAATTGTCTTGACATTACTTATGAATTTCAATTGGTATTCTCACACATGTATTTACAATTTTATTACATTTGAGCTCGTTAGTTAGAAGAGTAGAAAAATATAAACAAAAATGCACTTGACATTGAATTAAAATGAATGAAAAAAAGCAATAAAAAATGAAAATGTGAGTTCGTGAGCGAATGAGAGAGCAAACTTAGATCACTGAACTAGTTATGAATAAAATCAAATTCATTGCACTGTCATCAATTTTGCGTCCTTGCCATGTGCACATATTCTTAGTGTCAAGAATTCATTTATTGTCAAATGTCAACAACAAAGATTTTCTCTCAATTATTGTGCATGTAGGAATTTTGGAATTCATCCAATGTTTACTTCATCGGTGCTTTCTCTCTCACTCTCTTCATGAAAAGCATTTCAGTGCCGTTTTTGCTGATTTAGAGAGAAAATTGTCTTGCAGCAAGGGAAGATGAGACGAATGATAGATTAAATCTAAAAATAGAAGAATTGACTATAAATTGCACAAAAACAAATTTCTTTGCAATTATTTCTCGCTTGACGGAAGAAAACTGTTGCAAAAAATAGAAACATCTGCTCTATATTTATATCAAAAATTGTGAGGATGGTCAAGTTTGTAATCGATGTTTTTATGTTTGGCTTCTTTTTCTCACTAAATTAATCTTATTTGCAGATTATTGTCTTTGCTTTCATTCTTTAACAAAAATATTTTAGAAAAGCAATAAATTTAAAGTTTTTTAAAAAAAATTAAATAAAATTGTCCACGTGATGTCTTCGTGTACAAATTGTTTTTCATCGTTTTCCTCTTGATATTTTTTACAATTTAAGTGAAAAATCTCAGATGATTGTCGCCTTTCTTAATAATCTAAGATAACATCCTATTCCTCTCTTTTGAATAAAAATATTACATGGTGATAGATGAGTTTTCTCACTTAAAACGTGTAATGATGATGAAAATTTAATTTTACCAATTACGACAACACGTTTTTCATTCATTTTTGCGTTCCTAATTTTCTTTATTAGATTATTATAGACTTGTTTGTGTGAAAAACTATGTCAAACAGTCTTTGAAAACAATATGCGTCTAAATTATAATAATACTTTAAAAGGATTACATTAAGACTAATTTTATAGAGGGTCGAAAAACGTCGTGGTGTCTTTAATAACATTTTACACGGAAAATATTACGTTGTAATTTTTAGCAAGAAACTTATAAAAATTATTGTTTATAACATTTTACATTATCGATTAAATAATTAATTTCTGACAAAATTTTTATTATTTGTATTCATGAAAATTGGCTATCAATTTTATGAGTGCTTATGAATAATGAGTCAAAATTATTATTATTTTTTATTTCTAAAACATTTTCAATGCAACGACAAGATATAAATTTTCCATGACACTTTAGATGATCTCAAACTTATAAACAAGTAATGAATAATTAACTAGATAATTTCTAGAGCATGAAATCACAATCATTAATGTAAAATGCTTTATCAATTCTGTAAATTGTTCATTATCTTTATAAAAATTATTAACAACCCGTGTAACCAAAAATACGTTATAACGTGCCTTTGGTATGCCGCGGCATGCCAGCGGCATGTTGTAACGTATTTTTGGTTACACGGGCAAGATTTTAAATAAAATGAAAATATAAGGAAAGACGTTACAAAATACAATTTATAATGGAAAACAGCCACTCATGAACGTGCAAATGACTAATATAAATTAATTTCTACATCTGTCTACAAAAATTCCATTAAAAGTAAAATTGCATTTATATCGTTGATATCCTTGACATAAATTTGTACTTATTTTATTTCGCAACTTTTTATAAAACGCCTGGTGTGATATTTTAGTTCACTTATTTATGGAGTTATAAGAAGAACTACATCAATTGAATTGAATTTAATAATGTCTGGATAAAACTGACGAGAAAAATTCGATGCGTAGTAAAGTTGATTAAATTCAATTAAGTCCTTTCTTGAATTCATTTTGAGTCATTATTCAGCGCCATCGGCATCACGGTTTTAATTTAAAATCAAATACGACGTAATTTTATTTAACTTTTTGATATACTTCGTCATAAATTCATATCATAAGAAAAAATATTTTATTTCATCATATGAGTAAAAATGTATTTTATTAGTTTTAAATTAAAGAAAGAAATTGCAAATTAAACAAATTTTTTACCAACAGACATGAATCCGGAGGTGTTTGAGAAATATTTCAAATTTGATTCACTTAGCGTCTGTTCTGCTGCACTTGGATTATTAATTTCCAAACCTAATTATAATAAGAAAATTATCAAAAATTTATCATACATATAGAAAAATTATCAATTTACCTTGAAGTGGTGTAAAAGCGACACTCGAAGCAGTACCTGACACATGCTTTTTAATTGTCGTAGTCGTGCCAATAACGTTGTTTTGACGCTGTAAATTTTTTTGCAGTGTTTTGCTAATTCTTACTTTAGTCTTTTCATCAATTTGAGGCATACGAATACCGCTAGTATTTTTCTTGCCAATAGTTCCACGCGAATAACCCAAATCATCTTGATAAGCGTCATCCTCAATTTCAGCAAAGTTCAAACGATTCGCTTGCTTTCTATATTCAGTTATCGCATAACGTTCCTTCTGTTTTCTTACACGTTTTCCACCTCGTTTCTTTTTGCCACCTTCAAGTGGTTTGGGCAATGGTTTAGCAAATTTCACTGGTGGTGGTTCTTGCAGTTTGTCTAATTTCTTTTCAATGTCTTCACGAAATGCTGTTCCAATTTCACCATGTACTGCTTCATGCGATGCATCAACGCGAGCAGCTAAAGCAGCTTTATTCGCAACAAGTCTCGCCGCTTTTCTTCTTAAATCAGGAATTGTGTCTTGAACAAGCTCTGAATAATAGACAAAACCAGTATGAGGAAGCATAGCTACTTTTGAGAATCCTGAGAGTGTCTTTTTTTGAGCGCCAAGAACGAGAATATTACATGCAGGCATTTTTGAAAGTTTTGTCAAACCACCAGCAAGACCAAGTAATTTTGCTGCAGTTTTTGCTCCAACGATAGCACTCAAGTTAGGTGCGATAAACGTCATTTTACTCTCGACATAATCGTAAATAGTGAGCTTAAAGTTGTTGAGTTCAATTGCCATGTCACATGCTTCATTAATTTTCTCCAATTCCTTTTCTGTTAACAATTGACCTTGAGTTGTTGATGCAGTCACTGATACAATCATAATTGTTGCCTGAGTGAGAATTTTTTGAAGTGATTCATTATTTTTTGCCTGATCAAGGTCATTGCCAAGTTCTTTCACGGCACAAATGTAATCCATTTCTGTATGAATAAGAGAATCCAGTTCAGGAAATCTTTTTTGATATTTATCTTTGACAAACTTATTAATTAGAGAAATTTCATTATCGATTTCAACTGCAATATTATTTGCTGATACGATAAGCTGATATTCTGGATCACTCTCTAAATTTCCAATCATTTCTGAAGCTTTTCTCGGTTTATTAACATAATGTGAAATATCCTCAAGTATCTTTTTAAGCTGTTCTGAATCTCGCAGTTTGCATAATTCTCTAACAGATTCAACTTTCACGTTCACTTCTGGTTCATCTTCTACTTCCATTTTCTCATCTTCCGGCTCTTCATCTTTTTCTGTGAATTATAAAATTTAATTATAAAAAGAATTTAATTATAAATATTAAAATATGGCATTTACCTTCATTATCACTTTCAGTTTTTTCTTTAACGAGTTGTTCCAATTCCTCATCTTCATTATCGTCCTCTAAATCAGCTAAGAGTTCATCGGCTAGAGACATTTTCAATAATTTTCCTCACGAATAAATTGTAATCGTTTTGTTTACTATTTTTGTTTATAAAATAAAATTAGTCTTCTTTTAACGGTTTTCAAGATTTTAAACTATTTATTCAAATGTTTAAATTTCGTTAAAATAAAAACTAATTAAAATATTTTTTCTTATTTAGAAGTACATGCAATGCAAATATTTCACTACATTGCACATTTTTATGTAATTGATAATTACAATGACGCAATTAAAAAATCAGGAAATATGGAAAGTACATTTTAATAAGTAACAATGTTACTTAAATGATTAATATTTATTTTATTTCAATGCGAATTTAACAAAATAAAATGCAGATAATTTTAAGCTGTAACTTGAACACCTGAGTACTTGGCTTTCAATTGATCAACAGTAGCCTGGTCAATTTTAGCAAACAGTGGAGATGGTTTTCCAATTTGATGTCCAGTTTGAAGAAGAACTGTCAAATGTGGTTTCCTGTAATTATAAAAACTTAGTAAAAAATGATAATTGATGAAAATTTAATTTGATCTTACGTTGGATTAATTGCACCGCCTGCAAAGTTGAGTTGTGTGAAAATCTTTCTTGATGTTGCTGGCATAAACGGATAGAGAAGATTAGCTAACAAACATGCAATGTTACAACTTAAACTGATAACACTATGAGCTCTTGTTTTTTGTTCGGCAGTTCCTTTAAGAAGGACCCATGGCTTCTCATTCTGCATGTATAAGTTTCCTTGTCTTGAAATCGCCAAAATGTGACGAATACCATCACGGAATCTTGTTTTTTCCATGGAATTAACATACTCTCTAATTTCTCTGTTAATAACAGCTAATAAAACAGCATCATCATGGTTCAATGTAATATTCGAAATAGTTGAATTGAAGTTCTTCTCACAGAACACTAAAGCACGATTAATGAAATTACCCAGGTTGTTGAGCAATTCAGAATTATTTCTAGAAGCCAATTCACTCCAACTGAAGCTAGAATCTTGACCTTCTGGTCGTGCTGAGGCGAGATAGAAACGCCAAATATCAGATTCGATACCAGTATCTTGTGCATCATTTCCAAAAACTCCAATTCCACGACTTTTACTGAATTTTCCATCCTCATAGTTCAAATATTCAATCGAAAGGATACGTGAAACGAGAGTGTAGCCTTTATTAACGCCAATAAGTGTCGCTGGGAACATGACTGAATGGAAAGGTACATTGTCCTTTGCCATAAATTGAAATAGTTCAACCTTTGTTGATGGATCTGCTGGTTGCCACCATTTTCGCCATTCTTTTGTATATTTGCTAGTGATTGAAATATAACCAATTGGTGCATCAAACCACACATAAAATACTTTGCTCTCGAAACCTTTTAATGGAACTGGGATACCCCATTTTAGATCTCTCGTAATGCATCTTGTTTTTAAACCTTCTTTAAGCCATGATTTTGTAATTGTTCGAGCATTATTTGTCCACAAACTATCAACTGAATCAATCCAATTTCGAAGTTTTGACTCGATTTTTGGTAAATTAAGGAACAATTGATTTGACTCGCGAACAACTGGCGCTGTGCTACACAATTTACATCGTGGACGAATAAGTTCAACAGCATTTATTAATTTTCCACAATTGTCACATTGATCACCTCTAGCGTCTTCATAATTACAGCCTGGATGTGGACAAGTTCCTTCGACAAATCTATCTGCAAGAAATCTATCGCACTTTTGACACAGTAACTGTTCGACAGCTTGAGTTTCAATTAAATTTTGTTTATGAAGATCTAAGAAAAGTTCTTGAACAATTTCAGTTTGCTCATTTGTTGTTGTTCGACCAAAATAATCAAATCCAATTCCAAACCAACGATAAATTGAATTGTGCATTTCAAAATATTTGTCACAAATTTGCTTACATGTTAGATTCTCAGCAATTGCTTTTGTCTCTGTGGCAGTTCCATATTCATCAGTACCGCAAACATAAAGTGTATTATAGCCACACATGCGTGAATATCTTGCAAAAATATCTGCAGATAAAACACAACCGATAATGTTACCCAAGTGTGGAACATTGTTAACATAAGGAAGAGCAGATGTGATAAGAATATTGCGTTCATTTGGTTTAGGTAGAACTGTTTTTGCTTCAACCCTTTTTTCTGGTGCCACATATACAAAGAATTGTTTAGCATCTTCAATTTCATTGGGCAAAACTGTTTCAGCAAGAGTAGTTGGTGTCTCCGCGAGAACTTTTGTCTCAATTTCAGCAATATGTGGGCGCATTTCAACATGATGCAATCCACCAAAGCGGTTACATTGCAAAAGTGATGCAAAATGAATATTTTTAACTGGTCCAAATATTTTCAATGATTCTTTTACTTCTGGCATTTCAGCAATTGTTTTGTACCATCTCATAACATTGTTTATATCATGCGAACCCTTTAATGTTCCATCCGGTGTAAGAAGACACCAAACTGCAAGATCAGCTGATGCAATTTTATCGCCTGTCAAGTAAGCAGATTTTGCGAGTGTGTCATCGAGTAATTTTACTAATGAATTTAATGTTTCTGTGACATGAGGATCAACTCGATGACCGGTTGTAAGAAATTGAGCTAATGCTGGAGCTAATCGAGAAGTTGACCATTCAAGCCATTGACTGCGAGTTATTGACTCTTGTTCGATTCCGTGCATCAAATATTTTACTGCCGCGTCAGTCATAAAGAACTGATTGCCACTGTCTAGTTCAAGACAAGGCAGATGTTTTGGCTCTTTTACATTCGGATCTATAAAAATTGAAAGTGGAGTTTAATTAAAAGAATCAATTCAAGGTTCTTATTTTTTTACCATTTAAATTAACTATTTTTAGTTCCACGTTTTTCTTAGCAAATTTGCTAATCAACAAGAGCTTTAAACCAAGTGGATTTGATTCATTCGTATAAATTATCATGATTAAATGCAATAATTGTCTCCTCTTACAGTATTTTTGATAGAGCTGTTATTCAATTAATCAACAAACTACTTTCACGAAAAATTACTCGTGAAATAATTTTTTTCCACTTTTTTTTCTGGGGGACAATAACTTTTGAAAATTTTTCAGTATCAAATTAAAAAAGTAAAATTCTTACAGGTTTCAGGGTTTTTTCTGTTTACAAAAATTTGTTTTTATTTTAAAAGTGTGACGGAAAATAAAAATTTAATTCATCAATTAAACTCAAAATATCATAATGTTAAAGTCAACAAGAATCGAAGATCAAGAGCTACCCAGTTATGATGAATTCAAATTTCATTTGGATAGAGAGAATCAAAAGAAGATACAGGACAGAATAAATGAGAATATTGAACTTGCAAGAAAACTCTCAAATCTTAACATGTCTATTCATGCTAAAACTCAAGACAAAGAGAAACGGAAGTAAATGGTTCGAAGTTAAGATCCAGAAATTTGTGTTAATCAAAGTAAAACTTGTTGTTTAATTTTGAATATGAGTTTGAAAATGTAAATTTTTGATGTTTTTAATTTTAAAACTATCATTATTTAATGATTTTAAATCTTATTACAGATAATTATGTGCCCTAAAGAAGCTCAACTATAAAGACTGATTTTAAAAACCAAATTTTAATCATTTAACATAATTCTTATCATTTCATAGTCATTCAATATTTTGTTTAAGATTTAATATAAATTAAAATTGTTTGTAAAATAATGTATCCTATCATGAATGTGCAATAAAAAGATTGATTCTGTGTAAAATAAAGTATTTTGAACAATTTTGTCTCAGAATAATTTGATTTTCTTAGTTTACATCCCCTCGTTCAAGTTTCATCAGTTTCATATTCCACGATTCCAGTCATCAAACAAGAATAAAAAAAGTTGTATGTTTTCAATTTTATATATCTCTCTTTGCATATAGTATAAGCGAACTCAGTAAAGCAAAAGAAGAAAAAAAATAAATTTTTTATTCCATACAAAACCAGAAATCTCGCTCTCTCGTCATTCTCGTGTAGTGCTTCAATGGATATAGACATGTTATAAAATTGTTCTGTGTCGCTAATAATCAAAAGAGAGAAGGAAAAATATTGATGAGGGAGTTTTGTATGTGTCAATAATTTTTTAGAGTGTGCTTATAATAAAAACGGAAGGCCGAAGAGAAGAATTAGTGAATTAGAATAATTTAATTATCTGCATCGCGTATATTCAATTAGTGATAGACTGTAATATTTCAGTTCATCGACAAAAGTGGTAGTCGCAGAAACTTAAAAAAGATTCTCATTTCTTTTAGCAAAGAAAAATAGAATTTCCAATTTTATCTTCTTCCCATTGGAATATATAATATTTCTCGCTCAGTGTAGTGTGCTCTCAAAAATTTTCTTCAGCATACAATTCCTATTTGCTGCGTGTGTACCATTAAAAGGAAGATTTTTCCATTCGCTCTTTTCCTTACTCTCTTACATTCGGTGCTCTCTCATCATTATAACATAGAAAAAAAGAAAAGGAACGTGCTTTTGACAGTCGTCGAGATTCTGTCGTGAGTGTTGCAAGGAAAGAAAAAAATCTTCACATTTAACCACTCATCAAAAGCTACTACAGCTGTATTACTTGTATGAAATTGTAAAATTCTATCATCTTCTTCAACTCTTGAATATAAAATTTTTAAAATATTTTACATATTTTTTATTCGAGAGAATAAGTGAGGAAAATAAAAGAAAGCTTTTCCTTGCATTGTGTGTGAATGTTAAAAAATATATAGATTACTTACACGGAAAAAAGAAGAGAAAAAAATATATTCAAAACTAGGGCATAAGCTGAGAATAAAAGGAAAAAAAATTAAAAGTTAATAGAAAAAGAGAAAAATGGCAGAAGATGAAAATAATCAAGAGAATGATCAGGGAGGTGACAACAAGTTGGCACTTCGTAATCGTGGACGTAAGGGTGCATTGAAGAAGAAAAATGTGTATAATGTTAAGGATCATAGATTCATTCCGCGCTTTTTCAAGCAACCAACTTTTTGCTCTCATTGCAAAGACTTCATTTGGTAAGTTTAATAAAAAATTTTTTTATTTGTGATCTCAATTTTTATAAAATTGATTTGCGTGACATAAAATTGTTATTTAAAATTGGCACTAGCATACGTAATCTATTTGATTTCACAGAGCATTATTATTATTGATTCTCAATTGACGTCAATATTTGAATATTGTGCGATTAAATATTTATACTTAAAAATGTCTGAGAAGAAACAAATTTTTTTGTGTGCAGCTTCAATTCATCTGTCATGTATTCATCAAAAATCCATAAGTATCCGACGTCATGCAATTTTTCTTGACAATGACTTAATAATAAATAAAAGTATGTAAAATATTACGACCGGTCGAGAATTGTTGAAAGTCATTTTTTCTTTCTTTCTCTCTCTCTCTCGTGCTAAGTAAAATATTTTTTTATTGACACTCAAATTTTATTTTGCTGTGATTTTTTACTCGCTCACCACCATGAAGTCATATAAAAACTGCTTATTTTCTTCTCATAAAAATTTATTTATTTTTCTTTTGTCACGTTTTAATGTTTTTTACAAGGTTAAGAATCTTGGAAAATTATAAATTAATTTTCTATATGGAAAAAGAACTAAATTAGCTCTAATAAAATAATAAAATATGATTCACATCCTTGATTTCCTTTTTTGCACAAAAAAATCGTAGAAAAATAATTTTTGCCGCTTTTCATTTAGTCTTTTTTCATTCATTCGGTTCATTGGTTGCTTGTGAAAAAACTCATACGGAAGCAATAACGATTTTCACAATTTACAGACACATAAGAACAAAAAAAGACATTTCACTCTATAGTTTTGCTGAAAACTTGTTGATATATTTTTTCATACATCTATCAATTTCATGCAGTGCTTGTGCGACCATTAAACAAGCCACATAAATTCACTAAACTCATAAAATCGATAAAAATGTACATGTTCTCTCTGTTCTGGGTGTGAGCGAGTGAGGCGCCTACACCAGGATAAATGAGGAAACCGGAGAGTGAGAAAAAGAAATTTTAATGCGATGTATTCTTTATGGCATGAGCTCACAAAATACAAGTTAAAAAAAAGTTCGTTCATATATATGTGCTTTTTATATATTTTTTTGTTATTGTCGGTAGAGTGAAGGGAGAAAAAACAAGGATGAAGTGAATGAGACAGAGCATACAAAAAAATCAATGATGAAGATAATACCTCACGTTGAAACATTGAAGCCTTGTTTCTGCTGCTCCATAAAAGGTCCATATACATATACATTATGTATTTTCTGTATATTAAAATCATTACATTATGCCTAAATCTCATTAGAGTGAAAAACTTTTCATTTGAATTTTAAATTTCACTGAGTTTCGTGTATAACGAATGTCAGTAGAAACTCATATCGCACACGAATAAAAAAAAATTAGCAACAGCACTCAAATAAGAACAAAGTTTACATAATAAATGTATAAAAAATATTTATTAACTTTAAAGTGTTTACGAATAGATCATGATCATCGTTTCATTTACCGCATACCGCAACTCAATCAAATTGACCTTAATTTATGTTCATCAAGTAGCTAAAGTGAATTCTCACTTCATCTCACAGCTCCTACTTTCTAATCTAAAAACACATGTATTTCTAAAGTACATTAATTAATAATTTACAATCATTTTTTTATTATTTCGTTCAAAAGACTACCAAACAACAATGTTTATAGCAGTGAAAGAAGAAAACCATTAAATTTTCATCAAATCATTTCCAAAAAAGAGGCAGTAAAGAGATGAAAAGAAAGAAAGGTTTTTTATGTTTGATACGAGAGAAAAATGAAAATTTATGTTCATAATAACAGAGTGTCAGAGTGTGTGTGATATAAGTGAAAAATTTGATGACGTCAGAGAAGATGCAACAACTTATTTTTTGCTTTCTTATATGTAGAAAAGCTTAAAAAATTTGAAATATTTTATCTTTGCCACGTTCCATTCTAACCCATACTGCAAGTGAAAAAAGAGAAGAAGATGTAGCATTAATAAAACTTCTATGAGAATATTTGCATGAATGAACTTATCAATGTGCTTGCAGCAGCGAAGTCACATGAATGCCAATCGCTCTTGTTCACATGAAAGTAAAAGAATCAAAAACTTTTGTTAAAAATTACTCTCACTTTTCTTACTGTCTTTTTACAAGGGTAAAAACACTTAATATATCGGCAAGTTTCCAAAAAAATTGCCGATTTTTTTCCTCTATGTTCAGAAGTAAGTTACTTAATAATTTCTTACTCAATTTAAAATCGGTGAAAAGTGTAATATAATAGATATCTTTTAGCAATTTTTAAGATAGATTTGGTTCCAATTTATCCTTACTAAATATTTTTATTTTGTCTTTGAAAATATCCAAATTTTTGAATTTTTTTATCTTAAATTTCAACAGCGTTTTTTTTCAAAAGTTTTCCATTGACAAAAATTCACTGTTGCACTGAGTATATTTTTAGCATTTTCATAAACTGCAAACAAAATCAAATTAGCTTTTATAATTAAAAAGTTATGAATGATTCAATTTATCGACTTAAAAATGGAGGCTTTTTCTAAAACGTTTATATTTCGATAAATATTCTACCTATCAAAAAGATTTATATACCAATCGATCTGTCTTAAAATGAACTACAAATTAATGTATAGTATGGATTATTTTCAGTTAACATGATTTTCCATACAATTTTCAAAAATCTTTTGTAAACAAACGAAATTTGTCAATTTTCTTTCGCTCAATTCTCTTCAGTTACTTCGTCCTGAACTCCTATACTAAACTAGTTAAGTATAATAAGTTGTATTCAAACGTTTTAAGTAGCAAATTCTGGTAAGTACGATGTTACTGAAGAGAATTGAGCGAAAGAAAATTGACAAATTTCGTTTGTTTACATTTTCGCCATTTGTAAACAAAAGATTTTTGAAAATTGTATGGAAAATCATGTTAACTGAAAATAATCCATACTTTACATTAATTTGTAGTTCATTTTAAGACAGATCGATTGGTATAAAAATCTTTTTGATAGGTAGAATATTTATCGAAATATAAACGTTTTAGAAAAAGCCTCCATTTTTAAGTCGATAAATTGAATCATTCATAACTTTTTAATTATAAAAGCTAATTTGATTTTGTTTGCAGTTTTTGAAAATGCTAAAAATATACTTAATTCTTAGTGCAACAGTGAATTTTTGTCAATGGAAAACTTTTGAAAAAAACGCTGTTGAAATTTAAGATAAAAAAAATTCAAAAATTTGGATATTTTCAAAGACAAAATGAAAATATTTAGTAAGGATAAATTGGAACCAAATCTATCTTAAAAATTGCTAAAAGATATCTATTATATTACACTTTTCACCGATTTTAAATTGAGTAAGAAATTATTAAGTAACTTACTTCTGAACATAGAGGAAAAAAATCGGCAATTTTTTTGGAAACTTGCCGATAAAATGGGCAATTCTTTGAGTGGAAAATTCTACAAAAAACTCTCCTTTTTCAATTTTCTCTTTAATTCCTTATCTAAACTTTAAGAAAATACATTTAACTTGTGGAAAATCAATAAGCATGTTACAAAAATCTATTTTCGCTAGCTTAAAGTTTTTTATTTAGTAGAAAATTGATTTTCGACAAGCGTCACTTACGCACAAAAATTTTTGTTTCTGATATATTTTTGGAAAATTTGGCTTAGATTCTCACTGAATCTTCTTTAAAAATGGTTTTAGAGCAACTAGAAATCATGCTTTATCTTCTGTACTACTTTTTACAGCTTAAAAACAATGATTTATAGGAGAAAATAGCGTCACTTACGCACAAAAATTGGAATTTGTAGAAATAGAAAATGCGTTTGTAGACTTCAAAATGTTTGTTTACAAAATCTTGAAAATCATTTTTTACTGCAAATTAACTTCTTATTTTGTTCATATTACATTGCAAAACACTTTTTAGAACTAAAACAACTTAATGGTTATATAATAATTGAGAATATTGGAAGAAATTAGGAATTAAAGTGAAATTCGAATTTTCGAACAAAACAAGTTGCGAAAGAATTAAATATATAATTTTTTTCGAGTTTCATTCACTCAAAGAATTGCCCAATAGCTAAATTTTTCTGATTTTTAATAAAAATATATTAATCATGTTAAGAAAAGTTAATTCTTTCTTCAAATAATAAATTTAAGAAGTACTGTGAAGTATCAAAAAATTGTTATAATGTAAACAAACAAATTTGAGTAAGATTCTTGAAAAAACCTCTTTTAAAATTACATAAAATAACTTTCAATTTCACAGAATATGAAGACTTTATTTATGTTTTAAATATTTAAATGAAATACTTATTCTTTTTGAGCTTTTCATTTTAAGTTTTCAAGGAATTACAATATGTTTCTTTCCTTGATTCTCCTTTCTTTTTTTTTTATCAATCCACATACACGCCAAAGAAACATTGTAACGTATTTTTGATTACACAGGATAGTCGAATTCTCATAATAGTTGAAATGAGAATAGAAAAGGTGATGAGGTGTTTTGCACGACATTCATTTAACAAAATAGAGAGCAAACTTTACATTAACGTGATGCGTTTTCCTTCCATTTTATTTTCTCATCTTCTCATTCTCTATTAAATTTTTCTCTTTAAATCGTATTCAATATACAGCGAGAAAAATAAACTAAGGATAAAATGAAATGAAAATGTAAAAAGTATACTTTTTTGGGACAGTTTCACATTCAATAAATTTTTTGAATTTATTAAAATTACTTTTTAAAATTTATTTCCCAAAATCCAATGAAGTCGAATATTTCTGAAAAATTAAATTATAAAAAGAAACCTTTTATAATGCCTTTACTGTGTTTTTACTTTTGTTATCCAACGGCAAAAAAGAAAAATTTCTTTCGACCTTTTTCTTACTGCTTTCCAAGAAGATAAAAAAATGAATGAATTGATGCAAAATGAGATGGAGCTTTCATCAAGCAACTGTTACTTGTTTTCAACTAAGGGCAGTTAGTTATCTGTTTATTTCCTAACACATTTTCCCCTTCTCATTATGAAGAAGACGACAAGAACTCGCCTCGACAGCGATTAGATGAAATTTCTCGGAAAATATACTCTCATATTTACGCCAAGAGCAAGGAAAGGCAAAAAGCTTGTCTGCCTTTCATGAATGATGATAGATATTGCCAAAGTTTATTTTTAAAATGAATACTGACATAACACTCACCATAAACAGACAATGTGGTTTTTATGCTTCTGCTTTTTTGGAGCACATACACATTTGTTGCTTTTTTTTCCTTCTTTCTTTTTTTCTCTCTCTGGAGAGAGTATGTTATGCATGAATATATATATATCCATGGAAAAAGCACTATAGCTCAAAGCCACTTGAATATTGCATGGAAAATTATTACATATTATGAATTGCAAAAAATTTAAAAGAAAGAAAATGAAAAATGAATATAATTTCATTTCGAATGAAGGTCAAGAACACTCGTGTATCTTGCGATGTAATTAAATAAAATTGAAGTCAGAGTGAGTGGAAAAATCGATGTTAAATGGCTCTTGAGAGTTTTTTTCACTAAACATCCGTTAGTCAAACCTTTCAATGATGAATAGTTTCATTTAGTTGCATTTTAATTGCTTTGTCTATTAAGTACAAAAAATCGATAATAACCAAAACAATCTGGAACTTGTTTTTACTAAAATAAAATTGAGAAAATCTAGACATATTGAAAACATTTTAATTAATCTAAAATATTTTTATCAAAGCATAGTAATAAAGTAGCATTTATAGTGTGAACAAGTTGAAAGTGATGAATTTAAACTGGTTTTAAATGATAAATGAAAGAAAAAAAGAGTCCAATTATATACGAATGTAGTCAACGTCAATTATCAGCGTATGTGCAAGAGTCATTTAAATAAAAATCATTTTCCTCTCTACTTTTCGTTCGCACACATAAACAATAGCCATCTAGTGAAGTTTTTTACTATAAAATATGACCTAGATATCGAAAATAAAAAATGAAAATCGAAAGAATGAGGAAATTTATTTTTCCAAATGTAAACGTTAGAGACTGGACTCTCTCATCATGCGTTTCGTGTGGATGGCATCAAAATGAAAATCCAATTTTGCTCCCAAATGAATTTTTTGCTTACAAAATATTTTTGCATTCCATAAAATCCTGCAAAAATTATTTTCATTTTATTGATTACTCTGAACTGAATGACTTAATTAAATTAAAATTTCATGCGAGGGTAATTAGAGCAGAAAAAATGACTATTGGCATGAACATTAAATAATGGATGGAAATTGCTAGTGAAATTCCCTGCAATAAATAAACTTGATCACTCGCCACTTTACTTTAATAAATCAGCGTTGATGGACAGTCGAGAGAGATGAGGACGAATGTGATGATGATGATGATGTGGCTACATATTTTATCACTTTTATTTAGTATTCCCATGATATTGTTAGTTTTTTCATGATGAAATGATAAAATGACTACTAAAGTGAACTTGTCGCTCGTGCAATAATGTTACCTAATCTGTTGAGAAAGGAAACTCGATACATTCTATTAATATCTACAATGCAAAATATTGTTGGCAAGAGAGTATGAATTGTAAATTTAATTTTTTAAATGGACGAGTAGGTAGATTTTGCAAGTAATTAAAATTATTACCAATAGCACAAATAAATTTTAAATGATATGAATTTTTGAATTTTATTTATGTATCATTATCATGAAATATTTTAATCTGAATTCTTCTAAAATCACAGTTTAAAATGTTGTTGAAATTGAAATATGTATGAAAAACCTGTCAGAATAATTGAAATTTCAATTTGTTTAAATAATCTTTAATCAAGTTGTTGACAAATTACTTTCTTTCAAATCACTGCATTGACTCTTATCATCATCCTACCTAACAGTAACTGAATGAATGAATTATTTTACCAATGAGAGCTATCATGTGGGTGTTCTATGACATTCAATGGAGATTTCATTAAAAAATTTTTGAGGGAGCTAAAATAGCGACGACACATATTCTAAACTGACAAGGCAAATGCAACTTATCAACAAATTCTATCTTTCCTATGTGGGTAGTTGAACCTGATTTGCATTCAGCCGAGGCTGCTATTGACCATAAAAAATTTACATTTTAATAGGGTAAATTTATTTATTTTTTTTTTGAATTTTTTTGATGCTCTTAAAAATAGCCAGAATATTATTCCATAGGGCATAGAGATTTGACTCACACAGGATTAAGACATAGAAAAATGAAATCATTTGTGGGGGATGATGTATATAACAAAAAATTTGAAAAATAAACAAGAAGTATTCATTAAATATTCTAAATTGAAATTTTTCATTTTTTCCCTTCTTCTAAAGTAATATAAGCACATTCAAAACACAAAAACAGAAATACTTTTTCAATTAAAAAAAACTAGGAGAAAGTAATTGAAATGAATAATCCAGCAGAGTGGAGAGATGCAAAGAACTTTTTCAATAAATACACGAATTGTTTACTCTCTTTCTCTTTTCCTTTTTCTCTCACACAATCATTTTCGCTTCGGGCTATTCAACTCATTGTAAAAGAACAAATTTAATTTACGTTTTTCTCGCAATTGTTTTTCTTTACCTTATTACGAATGAGAGTTGAGTTAATATGTAAGCAAAAAAGAGAGAAAACAAGGTGAAGGAATTTCAATTATTTGATGAATTTCTTGGAATTTTTTGTTTATGTTTAAAAACTTTTTTTTTGCAAAATCATCATATTTTAAAGAACCTAATAAAATTAGAAACATTTCTATATTTCAAGTGCAATCGGAGTTTCTTTATCTTGAAGAGCAAGCAAATTCCTATCATCACATTATTATTTTTTATTTTATTGTGTACAAAATGTATATCTTGATGCATGAATAAATAAAATGTTTCGTTTTATTTATAAAGCAATATATTTTTGTGAGTAAATGAATGAAAAGTGAGAGAATAAGTATGAATTTGGATGATGATATCATGTGAGGTGAAATGAGATAAAAACATCAAATCGGAGATTTTTTAATACTTTATTTAAAAATAAAAAAAATTGGTATATTTGAAATGATTAGCATTTAAAAAATTCAAATATCTCTGAATTTCGCACAAACAAAATAATGACATCTTGAATTGTTAGACTCTATGAATTGAAAGTAATATCAAAGTGAGCAGAAGTAAATTATTAATTCAAATCTCGCATTATTCATAATTCATACGAAACATTTCGTCAAAAGACGATGCGAGTGTAGGAATTAAGAAGCTCTTTCTTTTCTCATTCTTCGCACAGGAAGGCATTTCTACACTCGAGCAATCATGCAATCTTGAGTTCTCTCATGTATTTATAAGCGTAATTCAGGATCTTGTAAAAAATAAGCGTTGCTGCTTCTGCTACTATGAGAAAATAAAAAAGGCAGGTAGGGTAGAACTGGGTGAAATAAAAATATATAAAAAAAATGCCCGACAGCAGTAAAATCCATTTTCCATGTCATGAATTTTCAATGGGCTTCCTTTTTTACTCTCACTTATTTTCTTTTTTTCGATGAAAACATCACTGCAAATGTGTTTAGTTAAGAACTACGTTGATGTGTATTTGTTGCTGTAAAGTGCGTATAAAAGAAAGCAGTGTGTTAATTCAAATGGAAAGCACCTCCTTCACAAGGATTATTTTTACATCATACAGATTTTTCAAGTTCATCTTCAAATTTTAAATTGAAAATTCATGTTACTTGAGGAAATGCCACGAGATCAAATAAATATTTAACTCTTTGCATACTTTATTTTCATGCCAATTTGATTAATTTGTGAATTTGAGATCAGTAAAAATTAGTTTAACATGAAAAGCTTTTATTATTATATTATATTATCATAATATAAGTAATATTATTTCAATTTAGGGTTTCTGAAAAACAGCACTTTTGAAAACAGCGCTGTTGCTGTTGTTCGATTTTCAAAAACAGCGCTGTTGCTGTTGCTGTTTTTTATAAATAATTACTGAGGTCTATTATGAAGAGCATATAAAAATTTTTTTGATGTGTTAATGAAAAGTTTTTATTATGACGATCTGACAATGATTAAAATGATTTTATTTTGTTATAAAAGAATTTAAAAAAAAAACAAGTGCATTGAGTGACTTGTCAGACAAACGTGATCTAATCTTAGTGCTAAAATTATTCGAGACTGAAAATACTCGCTCAACATCGGTGATGTAGGTTTAATACAAAGAATCGCTTTGTATAGTTTTTCAAAATTTTCAGTTCTTTCACCAATATTTTTGAACAAAGTAAACTCTTGCTTTAACCATTTGAATTTATTGTCAGTTTTTGAAATGTTGACAATATCTTTTCGTAATAATAAGTCCAATTTACATTCTAGCAACATTTCTTCAGAACTAACTGCCTCCGTTTCAGCAATAACTTCTTCTTCATCATCATCTACGTTATAAAAAAGTCGAGTTGCTAATTTGCCTGCATACGATATGACTTCTTTTGAAGGAATATTACTCGGATCTCTTAACAACGTAATAGATTCATTATTCGTGAACTTAATTTGTAAACAATATAATTCAAACATCTTAATGACAGATATTGTTGATATCTAACAATACATATTATTTCAAATGTTTTAACTGATTTCCTTGTCAAAAGCGATTGATTTCAAAAAAAATTTTTGGTAAATTTGAACATCTTTTGTTCAGTTTTCATAATTTAAAATAAGGAAAAAACAGCAAAAAACAGCATTTTAAAAGTGCTGTTTTGTTGTTGCTGTTTTTTCCTGAAAAACAGCGCTGTTTTGCTGTTGCTGTTAACAGCAACCAGAAACCCTAATTTCAATTTAATTTGTAAATTGAAGAATAACAAAATTGTTTTTTTTAAAAGAATATTTGAAAAAAATTTTTAAAGTTTTTTTCTTTTAAAATTTAAACGAGATCTCGCCATAATCTCCTACATTCTTCTTCATTTCGCTTAATAGAAATTTATTATCTTGCCTAATTAACACTTTTTCATAAAAAAATTTATTATGCGTCATAACTTTAAAGAGATTGCTGTCCATTAAGGATGATAAGTGACTGCTCACGTTTTTATATGAAAACGAGGGTTGATTAGACAAGCAGACGAGGTCGTGGTGAGCAAAAGGGGCAAAAAATATTATAATTAGTTGACAGTTGAATAAATGTTTCCATTCCACAACTGCCAACATTTTCACTTTTTTCTCGTTCTCTTCTTTATAATAATTATAAACTTCCCTACATAATAAATTTCTATTTACATAAAGCTCACTGAAAGTTTACTTTATTTAACTTGTTGTAGACATACCAGTCATTTAGTCACAATCTATGTGTAAAGAAAAATTTATTTTTAATGACTTTTTCCACACTTTTTAAAATATCAAAAGCGCTTTAAACCACAGATCAAAATTTTTAGCGCATTTTTGGAACAACAATTTAGTTTATATATTCACTTTGGCTGTTCGGTCGGGTGAGGCGCGAGATCTCGAAAACTATAATAGCTAGCGACTTTCGGTTTTTTGTATTAGATTTGTGCTAAAAACTTAGTGCGGCGATGCTTATTTATATTTCTGTCACCAGTCATATAACTTGGCAAATTGCGAATTACTTTTTCATTTTGAAAATTTGTTTATAAAATTTTGTTGCGCAACTTTTCACGCAACAAAATGTTGAAACGATTGTCGCGTAACACATGTAGTTTGAATTCGACTCGACCGTTATTTTCGAATCAATCAAACATAATATTTTACAAAGAAATCGGAAAGTCAAACGATTAAGAATCACTCGTAACAGTTACATAATACGAGTTTTCATGGATTATATTTCCATATAAACAATTAAAACAAAATAAAGAATTTCTGCTAAATTATTGATATTTACCACAATTTAGATTTATTGTATCATTTGAAACTAAAAGTGTTTTACAAAAATTAAATTTGACTCGGAATGGTGCTATATACTGAGACTTTACGGACCAATTTCTCATACAATGAAAAATTAACTCGATTCATATATTTTGAATTGCGGACCTATTTTTATTAAAATGAATCTGATAATTCTGTAATTTGTAACAAACACTGATCTAGGCACCAAAAATGCGCTTAAGTACCCCGATCTGCCAAACGGGTACTTGGTCACTGGTTTTTAATTTTTTGCTAAATCTTAAAAGTATGCTCAATTTAGAACTTTTCTTATAGTTGTCACTCAATACAGTAAATTTAGGCATAGAAGGCTTATAAAGCACTTTATGAATTTTAGCATAAACTCACATCAATGCTAACCGCAAACAACGTTCAGTAATAATGAAAAGATTGCCAGCAATGTTTCAAAGTCATCAGCATATAGTTTAGACTTAATTATATACTTTTTTGCCGCATCATCAAACAAAAACGGGTTTTTTCTTTGTTAAGTTTTGATGATAAAAGACAAGGCACATACTAAAGAAAAAATAATCTTCTGTGAGCTATTTTTTATGACTTCAAATTCTCTCTCAAATGTGAGAGTAAAAGAGAGAAAAATTTAATTTTGTGTGCGGGCAGGAAAAACCAGAAATCTACCGGAATAGCAGAAAGGTCAGTGAATAAGTATATTTTTATTTCGTTTAATGATGATGATGATTTGGGGCGTTTTGTTGTTGTACTTGTCTTGTTTTATTTTGGTTACGCAATGTTGTGCTTGCGTTTGCCTTCAAGGCAATACCACATTCTTTTGGCATGTGTTTATCATCATCTTCAGTGAGAATTTTTATTCTCTCTATCTCTCTCGTTCGCTCTTCTACACTTCATCTTAATAAACCGCTGCTCTTGCCTTTTGGCCATCTAAAGACAAATAATTTATTTTGATAATACAATAGACAGTTAAAAAATGATGCTGAATATAGAAAAAAAAATTTAAATAAGAAAGACTTTTGCTCTTCTCTTCTTGAAATTGGCATGTTGAACCTTTTTATTAGCACTTTTTCTTTTTATGCCACGAACAAAATCATCATTTATTTGATTTGATTGCAATATAATAATGGAAAATTCAATTATTTTTCAATTTTATCCAGAATTTTTTTTGCTGTCATAAACATTCAAAAGATGAGAAATTCTACCAAGAACAACTTCAATTTGAGATTATTGAGAATCAGCTTCTTAATTATGCACAAATCGAGCATGAAAATTGACAATATGCATTGAATATTTTATTTCCTTTTCTCGAACAGCATTTTGTTATTCCCCACTGTGATCAACACGCTCAACATCTCAGCCTTGACTTTCAAAAGTTAACTCAAAGTCAATGCATATTATTTATGTCAAAACTTAAAAGATTCTATAAAATTTTTTGAAATTTCAAATTTATTTAAATTAAACTCAAAATATTGCGAAATGAAAAAATGTAAATTTATTACAAAATCCTTGACTTTTGTTAGAGAAAAGAAATCATATTTGTCTTAGATAAATAAACGATTTAAATGTGTTTTAGATGAGACTACGCGTTCAGTCAAGGATGATTTAATTGACTTTATAATTTTGCGACTCACGCGTGCTAATTGATAAAGAAAAAAAAAAAGAAGAATTCTATTACAAAACAAATAAATAAATAAAAGCAACAGTCATTTGGCATCAATGACGTGCCTTTTCAATTTAGCGACTGTTTTCGACTTTTCTGCCAATTAGATGCAATGAAAAGGCTCATAGTGAAACGCTCACAAAAAAAGATTTTGCGCACATAAATCTATCAGTTTCTTTTTCACTCACTTATTTTTCATTAAGCAATGCTATATATGAGAGAGTGTAAGAGAGAAAAATCAATCGGCTCACGCAAGGTGAGTTTACATATAGTATACAGTGTATAATGTATACATATATAGCTATTTTTAGAGAGGGAATAAATAGATATCACAAGTATAACAGGAAATAACAAAAGACTTTCAAGTGAACTAATAAGTTTGCTTTCTTCCTTGATTGCCTGATATTTTGTTCACACTACTATACAACATCTGTACCACACATTGCAAAAAGGCAGAAAGTGTTGTGATTTATTGCACACATGAATAATTGGCATCGATTGAGCAGCAGCACAGCAGCATTTGAGAAAGAAAATGTTTACATTTGGGAGATAAATTGATGAATTGAATTGGAAGTAATAGAGAATGATGAGAATGAACTCGGCATTAATTTTTTATTAAATTTAATCTTCTTTCACTTTTCATTTTCTTACGTTCAGTTTAAAAAAAGCTTCAAAATATTAAATCCTCATAAATTCTTTATAACAATGGATGATAGAAAATTTTTATGAATGAACTTGAATTTAATTTTATTATACTCTCAATTGCTCTTGATTAGTTTATATCAAATCGAAGTTTTTTCTTTTATTGAATGTCTAAAACTATTCTGAAAGAGAGCAACAGTAGTTTGCTAGTTTTTATGTTCTATTCTTTCTATTACTCGATCGATTCATGACAATTCTTCTTTTTACTTGCATATCATTGTTGTTAGAGTAAAGTATATAAATTTTTTTTACTACGAAATTAAATTTTTACACTCATTACTTTGTGATGGTTAAGGGCTTTTTGAAGGTTATTTAAGAACTATGAGCGCATATAAATGTTGATTACTTTTGACTTCCGTGTTGATAGCTTAATATATCATATAGCTCAATTGAAAATGAAAGCTAAATTTTATTGATTTCAACACTTGATCAATTATAAAAATTAAGAAATTTCTTCAAATTCATTGAAACTAAAAATAACTTTGATCAGAAGTAGCAATTTATTTCTATCTTCCCATCCTTTCAAAGACGGTGATGAAAATGAAAAGGCACTTAATAGAATTACTTTTTTTTCTCCTTTAAAAAGCTCTTTAAAGTGGAATATCAGAGAACAACAGAGTCTTTGAAGCATTTTCCTCTCTGGAAGCGAAAATAAATGAAGCACATACACACATCATATTCTGTTTTCATCACTCATCAATAAACTTTCTTGTTTTGCTCTCCATCACACAAGAATAAATAAACAAAGTCAATTGAAGAAAAGATGGTTGATGGTTGTTTTCACTTTTCGATTTGTTGTTTATTTGACAAATGATAGAATAGAACACGTGTGTGTGGTTAAACTCTAAATGCATGAGATCAATCAAGTTAATGTTGAGCAAGAAAAAAGATTGCCAAAAGCAAAAGGAAACATTTCAAAGAAATAATAGAATATTACCATATTATTTTTAAAATTGTATTTTTATAACTAAACTGTTATTCTAATTGAATTAAGTATAATTTACAAGGTAAATCAAATAATTTTGTACAAAACTTTCTTTTAAACATAGACTTCTATTATTTTTTACCAAAAAAAACTAAAATAGAAAAGATATTCATATCGACATCAGCATGACAGTTAGTCAACTTTTCTTTAACGAATTTCACTATGCTCATACGGTTCTTCAAATCTTATTAAATGCGGAGACAGAGAAAGGCAGAAAATGAATGTAACATTAGTCGATAAACATGTATGAAATGAATGAGAAGGAAAAAATCAATATTCATTTGTATTACGACAGGAATGTTCATCGCATGATTTCTTTGTGGACAGCTCCTTTTTAATCATTGACAATGAACGAACATTGTCTGCTATAATAAACAGACATTTGGACATTAAAGTATCATGAGAAAAATTTAAAATGTAATGTAAAACAACAACAAAAATGAAAACTTTTCTTCTTTTGTGTGTCTGCTCGCTTTACATACATACAGACCAGGCTGATGAAAGATTAAAAACTTTTGCTTCTTCATTTTTCTTGAGACAGAAGTAATAGCATATTTCACTTTAAAATGCTTTTTTTAGTTTTTGTTATTAACATAAGATGTCAAGTTTGAGTATTTAATATTAAATGTAAAAAAAGTCGAAAACTAGGTAGAGTAAAAAAATTGTTTTCAACAACTTTCAAGGATCAAATTCTATTAGCAAAAAAACAAAAAAGCAATTCATGCTGTTCAGCATTAGCAAAGGGAGAAAGCGAGAAGAAGAGAGAAATTATGAAAATGAAATTGGATAAAAAATTGATAAGTATAAGTATAGTACAAGCAAAATATGCGACACAAATTGATATTTTATTATTCTGTAATCTTGGGGATAATAAAATTTCACAGAGACAGATTGTTAAATTTCATGGAATGCATTAGTAGGTCTAAGAACTGTATGATTTTAAAAAATAAGGTAAAAGCAGGGGGAAAATCACTGGGACAACGAAAATTGCCCATCGTTGCCCGACACACATCATATGTCACATAAAATTTGTAAATAGTGACATAAAATGTAAACAAAACATTTACAAAATTTAGAAATTTTTCCTTTTTTGGGTTAAATCCTTGATTAAATTTATTGATACTTATATCAAAATACTTGAAATTTAATTTAAATGGGAATAAAGAAGGAAAGTTTATAAAATTCATATATCGCGCAACATTTTTTGTCCCATGTGACATGTGGTTTTCGTTGTCCCGAGTTGCGCAACGTTGCCCATTGTCACGCGACAAGGAAAAACATTGCTCGTCGCCTGAATGATTTTCCCCTTGGGTAAAAGTGCTTTCAACATATTCGGTAATCCTATAAAACAAATTTTTCCACGATAAAAACAGAACTTTAAGGATAAAAGAATGTTTAAACTTTTAAATACTTATTTCCTCTTAAATATAACTAATATTGCTTACTTTACTTTATCAAGGGCGATTCTCTGAATAAATGGAAATAGAAAAAAGTGTTTTGTAATTCCTTCTCAACTTGTTTTTGTTCAAAAATTCAATATTTCTTTTATTTCTTATTTCTCACTATAATCTTAATCAATGTATAATTATTAAGTTGTTTTACAATGTACAGAGAGAAGAATAAGAAGTTTAATTAAGGTAAATATTCATTTTCAAGATTTTACAAAGAAAATTTTTTGAACTCTCCAAACGCTTTTTAATTCTCCAAAAACCAATTTTGTGCCTAAGCAACGCTTTTCAAAAATCAATTTTCAGACAAATTAAAGACTCATAAACTCAATTTAAAGACTGTATTCATCGTTTTGACATCAATTAAACTCATATAGAATGTGTAAAAACAAGTACTAAGAGAGAAAATTGATAAAGTAGAGATTTTTGTAGAAATATTTAATCAGAGAATTGCCCTCAATGAACTTTGAATAGAAGAAAAAAACAAGTTTTTAATTTTTGCTATTTTAAATTTCAAAAACTTGACTCTTTAAGAATTCTTCTGTTTCAAAAACAATATTTTCGCATTAAAAAATCATCACAAGAAGCAACAAAGGTCCAATGAAGCCTAAAAAGCTTAAAAATGTAAGAACAACAGGAAAAAGAGAAAGAATGTCCTTTTCATACACACTTTACTCAACTTTTGCTTTTCTTCATTGAGGTTGTAATAAATAAATTTAATATTAAAAGTGCTACCTTATGCCTTTGTCGTCATTAGCTTCAATTATTTTTTTACATATACACAGGTGCTATAAAGTTTTTAAAAGTAGGTGACAGGTTCAGTTTTTCTTTTTCTTTCACTCATTCTTTTTAATATAAAGCGTTTGTTTGATGTCAAGGTTATGAATAATTAAATATTTATAGAAAGGAAAGACATAAAAGGAAATTCTCGCGCACATCACTTGAAATATTAATCTTATTTGTATCAGTAGAAGCGAGAGTGAGAGTGCCATAAATTCTATAGACATACACACGCCATCCTTTGCAAATGTGATATAATCTAACATCAGATGTGCTTGCAGTCAATGATTGAACAGTACAATGATGTGTATATAAAAAGTCCCAGTATAATATCGTGAGTGCAATATTAAGCTCATACATGTTTAGAAGATGAGAGAAGAAAAACTTGTTGGTAGAAAATGTTCGATAAATATACTTTTGATGTATGTCTGTGCGCGAGAGATAATATTTGCAATGGAATTTATCCAGAAGGAAACAAAATGATTCAAACATTATTGAGTGAATTTCTTTTCAAAATTTCATAACATCAAGTCAATTATATAAAAACCACCCACGACTTGTAGGTAGAAACAAGCTCTGGGAATATTGAAAACAAATTATACTACGCACAGTACATAGCTTGTTAAGTGAATTTTTCTGTTATTTGCATTGTGCTTTGTGGCATTCTATACACATAATGTGTTTGAATCACGTGAGAAAATGTAGGCAAGTTGGTCGATTGACTTGCATAACAGGATCATAATGAATGTCTACGTGGAGTTCATTGATGATACAATAGAGACACGTTGAACGATTAAAAATGCGAAAAACTTTTTTGGTTTCACAGCGAGGGACGATGTCTACTTGTTTTTTCTCTCACTCTATATTTCCCCATAAAATAAATTAACTAAACAAGCAACCACTCAGTAAAGTGAGAAGAAGAAATTGAATAAAGTTTGTTTGCAACAAATGCTACTTATGTTGTCATTAATGATATGTCTTTTATGCTAATTATACTTCTCTTTTAACTTTCAAATTAATTTTTCATTAGAATTTCAAATATTGTATTCACAAGAGAATGAAACATCTTTTGCGTTGGTGAAGAAAAATTAAATAAGTTGGATTTTTTTAGTTCATTGACTTAATTTTGTTATAAAGCTAATATTAAAGTTTTTCTTTTATTGTTTGTAAAAAACAAGGTAGAACTATAATTTCTTTAATTTAATTTGTCATGCACCATGGAAACGATAAGCAAAATTATGAAAGATAGGAAATTGATTTAGTGTCAACAGAGTTGTTATGTGCGAAAAAAGGTGCCGCACCTTAAAAAAATTTGAGGTGCCGCACATTTTGAGGTGCCGCACCTCAAAAGGTGCCGCACCTGAGGTGCGAAGGTGCGAGGTGCGAAAAATTTTTTTTTGTCGAAAAAATCTGTCCGGTGGTTTTTTGGTTGTGTAAATTATAAAATAGCATGAGAAAAATATTTTTTTGATTTTTTTCAAAAATTTCGATTTTTCCCGGTCCAAAAACCATTTTTTACATGCATTTTTGCTTATTTTTGTGTTCAAAAATTCATAACTTTTGACCAGTTTATCAGAAAAATATGGTTGATAGCTTGATAGAAAGGTAATTTTTTTAAGGCTTCTAACGATATATTATATGCAATATTTAATTTAATCTGTGGTCACAAGATGAACAATTATTGATATTCCTTTGGGTTTTTTGGCATTTATTTATGTCAAAAATTCAAAGCTTCATAAAAATTATTTTAATGTCTCAAATTATAATTTTGCATTATTTTTACTCAAAACACACAAAGTTTTCTCAAGAAAATAATTTCCTGCAAGTTTGCACGCTCTACAGCATGTGCTGCCGGTCTAAGAATGCCTTTATAAAAAAATTTTAAAAAATGCTCAAAAAAGCTTTAAAATGACAAAAAATGATAAAATATGCAATAAAATTGATTTTTCAGATAAAATTTCATTTTTAAATCACAACTTAGGTTTAAGAAAATTAAGAAAATTTGCTATTTTTAAGAAAATTGAAGAAACACTTTTCTTTATAAATGTCATCTGAAAAATCAATTTTATTGCATATTTTATCATTTCTTGTCATTTTAAAGCTATTTAAGCAATTTTAAAAATTTTTTATAAAGGCAATCTCAGACTGGCAGCACATGCTGTAGAGCGTGCAAACTTGCAGGAATTATTTCAATGAGAAAATTTTGTGTGTTTTGAGCAAAAATAATGCAAAATTATAATTTGAGACAAAAAAATAATTTTTATGAAGCTTTTTTGAATTTTTTGACCTAATTAAATGCCAAAAAACCACAAAGGAATATCAATAATGCTGCAATTGTGACCATAGTTTTAAGAATTATATTACATATAATATGTCGTTAAAAAGGACTTAAAATTACCTTTCTAACAAGCTATCAACCATATTTTTCTGATAAACTGGTCAAAAGTTTTGAATTTTTGAATACAAAAATGGGCGAAAATGCATGTAAAAAACAGTTTTTGGGCTCGGAAAAATCGGAATTTTGAAAAAAATTCTAAATATATTTTTGTTATGCTATTTTATGAGTGTCATAACTACAAATTTAAAAAATTAAAATTTTCCAAAAAAAGACTTTCTTAGACCGGCAGCACATAGTTTAGGACGTGTACTCTTGTAGGGAATCAATTTTCAAAAAAACTTTTAAATTTTTTGCATTAAAATATTCATATCAATTATTTAAGACATTGAAATAATTTTCATGAAGCTTTTTGAAAATTCAAACTAATTAAATTCGAAAAAATCATGAAGAGACATCAAAAACGATGCTCTTGTGACCACAGATTTAAGTTTTATATTGCATATAATATATCGTTAGAAAGGCCTTAAAATTACCTTTTTAAAAAGGTATCAACGATATTTTTCTGATAAGTTGGTGAAAAGTTATGAATTTTCAAACATGAAAAAAAACACAAATGTACATCAAAAACAGTTTTTGGCCCGGAAATAGAAAATTTTTGAAAAATAATCAAAAAAATATTTTTCCCATGCTATTTTATAATTATATGACTAAATAACAAAAAATAATTTTTTTAAAAAATTCAATTTTTTTTCGCACTCGCACCTAAAAACTGAGTGTCATATGAAATTTTCATAGCCATTACTTTTTAATTATTTATGAATTATTAATATCCATAAATTATCACAAAAAAAATTTGTTATGCTACACTAAATTAAATAAGCAATCACAAATGTTCTACAGTAATTACCACATCCATTAATATGATAAATTTGACCTTTTCATATTTCCTTGTAATTAATCACAAAGTTATTTGGCTAGACTAGTCCTCTTTCTCGCTATTAATCCTTAAATTATGTATACTGTAAGCTTAAAGCTCTTTAATTTTATTGAATGCTGTGCAACAATCCTTGTTTAATGATATATCATTACATCAAAAGCCATTTCGTTAAATTCAGTGATGATATATGCCTTTCATTCAGAGAATGGAAATGATAGTAGTGTGGGTTGTTATCCTAAGACATTTTTGTTAGCTTAATATAAAAGATATGAATGTGTGTGTTTTTGAAGCAGAAAATTCTCTGACACCTACATAGAAATCTAATAAGCTGTTGCTCTCTCATCGCATTGGTCCAAAAATAAATAAAACGAATAAGATTTAAACAGTAGCTGCTTTTTTCTTTGAAATGAAGCAAAGTTTTTTGCGTTGTTGTGGGACGAAATGAGAGATGTATTACTTTTCAATCCTAAACTGAGATTAAAGAAGACTTTGAAGTTATATACAATTATCCCTTAAATAAAACTTTAATTCAAGAACCTTAAATGAAGATTTTACACCTATACATGACAAATTAAAGTTTTAATGATTTTTGATCAATTAAATTTAAATTTTAAGTTCCTTCACGATAGTTTAGAACAAGCTATAAAATTTTAATTAAATTTTTCCTCTAAATCTAATCCAATGGAAAAGTTGTAAAATTTTAATGAATTTTCAGCCGAAAACATTAAGGCTTTCTACCTACATATGAAATTTTTCATATAATCCAAACACATCATTAGAATGAAGAAGAGCTTTTATTTTCATTAATTAATAATTCACAATACATCTTCCATTAAAATGAAGTTGCTTTAGTGTTATATATTGGTTAAAATCCATTATAACGATAAAAATTTCACTAAAAACTTTTTTCTCATTCATTCACATTTTAAAAGCAAGCTGTTGCATGAAATGGTAAAATGTGTTTTTAATTTAAAAATACAAAAGGAGAATGAGAGAATACACACATATAAAGTATATCAACCCATATGAAAAATGTAGGACAAAAAAAGCTACAAAGCTTAACCTTTTCTTTTCTCATTTAAATTGAATCATTTACCAAAAAAACAGAAAATTTACATAGACAATAATAAATCGAGAAAGTAAAAGCACAATAAGAAAGGAAAAATGATAAATTTGTTGTGCAGAGAGCGAGTTCTTGAACGTAAAGTTATGCAAATTGAAACAATAAAGAAAAAGGGAAAATTTCCCTCTCACTTCAACTTCTATTAATAGAAACATATTGCAAAAGAATGTGACTAGTATATGAGTGAATTTTAAATTTATTCACAAGAAATGAAGCAGAAGAATGTAAAAGTTTCGTTTAAAAATTTTTTCTGCACTTTGTCATAAATATTTTACTTGAAAATATCAAAAATGCGCTCGTTGACTTGAACCCTTTTTATCTTAAAAATTTCCACACTCATGCATACATTGCATGAAAATAAGAAAATATTGTCTAGATAAATTGAAAGATATGGCAAAAAATGTATGTTCTGTTCTTATTTATAAAATTTAACAATATTTTTCTCTTTTAAGCAAGAAATGACAAAGTTGTTATGTGCGAAAAAATTTTTTTTGTCGAAAAAATCTGTCCGGTGGTTTTTTGGTCGTGATAATTATAAAATAGCATGGGAAAAATATTTTTTTGATTTTTTTTAAAAATTTCGAATTTTTCCGGCCCAAAAACTGTTATTTTATGCATTTTTTGTCTATTTTTGTGTTCAAAAATTCAAAACTTTTGACAAGTTTATCAGAAAAATATGGTTGATAGCTTGTTAAAAAGGTAATTTTAAGTCCTTTCTAACAATATACTATATGTAATATAATTTTTAAAACTATGGTCACAAATGCAGCATTATCGATATTCCTTTGTGGTTTTTTGGCATTTATTTATGTCAAAAATTCAAAAAACCTTTATAAAAATTATTTAAATGTCTCAAATTATAATTTTGCATTATTTTTACTCAAAACACACAAAGTTTTCTCATTGTAATAATTTCCTGCAAGTTTGCACGCTCTATGGCATGTGCTGCCGGTCTAAGAATGCCTTTATAAAAATTTTTTTAATATTACTTGAAATAGCTTTAAAATGACAGAAAATGATTAAATATGCAATAAAATTGAATTATATTACATATAGTATATTGTTAGAAAGGACATAAAATTACCTTTCTAACAAGCTATCAACCATATTTTTCTGATAAACTGGTCAAAAGTTTTGAATTTTTGAATACAAAAATGGGCGAAAATACATGTATAAAACAGTTTTTGGGCTCGGAAAAATCGAAATTTTCGAAAAAAATTCTAAATATATTTTTGTTATGCTATTTTATAAGTGTCATGACTAAAAATTTAAAAAAATAAAATTTTCCAAAAAAAGACTTTCTTAGACCGCAGCACATGGTTTAGGACGTGTACTCTTGTAGGGAATCAATTTTTTTAAAAAAAACTTTTAATTTTTTGTATCAAAATAATCCATATCAATTATTTAAGACATTGAAATAATTTTCATGAAGCTTTTTTGAATTTTCAAACTAATTAAATTCGAAAAAATCATGAAGAGATATCAAAAACGATGCTCTTGTGACCACAGATTTAAGTTTTATATTGCATATAATATATCGTTAGAAAGGCCTTAAAATTACCTTTTTAAAAAGGTATCAACGATATTTTTCTGATAAGTTGGTGAAAAGTTATGAATTTTCAAACATGAAAAAAAAACACAAATGTACATCAAAAACAGTTTTTGGGCCGGGAAAATTCGAAATTTTTAAAAAAAATCAAAAAAATAGTTTTTCCATGCTATTTTATAATTATCATAACTAAATAACCAAAAAAATAATTTTTTTAAAAAATTCAATTTTTTTTCGCACCTCGCACCTAACAACTCTGATTGTATTCTCTCTCATGTTGACCTTTAGTTTTATTATTATACTATTACTAATGTGGGTTATATGTGATAATAGTGTTTTGATATTAAAAGAAAAATTAGCTTTATAAAGTCTCTCTTCTCTCATAATTATTCATCATGTTTATAAAAACAGGGGAAAAATAGTTTGTCAACTTAATTGAAATTTTTAAAATATCACTTCCTCAAATGTTTGAAAGCTTTAGCAAGAAAAATTTGATTTATTAAAAATTATGAAAATATTGTCGCCTTGAATTCTACCCTATAAACTATTGTGCTTTTTATTTTCATTCTTTAGTATTAATTAGCATTATTCAGCTATATTTTGTATAGTCACTGTATATGTTTGTATGCAAGAGAAAACAACAGAGAAAAATAGAATTTCCCTCGAGTCAAATATACACATATGAAGTTACACAATCGTCCCAGTTTTATTTACTTACAACATGCTGATGATGAAATTAATCACGCACGTTCTTTCAGTATGCATGCATATGAAATGTGATTGGGATTTTTAATATTGAAAAAAGTTCTATGATGATACACAAATTTCTAAAGTATGTATTTTTTACGCGGTAGGAGTTATTTATGATGACTTTTTTGCCGAAAATTTACGAGTCGTTGTCACTTCACAATGGCACTACTTTAACAAACAAGAAACTCATCTTCATTAGACTTCAACGGTCCATGACATAAATCTTTCTATTCCTATGAATAAACATCGATTTCTGTAGACTACAATGAAATTCTTCTTTTATCAATCTCATCATCATATTGCTGACTGCCATGATGTGATAAAGTTCTCATACGCGAATAATGGCTTCAATTTTTTAACGTAAACGATGGCTGTCATTGAGTAATATTCTTTCTTGTGATTTTGATGTGCGCTTTTGTAGTAAGCTCCGGCAGCTGGGACATACAAGCGCAAAACTGATGGCTGGCAATCTCTCTTCCTATTTCACGCGCATTTCAATAGAGTGAGATTGTATGTTCTTGGTTCGACTTTTATGTTTGTCATGTAAGAAAAATTGAAAGTAATTCTCATGAGAAAATACCAAAAAAAAAAGAGAAGCATAAGAAAAAGAATTTCAAACAAATTTAATGTCTTTATTTTTGGTACATTATTTAGACTATAAAAAGGATGTCACTGTGAGAATACCGAAAATAAATGCCTATAAAAAATTATTAAAACAAGAAAAAGATCTTGAATGTCACAAATAGAAACAAATCTTACCATAAATCCTTTTTTAAAAATTCAATATAATAAAAGATTGCTAACGCGGCAAGATTAAGGAAGTTCTTGTTATTTGAAAAATCCTTTTTATTGAAATTCTTATTTTACCCGCTTTGAATGAATAAAATCAAGGAGCGGAAATTCTTTTTGAATATGAATGTCAATCAAGTATTTTCTGATTCTTTTTATTTTGTTCAACAATTGCTTTTATATTTTTGTAAAACACCATGGTTTTTATTTTGGCCATCAAGTACTTGCGCGTGTTGTAGAAAATTCAATTTGAAAAATGTATGTGATGGAATTTCCGTATCGTGAAAGCAATCATGGCGATATATTCAAGGGAGAAGAAGGATAAAGAGCCTCAAGAGAGAGAAAGAAAGCGTGAACGACATCATTGAGATTTGAGATTGAGTTGTTTATTATTGAAGATGGATTTGCGTCAAATAAAGATTAAAAATGAATGTATGTATCAGTTACGCAGAAATAAGGAGACTTAGAATGAAAGTGAAAGCTTATTTCCGCTCTTGTCTGTATTTATTTTATCATCTATAGATGCTATTTTTATGTTTTTTTCTGCTCGACTATAGAAGATAATAGACCATGGATTTGTAATATTATCCACAATAAATTATCATTGAAAAGCTCCTTTTCTATTTTTGTAACTACCTAAATAATAACAAAATACCACCTACATACAAATCTCGTCAGAGTTGTTTTGTTCATTAAAAAAACATTTTTTCATGAAAATGTGCAATATTTTTGACATATCAAGGTTAAATGTGACATTGTGGCAATGAAGAGAGAAAATTATTTTTATTTCTGCAGATCAATAACAAATTTAACTTTTCATGCCTTTTTATTTGTAAAGTTTAATGTGATTCTCATGATTTGATCTTTTTAATGTAAATATTTACTGTAATTCATTTTGAAAAAGAATCAAAATAAATTTGAAACTTTATAAATATAAATAAGATACAAATCAAAAACAAATTTTTATTTAGATTGAGATCCTTTTTATTAATAACAAGAAATGATTTTGCAAATTTTTTTCTCACCTGAATTTATTTCTTTTTCTTTTCAAATTCAATCTATAAATCAACCATCATTCAATATTGAAGGGGTTTTGGAAAACAGGGCTTTCAGTGTCAAGGTAAGTTTATCGATAGGAAATCCTCTCTCGTGTGAATTAACACGTTTTTCTTTTCTTTACAGTTTGTTCGTTCGTCGTTCACAAGCGATGCCATGAATATGTAACTTTTAAGTGTCCAGGTGCTGACAAAGGCGCTGACTCAGATGTAAGTGTTGAAATTCATTAATTATTTACTCTCTCTCATCATTCAAGCACTTTCATTATCATGAATTTCTTTCTATGTGAGTTTCAACTACTTACTTTTTTGATAAATGAATGTTTAAAGCCATAGTCAGAAGTTTCAGAACTAGAAAATTGCTTGATTTAAACTTTTTTGTTTCTTTATTATTTTTTTTTAATTTTTTATTGGTTTTATAATTGCGATGTTAGTTAATCCATCATATTTTTTATGCCAGTAAATATACCCGTGTAACCAAAAATACGTTATAACATGCCTTTGGTATGCCGCGGCATGCTAGCGGCATGTTGTAACGTATTTTTGGTTACACGGGATACATATAGAATTGGGCAATTTTCAGAACAATCAAAATTAATATCATAAAAATGAATGTTGAAACTCATTTTGACATGAAGACAACACAATAAAAAGAAAACTTTTAACATACGTAACACAAAATAAAAATAAAAATTTTATAATTTAATTACATTGTCATGTTTTTATCTCCTTTTGTAATTTTATTCAACTTCCAAAATAATCTTTCTCTCGTTTGAAATAGACCCATTTTGTGATGATAATTGAATTACCCTCAAAAATGATCTCTTCATGTTATTAGTGATGAATCGAACCTCTTATAAGTCATTTAACCTTCAATTGAAGTTGAATGTGACAACACATACAAATTCTGATCACACATCAATTCACACACAAGTTTGTGGTTTTTCCTTCTAAATAATGTTGTAATGTATAAATTCTCCTCTGTTTATGTGACTCACATATTGAATTACTATTTCATGTCATAGCAATTAAATTAGCAATAATCATCTTGATGGGAATTCTCTGAGTCATGTAATGATTACAGTAGCAATTTCACTAAAACTGTTTTCAAAAACCACAAAAATCTTTTCAAAAACACTTCATGTTATTAAATCTACACCATAAAATTTAATTTATCACAAGCAGAAGGAACAATAAGAGAAAGATTTATTAGACACGATAAATTGAACTTTCAGTTAAGCCATTCACTCACTCACTCTTTTATCCTAACTCAATTTAAAAAATAATTAAATTAGAAGAATTCTTTCTATAAAAAACCCCTTTCGCTCCGGAGACCAAAAAAAATGATAATGAACATCCGTTTCCAAATAATTAGAATATAATCTTGACAAGAAAAAGTCTCGAGGAAAAACTTTTTTTTTGTGCCGCTACAGTAATAGACTTTTAAATACAGTGCCATCAGTAATGGAAATGAAATTTACCAATCCCTTGCTTTTTCAATCCGAACCGAACAATTAAAAGAGCGAGAAAAAAAAGTTTATTTTATCGTGTCCCAACTGAATGAATTTAATGAAGAAAAAGTGAGAGATGTAATTCACCACATATATACGCACGCACATACGACAGCTTTGAAAAATTTGATGTAATTTAAATTAATTCAACCAGAAGCGTGGTGATGATGATGATGAATAAAATGACTTTGAAAGCTAATCAATATAATTGTATTTTTATCATTAAGGCATAAATTATCTCAGAAAAAAAAAACATTTAAGGGAAAATGTTTCACTTTCATTGATCATCGATTTGTCTTCATTATTTTCGAATGGTTGTACAATAAAGACCATTTTTTGTAAACAATCGAGGAGAAAATCATTCGAAATATACTTATAACAAAAGTTCTTGCCTGCCTGCTTACCTACATAGGAAAAAGTCGGGGAAATGAAGTTTGTGGCTGAAAGAGCTTTTCGAAAATTTATTGAACTGGAAAATTATATGAAGAAGCTAAATTAATTGAGATTTTATTAGAAAATAAAAAAGTTCAAGCTTTAACTATGTGGGTGTACAATTGATAAGAAATTAATACAAATAAAAAGGTTTGAAACCTCGAAAGAGTAGAAAAACTTAAACGTAAACTTTTTGTCTTGTTTAAAATTAAAAATTGAAAAGTTTTTCTTTTCAAGATTGTTTGTGTTGTGAAAAAGGGTCGTCTCTTCTGAATGCAGTGAAATAGCTTAACAAATTGTTTGGAAAATGCCATAGACGAGAAAGTAAATTTCCCTCGAGAAATGTATTCACAAACAAAAATCCAGTGTTAATCTGAGAATCAATATTTGATGAAAATGCTTTATCTCTTCACTACAACTGATAATCTGTAATTACATTTTAATCAACTTTATATTCATTCATACTATCACTTTTTACTTACTTCAAAAAGAAGCTATAATATATCGATTAATTAGCAATTAGAACATGATAAATAAACAATAAACAAGTGTATTGTCACAAACTTTATTATCTAATTATAAATTAAACACTCGATAGAGAAAACTTAATGGCATAGAGTTTATACATCAATGAATGAATAAATGGAAGTTGGTCGAGGAAAAAAAATTATCTGTCGACAACTTCATCAATAAAAAAAAAAGTGCTTTTATTGAGTGAGAGTGTTGATAGCTAAATACGGCAAGCGCAGAAAAAAGAAAATTATTATTCAGTTGTGGTTCGTTTATTTATTTTATTTGCACAGCAAGTGGGAGCAAAAGTAATGAAATTTTCTCAAGTTTTTATACAGTTAAATTATATTGTTGTAGCATTAATTAACGCAAATAAACTTCAATGATTACTATCATGTATAACAACATCGTTTCTATTGCTCGATTGAAGAAATAATAGTAAGGAATACCGTCTTCTCTCGAACATAAGAGATGCCTCTTGTATTCAAATAGAAGCGATTTTGCTCAGTTTTTGTTTTGATTTTGTATGGAAAAATATACGTTTTTTTTTTAAATTTTGCAAAATTCGAATACAAGAGGCATCTTATGTTCGAGGGAAGACGGTAGTAACATTTTGTGGACTTTTCTTCTTTTTGAATACTTCCTTAAATTGTTTTAAAATTGATTCTAAATTAAGTTTTCTTCAAAATATTTGAGCTTTTTAAAAGTTTCCTTGATAAAGAAATATAAAAGAATATTTTCTATTTTTTCCTGTAAACAATAAATATAATTTTGTTATTACATGATGTTTCATCTATTTCTAACTTATGTATGATTGCATTCTTTTTTGTCATGTTTGTCATCATCATCGTTGAGTAAGATATAGAGAAAAAAGTGCTTATATTGATTTATTATTCACTATCAACGAAAGAGATCGTTTGTGCGTGTCTATTTTTTTTCTACTATGTGATGAATATTCAATAATATTGAAATTAATGGCAGAATTCAGTCATACACGACATTCTGTCGTCAGCCAGATTGCAAAAAAATATAATAAATTTTATTATGTAAGATACATTTCTTTTTAATTAATTAAATATCAACTCATGCATTATTTAAACTTTTATTAATTTTTAATATACAAATAAAATTCTAACACACATCAAATAGAGACGAATTATTAATATGTTGAATATATATATTAAAGGACACACGAACCAAACACAACTTTGCACCCCAAACTTACTCAAGTCCGACATTTTGTGACCATTGTGGCTCTTTGGTAAGATTTTCTCTTTTTTCAAAAAGAAACAGCTTTGTGATGTGTGAAATTTTTCCTTTTTCTCTCCATAAAAATATATAAAAACTTAGTTGTATGGGCTACTGCATCAGGGTTTAAGATGTCAAGGTATTAAACACTTTTTTATGCTTACATTTTTATAACGCGACTTTATGCTTTGGTGAAAATTTTGAAATTTATACGGCAACCAAAATTACATTTCTAAACGACAATTAAATTATCTGACTGTGAAAATTTTTGTGTGTTTATTTTCCATAAAAATTTTTTTGTCAAAAGTGAAAAATTTCTCAAATATTTTTATTTCATCACTTGTTTGCTTGCCTTAATTCAAAACAAGATCTTAAATCTTTCTGCCTTGCACTGAAGGAATTTTCTTATCTGATTGACCTTTCAATCAAAAAATACTTGCACAAAAAAGGAAAGCAAAAATCTTTTTTTATTCAAAGAAATAAAATGTACACGAGCTGCCCAAATGTAGATCAAAGTAAGAGCATATTAAACATTAATTCAGGCACAGTACATCCATTTATTTTTCCTTTGCTTCGCGCACAAAAGTCATTAAAATTCCGCACATAAAAACATTATTACACGTGTAAAAATAACATTCACTGCGTAATAAAATTGTATTTATGAATTTTTAATTTGGATTTAATTGAATTCATTCAGTTTGTTTTTGTCTTACTGTATGCTAATGCCAATGCATAGAATACAGACAGGATTGCAATATTTTCTATGGTGTTATTATTCCTGTTCTATCTTGTTTAACTTTTGTCCTGAAATGGTTTCAAAATAATTTTTAAAATTGATAATTGTTCTATAATTAGATAAAGTGGTGAACATATTTTGTCAAAAGTTAAAACCATAAAACAAATCAATTTTAAAATTTATTTTTAAAAAAATATTTTTTGAAGTTTTTGCAGTTTGATTTATTTACTTTTTTACTTTTGGAATGTTTAAAAGAATGTGTTTTTTTCTTTCTATCATCGCACTGAATTTTCATTCACTTGTTATATACACAAAACGAGAAATTTTTTTGTGTGGTTTCTACCTATTTCCCCTGATATTTTCTATAATATTAATGATTTTCACCATAGTAAAATGACTGAAAAATGAAAATTGTGGTCATTCACTCAGTCATTTCATCTCGCACATGTTTACAAACAAATGCGAAAAAGCAAAAAAGTTTTCTAGCAGTCATTTCTCATATAAGATTACAAGAGCTTCGTGACAAAAGAAGAGAAAGAAAAGAAAGTTTCCTTTATTGCCGGCAAAAAAATTTTCTTTGCTTTCTCGAGAGAAGTCTCGTGGAAATTTGAAGGAGGTTCGTTAAGGAATTTTCCTCCTTTTTGCTTTTTCACTCTGTGCGAAATATAATTTGCTGCTGATGGTTAGCTTTTTTCCCTGCCCACTTAATCATATCCTCTCTTTCGCACTCATTCCTTTCTTATCTTAATTTGAATTTTTACTTATTAAGTTATGCATACCAGCAGAAGAGAGAGAAAATTCTTTTTCTTTCTCTAATACCATTTTGTGTTTTGTTTTAAAGGTGAAGACACTTAGAAACATTTTTTGATTGAAATAAATGATCAATATATTGAAGATGATTTTGAACATTTAAAATCTTTAAAATGTAAACAAAGAAATCAAAATAAATTTTTTACTGATTTTTTTCGCAAAATCTTCTAAATTTCTTATAATAATTTTTGAATAAACAAGAAACACAATCAATTAGACAAAAGTAAAAAAATGTTCTATAGAAATTTAATTGCAAAATCTTCAAAATTTTGTGAGAATTGCAAAAATTAATTAATTAGTGTCTTCATCTTGATGGTAAGAAATTTTTTATTATTTTTTTCAATTAATTTACCTTCTTCTTATCTCTTACTTTCACTTTTACCTGTCCTTATTGCTCGTATAATTCATAATTAAATTTATCATAATGGCAGAGAATCATTATGAATTAATTAGTTTTATGCCTATTCGCACTTTTACCACAAATATTTCACATTCTCTTTTTCTCTTTTTGTGTGCCTGCCTTATGTTACACACACATATTGCATTTATCATCAATTTAATTTTATTTTAAAAAATATTTCTAAATCTAAAAAAGCTTCATTTCCATTGTGTATAAAATAATTTTTTGAAAACACAAAAAAATGGTTTGTGGGATAAATGTAACAATATAGAATCAGAAGGCTCATAAATGGAAGGTACATACATACTTATCGCCAACATTTTGCGATCATTGTGGCAGCATTTTACATGGATTGTATTCGCAAGGACTCAAATGTTCAGGTAGACAATGATGTAATATTATAAGAAATAAAAATAGAATAGTGGTCCAAAGTCACATAAATTCTCATAAATGAGAGATCGTAAAAAGGAAATTATTAGTGATATCCAACAAGTGTATTGATGCATGCTGCGATAGCGATAGCTAAGTAGGTACACATGTACATTGATGATAACATAGAATGGGATAATTTAGATTAAATCAACCTCTACAATAAAAATTTTTCTTTATTCTCTCTATATATTGCCTTTTTCCTTCATCCATACTTTGAAGTGTGTTCTTCAACATTAAATTGAAAGGACAAATACTTTTTCTCTATTTCCACTCAATAATCAACTTTTATGTGTTTAGAAATTTGAGCAAATTGTGTGAAAATTTTCCTCATTTACAAACCCTTCATTCTTTCCATATACATAGACATTCTAACATAAAGCCCTCTTGTTAACATTTCAAATTTACGCCGGCATCAAAAGCATTTAGTTACTAACAATAATCATCACGTAACTTTTTGTTTCAACAAGTTTTCCTTATGCTAAGCTTTTCATTCTTAAAATAAATTTTGACAAAGAAATTTTTATTTTGAAGGTATATTAGTGACTATAAAATGCAAACTGTAATGTATAATAAATTTAATAATCAATAACAAAAATATCTTCATTATATGAAAATTCTAATTTTTAAATTAATTGGAAAATATCCAGAGCTTGTTCATAATATTTAATTTCCATAAATGTGTGTAATATATTGAAAAATTAATTCACAAAGACCATCATAATCAGATTTTCAAATTACTGTAAACGTCAGACTCAATTTGTGCCAATTTATTCGTGTATATGCATATACATATATATATGTCATGCATTAAAGAACACTCAAGAGTGAAAAAAGCTTTTTTCGCCAATATGTTCATCAATTGCCACTTGCTAGCGTTCTTTCATCATCTGCTTCTCTTTTGTTCGACAATTAATTTTTTTTCTTTTGCTCATTTAAAGAGCGAGAACAAAAAGCTCCTGAACGTGTGTACATGGAAGAATCGTGTTAAAGAGATGAATTTTTTTCGCTTCTAATTTAATTTAAATGATAATGTTCATTTATCACGTATATGATGCTCATCTTCAACTTTTTTTTATACTCATTTCTATGCATGTTCTTACACACACGCTGCTGCTAATATCAGCGTAAATAAGTTTTCATTTCGATGTAAGATGAGTAAAAAAGGAAGAAAAAAACGAAGTATGCTAAGGATCATCTAAAAAGTTTTCCATATTTCTCTTCTTACTTACTACAAACTTCTGCTCTCATTTTTATTCATCCATTTTTATTTTTCTTTCACTAACCACCCATTTCCTTCCTGAGCAAGCAAAATATAGAAAAAAAACTTTTTTCTTCCTCACTCTTTCAAACATTATATAGGACACAAGAGAAAGAAAGTGTAATGTAATGCAATTATTTAAAGGCAAATAACCCATTCACAATCAGTAAAACTCTTTTTCTGCTCTTCTCTGCAGATTATTGAATCAGAAAAAAGTTTCACATTTTCATACTTGCAATAGATTATGTAATTTCATGCAGTGAAGAGAAAATTGTTATTTTTAACCTCATTTCAAAATACCTGATTTTTTTTCAATTCATTGCACAATGAAAAAACTTTAATTTTCAATCAATCTAATAATTTAAAGTAATTAATTAGCCCACCATCTTAATTTATGATTAATTTATGTAACTCTGACCTTTTTTTCCTTTTCCTCTCCCTTTTTTCTCACAAATATATAAAAACATTGTGTTTTATAAAAAGTCCTCGAGGGTAAAAGCATGAGAAAAAATTTCTTCTCTCTTTCGCGGGAAGGAAAATGGTTGGTTGCAAAAAAGAGCTTTAATGAGAAGCAAAATAGCTTGAAGGATTGAATGAACTTTTGTGAGTTGTTTTCAATTGTTCTTGAGGGCATCATCTCAAGAAACGAAACATTTTCGGATGAACATGAAGAAAAATGAGTGTGGGCAACAAGAAAAATTACGTGTTTCAATCTAAAAGCTCAGTTCAACTCTATTTTCAAAGCAGTAACAAAAGAGCGAAAGTTGCTTAAATGTCAAAACACGATAAGTTTCTTTCATGAAATAATAGAAAATTACATATCTCATTCTTCTACTTCGTTCAACAATTTCAACCTTTTCATCTACCTAATTTACCATAAATATTAAAGTAAAACAAATTTGTTTACATTTTAAATGTCAAGTTTAAAATTTATGTATTATTTCTTAAATCTCTTTCTAACCTATCAAAATAAACTTTCAACCCACTTCAACTCCTAGTTGAAATACCTTACATATTTCTCTCTCATATTTACCTTACTTATTCATTCTCTTGCAAATGTTATGATTAATAGAAAATTTTCATAAAATGAGAATAATAAAATTAGATGGAATTTTGGATAACAAAACCTATACATAATTTATTCATATTCCTTGCTTGATGGACAAAATGAAAATATATCAAAAACAAACACAAACATATTTTGACTTCTTTCGAAATAATATATGCAAATATGACATTTATGCATGTATCCAATAATAAAAATAACACATAAATATGTGAATGTAACGGAAATAGATGAATGCTCTGTAAATATTCAATGGAAAGGAAAATATTGAACATTAAACTGTGCACGATGTGAAGGAAATGACTTTAGATGGTCCTCAATAACACATAATACTGAAATGCATCAGAAAAGTGAACTTAGAGAAAAATACTGAAAATTTTCCCCAAAGCAAAGTGCAAAAAAAAAAAAATAATTTTAGATTGCATCCATGTCTGTTGAATTGATAATTTGTGATGTGTCTGAATATTTACTAACATTTCTATTTCTTTTATTACACTCACGCACAGTATGTGATATGAATGTGCATAAAAGATGTGAAGAAAGCGTACCAAACTTGTGTGGATGCGATCACACTGAACGACGCGGTAGAATTAATCTAAACATCACTTGCGTTGCCAATAAATTATCGATAGAAGGTGCGTATTTTATAGAGAGAGCATTGATAAATGTTTTATTTCATTCATTTTCTATTCTTTCTTTCATTTCCAATTTGTTTTTTCTATTGATATAAACATACACTAAACAGTTAAAGAAGGGTAAGTGAAAACATCACGTATCTCGTAACTCTTAATTAAATTAAACCCTACAAAAAATCTTTTATAGACGAAATCTTATACCAATGGATCCAAATGGTCTTTCAGATCCATATGTTAAGATTAAGTTGATTCCAGATTCTGACTCTGTAAAAAAGAAAACAAAAACCATAAAAGCAACATTAAATCCTGTATGGAATGAGACACTCGTTTTGTAAGTAAATCATAGAAATGTCTATTATTAAAATTTATATTGTTTCCTAATTTGTAAACTCTGTTAGAAAGTAAAAAAGAAAGATTTAAGAAAAATGAAATTATGTTCATCTTTCTTTCTTTCTCACTACCTTTTTATCCTTCAGCGATTTAAAACAAGAGGACAAAGATCGACGCATTTTGATAGAGGTAAGAAAACAAAAGACTCAGGCACATATACAATGAATAGTCTATATTGTTTTTATTAGAGCAGAAAGGTCACTTTACTTTTTTTGCCCATTTCTGTCATACTTTGTAAGAGTTTGATGAAGATAATTGAATGAGGAAAAATCTAAAATTTCCAAACAATTTAGAAATTAAGATAAGAGAAAATTTTTGCTCCTTAAATTTTTAATTATTACGATAATCTTCAACAACTTCAATTATCAACACTTTCTCTAACATTTCTTTTTAATTTATTGCATTTAATGATAGGTTTGGGATTGGGATAGAACAAGTCGCAATGACTTTATGGTAAGTCATAAATCACTCTATAAAATGAATAAGATTTTCTCTTAATCCCTTTTCGCATAAACTAACTTTTATTTTCTTTCATTGCAAACACACAAAAAAGGGCTCGTTATCGTTTGGCATCAGCGAGATTATAAAGATGCCTGCTAAAGGATGGTTTAAATTGTTAACAGCCGAGGAAGGTGAATTTTATAATGTGCCCGTTCCAGATGATAATGCCGATTTGGCTCAATTAAAGATGCAAATGCGCAAGACTTCCATTACAAAAAAAGCACCGGTTATCACGGATAAGGACGTGCCACATAATATGGGTAAAAAGGATGTCATAAGAGCGACAGACTTTAATTTCCTCATGGTGCTCGGAAAGGGCTCATTTGGAAAGGTAATGCTGGCCGAACGAAAAGGCACGGATGAATTGTATGCCATCAAAATCCTTAAGAAGGACATCATCATTCAAGACGATGATGTTGAATGTACTATGGTAGAGAAACGTGTACTCGCGCAATCAGGCAAGCCTCCCTTCCTCGTGCAACTTCACTCTTGCTTCCAAACAATGGATCGCTTGTATTTTGTCATGGAGGTTTGTTCTTATTCAATTCTCCTTGCTTTGTGTCCATTGTTAACGTTAATTAAATTCTTTTCTTCTCTTCATTCGTTCGCTTTTCATTTGCAGTACGTAAATGGCGGTGATTTAATGTTTCAAATTCAACAGTGTGGCAAATTCAAGGAACCTGTTGCTGTGTGAGTTTTTCCTCAATTGTTAGCGACAAATAAGTTTTTTTTTCTTCATAATGATGAATGACGAAAAAAAGTTTAACGACTGCATGTAGGTGTAATAAAAAAGAGAAAAAAGAGCTTTTTCGGATTAAATATATGATGGGAAATTTACAAGCTTTCTTTGAAAATGGAATTTTTTGAATGAAAAACCGCTCTCTTCTATTCTATTGCTTTACTGTAATATAATACGTGAAAAAATCTGAGTGTGTGAATATTTTTTAGCTACAATTTTTAAAATGGGAAAGTTCACTTTGACTACTGTCTTCCCTCGAATATAAGAACCGGTACTTGTATTCGAATTAACCAAAATTGAAACTTTTTCCAAAAATCTGACATTTTTTTCGAATAGAAGGACCTTCAAATATAAGAATCACTTTTAAAAAAACCGTTAAAAAATGATAATTTTTGTTTGTAATTTTAAAAATTTACCAGTTTTTTTGAAAAATTTTAAGACGTTTTGAAAATTTTCAAGTTTTTCAAAATTTCATGTTTTGATTCGAATACAAGGACCGGTCTTTTTATTCGAGGGAAGACGGTAGATAACGTACGTCAATTTAAAACTTCTGTGGCTTTTTTTAATATTACAATATTGAGTTAAAGCACTATCATTCCAAAATTTCGAAAATTTAAACTTTTTCCTAGGCAAGGACACTTGACGATTTTTTACATTTCTTTGCGATCTTTTGCAATCTTTTGTAATCTTTTTTCCCTCTTTAATTCGAGGGAAGACGGTAGTCTGGACTTTTTCCTAATTTTAAAATGTAAACAAAGTAAAATATTTAAAAATATGAAATATCCGTTATAAAAAGAAACAAAAAGAAATTTGAAAAGTTTTAAAATACAAATGCGCATTAAATTATGACTGTTTATTAATTTTTCTTTTATTTTTACATGTTTATGTGTAAAGGGTTAATTTTTGTAGAGAGCTTAAAATAGATTGATATGCGGATATGTTTTTTCTTTTTATTGAAAAATTTCATCTTTAAATGTCATTGGGGATATTAAATCGTGAGAATCACTTTATATTTCATGCTTTAAAATTTTCAATACCTTCCTAAAAAAAAATTAAAACTTTAAGATAATAAAAATAAATTTTTATTTTATACAGATTTTATGCGGCCGAAATTGCCATTGGTTTGTTTTTCTTACACTCGTGTGGAATCATTTATCGTGATTTGAAATTGGACAACGTGCTGCTGGATCAAGATGGCCACATTAAAATAGGTAATAAATTTCGCATAACATGGCATATAATGAAAAAAGAGATAAATTTGATTTTTCTCCTCTTTACACCGCACATACAACCAAATTTTGTTCCATTATACACCAATAGCTGATTTCGGTATGTGTAAAGAGAATATTTCGAACGATAAAACAACAAAAACATTTTGTGGAACACCCGATTACATAGCCCCAGGTAAGGAGGGATTTTGTTTGCATTACATTAAATTTTCTTTATATCGAATATTTATCTGATCCTACAGAGATCATTTTGTATCAGCCGTATGGTAAAAGTGTAGATTGGTGGGCTTATGGTGTACTTTTGTATGAGATGCTTGTTGGTCAGCCGCCGTTCGATGGCGAGGATGAGGAGGAGCTTTTTGCAGCTATCACAGATCACAATGTTTCATATCCCAAGGGCTTGAGCAAAGAAGCGAAGGACGTTTGTAAAGGAGTAAGAAAATTCTATTTTTCGCATTAACAAATATTTGCTAAAACATTTTATTTTTTCTTTCTTTCGCTTCACAGTTTCTAACAAAGAATCCACAAAAAAGATTGGGTTGTGGTGCAAATGGCGAAGACGATGTTCGAAATCACAGTTTCTTCCGTCGTATCGATTGGGAGAAAATTGAGAACCGTGAAGTTCAGCCACCATTTAAACCTAAAATTGTAAGTAACAATTAAAATTTCGAGACGAAAACGTTCTGCTTCATGGAAATTTAAAGTTAATCTACTTTTGTCTGAATTAATTTTATCAAAATAGAGAAAATGTTCTTGCTTTAAAATTTCTTTTTTTTATTCTATTTACAGAAACATCGCAAAGATGTATCAAATTTTGATCGCCAATTTACATCAGAAAAGACAGATTTAACGCCCACTGACAAACTATTTATGATGAATCTTGATCAAACTGAATTCACTGGCTTTTCTTATCTAAATCCAGAATTTGTTCAACATATTTAAACTTTCATTATTCAATACTTTTTTTTTCTAACAATTTCTTTAAAGTATTGTTATGAAAATTTCCATTTAGAAGTGAAACTTTTTTCTTAAGTCATTTAGTCTCTATTTCATATACTGCATTGTGATTTTATAGAAGAAGAAAAAGAACCAAGACAAAATTCTCAAAAATGATGAAGAAAAGAAACATTCTCAAAAAAGGAAAAAAAATTCTAAATTAATTTTACTACGAATGAATAATCTTATGCTTGATACTTCATTTGTTTACTTGAACAAATTTCTTGTTATATTTTGTTTTTAAAAAAGGTAGATATTCATTAGAAATGAGAGTTGCAGGATGGAAAAATATTGACTAGGTATAAATAGATACATGATAAACAAAAAAGAAGAAGAAAAATGAAAAAGCAATCGAATGAATTTCATATTCCTCTCATGAGAAATGAAAGTGAGCGAAAATAATTTGACTTCTTGTTTACGCAATAAATATCAAGTGTGTGTGAATGAATGAATCTCATGAGAAACTCGAATAGAAGAAGAAGGAACATAAAAGCTAGTCAACAATTTAACAAGAAAAAGCTCAATGTCGCTCAAAGTGCTCTCGATTCATGACCGACCATCCTGCACTCAATAAAGAAGATAAAAAAAATTACATTATTCCAAGTGCTATAAAATCTAGTGCATGAAAAAACTTTTAGAATCTCCACAAAAATATGATTTTATTCATTGACTCTAGTCTTCCTAATTGATGAAATGTTGAATTTAAATAAGAAACAATAAAACACTTTTTTTATCATTTTTTCAATTTCTTGTGTCAAAGTATAAATTTAATTAGACAGTTCTTCTATACTGTTTAGGAAAACAATGATAATTTTCTTCTTTTGATATGAACTCTCCCCGCTTAAAATCTTTCTTAAAACTCCCATGCTGTCGATAAAAAATCTTTTTCCCTCTTTTTTTTTAACTCAATTCATACGCTTACATACAGTTAATTTCTCTAATTAATTAGTTTCCAAAAACATACGATGAGAAAATGAAATAGGATACTAGCCATAAAGAAATAACAGAATTTTTTTGATTTTCTTATTAAAAGTTAAAAAATTTCAAATTTCTAAAAAACCGTTCTATTATTTCTTACTACCTAAACATAATAAATATTCTCAGCATTTCCTCTCTACTTAGGGCAATTTTTTACTTAAAAAATAATTTCATTTGACATTGGGAAGAAGTAAAAGGAGTCATGCGAGAAGTATGATATTATGTTACCAAAAGCAATTGATTTATGTCTTAGAATCGTTCGTTTTCGTGATGGTTAGTTGAGTTTTTCTCTAAACGTTATTTTTAAAAAGAAGACGAAAAAATGTTTAAAAATTGAAAATAATAAAAACATTATTTGGATGAACAAAAATGTTAAAAATATAAAAACAAAATAAATAAATAAAAAACATTTAACGGGGGAAAATGCAAAAGCTTATGAATGAATAATAAGAAAACAATATTGAACAAAGAAAACAAAAATTAATCAAATTTTTAAGTTTTTCATTTGCGAGCTTTTGATGCAGCTCGAGAGAGAAAAACAAATATTGAGATAGTTTTGAATATTGAAAATATAAAGTGAAATTTTAGTAGCATCGTTGAGTAGCAGCAAGTGAAATTTCAAGGAGAGTTTCAAAATGAGAAAAACCGAGAGGAATATTAAAAGCACTTTTATTATGATGCTACAAACACTTTTGATAAAAATGAAATAAAAGGGTTCTTTATCTCAATGAAAATTATGCTATAAATGCAAGGGAAAGTATTAAGACAAGTTTCACCCAAAAAGTGGGTCATTGATGCGATACATATAATTTTCAAGAACACAGAGAACTCCTTTGCTTCTATATTGTTATCCACGCTCTTAGATTCTTTCTTTCTTATAAAATTAAATTTTGTTTGAAACGCACTGAAGAGCTTCCTCCATGATTTATTTTCAATGAAAATCCTCCTCCTCAATTTATTCTTTCGGTTCGTTAATAAATAATTTATATACACCATCATAAAAAATGTGCGGATTAGACATTGATGTGCACGGATATTCAGGTGAAGAAGCTTTGATTATTGACAAAATATAATTTTGTTGTAAAATTTTTCATCTTGAAATATAAATAATAAAATCAAAACAAAAAATTTTGTAGACAAATAATTTTTCAAAAAATGTAAACAAATAATTTTTTTAAAAAATTAATCTAAATTCTCGTGATAAATTAAAGTTTATCTCTAATTATGAAATTTTAATGAATTTTTATTATAAATTCAAGAAGTAGGTCGATTATTCAAAGTGTCTTCGCCTTCATAAAAGTAAATTCATGATGTTGATTAATCCTCATGTATTATGATAATATTGTTCAAGAAGAACATTTAATTTGTTGTTTTTGCTGCTCAATGACCACCCATGCTCCTTCCTTCCATCTCATCTTGTGCATCATGAGAAGATCTTTATGTATCGTAATAAACAAAAAAATATTTAGTATATTCATTAATATTTATTAGCATTTAAGCGTGATAACAAGAGAATAAATTCGATATATTGAAAGAATAAGCATTTTTTTTTTTTGAAAAAAGAAAGTATTTATATACATATGAAAAAATGATGCAAGAAATACTTGAGAGAAAAAAAATTCAATGGACAATCTTTTATTAATAATAAAGAAGTCATGGATATAAAAATAGAGAAAATTACATTGATAGCACCTATTCATTTCATCTTTTACCCTACTCCTATACACAAAAACACAAAAAAAAATATTAAAAATTTTTTACATATCGATGTGAAAAAAAAGTTTTAAATTTCTCTCAACATTAGCAGCACCAAACACCAAAATTAAATAAAATTAAAAGAAGATGAGAATTAAGGCAAATTGATAGCTTATGCGGGAATATACATAAGATAATTCAGTCTTCTTAATAAACTCAAAGTTTGCAAGATAATGAGCAACTTTATTAGCAAATCGACTTATATATCGATGTCGTATTATATTTTACTGTCATAAGCATGGATTGAATACCAAGAGAATGAAACCCAAAGGCATATTTGAGCTTTTATTGAGTTTCTGATATAATTATTAAGAAATATTGAACGACTAATTGAATTGATTGAACTAATGATTTCTTTATTTGATAAATTGCCATTTTCTAATTGAATCGTTCAATGTTAAATTTTTTTTAAATAAATATTGTTTTGTTAAGTTTTTAATTTTTATTTCGTCAAACATTCCAGTCATCAAGTTTTTTCTTTAAAATATCTCAACAGAAAAATCATAATTACTTAAAATATATTACCTATTTAAGATATTCTACACTATGAGAATAATTTCGATATGAATTCTTTCTTTTTTATGTTATCAGTTTTACAAATTTGAAAGCACTTTCTGTATTTTAAAATGACAACAGTAACAGTATTTTCCGTCCAAAGGTTTTTTTATGTAGCACTTGAAAGGATTGAAAGCAAAAGTTCAAGAAAAAAATGTCAATACGATACACGAGATTTGGGATTGGTTGGTTTGTAAAGTAAAGTGCTCGACCTTTAGGCATCCTTATATTTATGTAAACCTTTTCTCATGCCTTGATATCGTATTTCACTATTTATGCTTTTTCAATTCTTTTACTTTCTCTCTATGTAAATGTATGTAAAATGATGGAAATAGACACTAATATAATAATGAAGGAAATGACTTCTAAACATATTAACATTGTTATGAATTCAGTCTTAAGTTATTAGTTATTGAGTGCATGATAATTATTTTAAATGTGATTAAAAATAAATGAAAATAAAGAGAAAAATTCAAACTGTGAGCCAAGCTTGAATATTCACATTTTAATTCTAGAAAAGTTTAAGAGAAATATAAAGAATAGGAAGGCAAAGTTACTTCGAAAAAATTTACGATGAAAACTTTTGTTTAAAATTTCTTAGAAATTATAAAAAATTTTTTGATTCATAAAATTTTCAACAAAAAAAGAAATAAGAGCCCATTAAAAATTAAATAAAAATTGACAATTTAATAATCGAAGTAATTTTGTCTTAAGGGAAAAAGAATTAAAGCTTAATTAAGTAAAGAACTGTTCATAAAAAATAAGTCAATATGCAGAAGCCATTTCCATACACCATATATACTCGAAATTATTCTCATTTCTCAAGAGTCAAATCTATTTTGATGATGAAATATTGTGTCAACAATTTTACATCTAATTGTTCATAAACAAAACATTTTAAATTGAAATCTAGTTGTTAATTCATTTTCTTATTTCAAAATCTAAATAAAAAGTAAAAAAAGAATATTTTAGAGATAATATTGCAAAATGTATAATTGATAAGAGAGACAAAAGAAATACTAATAAACTTAAAGAGAAGAAAATGAACACATAACTTTTCATTACACTGCCTTAAAAACCTTTCTAAAAAAAGTATAAAAAATATGATGATATTTTAATGAGTGAGCAAATTTGATGAAAAATTTAATGTGGCATGTATGACAAGTATCAATTTCAAAAGTGTCACATTTTCATCAAATTTTATCACTCTGTAGAGACACATTATACTATCGATTATTTTTAGAGGCTTTTCTTTTTTGTCTAAATTTTTCCCATTCTTTCTACTCTCTCTCTCACACATAATGAATTTAATCTTCATTCGAATAAGCATTTTCAACAAATAATTATAATAAAGATAATAACCTGGACAAAATATTTATGATGATGATGAATTTGAAATTAAGACGAGAGAGAAAGAAATTTCTCAACCAAATAATGCTAAAATTAAAGAAATGAAAAATTGTATGCCAAAATAATAATAATAAAAATGATAATCAAGAATTCATAATTTAAGAAAGAGAGTAAAGAAGAAAAATAAAGAAAATTTGAGATGGATTAAAGCTGACAGTTTCAGTTTTCATATCCTTTCATATGTGTAGGATGAATTTCAATCTTGATAAAATTCTTACAAATAACGGAAATTTAAAATTCAAATGAGAAGAAGAAGAAGAAAAGTTGAAGATGGTAATTTAATTTATTGTTTGCATACGCAATTAAATTTCTCAAGACTTCTTCTTCTCTGTTGCTCATGAAAACTTTCGTTATTTTATAAAATTAAGAAATGATAGTGAAAAATTCTTATGGATAGCTTTACAGACAATTTCTAATTTTATTTGAGATCTCATACTTACTAATGAAAAATTATAAAATGCAATAAAAAGGAATTTGATGGATAGAAATGAAATCTTTTTATCTTCTTGTAAGACGTTTTTTGATTCCACATGTGGAATAAAATAAATTAAAATTTAAACAATAAAATGAAAATATTGAGATAAAACTCCTTCGATGATTATCAAAATTGTAACAACAAAACTAACTCAAAAATTTCCTGTGTCATGATTTTTTTCTCTTCATCATTTAGTAATTAATAACATTAAAAATGAGCAAAAACATTAATAATAATTGAAAATGTTAAGTAAAGCATTATGATATTATCTGATAAAAATTATTATATAACAAAAACGTGTTTTTTGAAATTCTTAAAAGTGAAAAATAAAAATGCTAAACTATTCTTTCAACTTAAAAATTGTCTTTTTATCATCTCGCTTTCATGAAATGAGTTCTTTTGTGTTTTTATCACATGCAATTGAAAACCTAATTGAGAGAACTACTTAAATAAGTTATTGAAGTAATAATAAATTATTTATTATATCAGATTACACTTTTCACCTATATTTGCACGCGATTTAGAAACCTATTGAGATTTATTGAAAATGTTATACTGAAAAGTTAACCGTCTACCGTCTTCCCTCGAACATAAGAGATACCTCTTGTATTCAAATAGAAGAGACGGGGTTTCTTATATTCGAATAAAAGAGACATCTTCTATATTCGAATTAACTTTAAATTTTTTTAAATTTCAAAAGAGTGAAAAATTTTGAGTTTTTATCTGATTTTTCATTAATAAACGGAATAATTAAGTATTTTTAACGTATTTTTCAAAAATGTCTCTTATATTAAGAGTCTCTTATATTAGAGACAAAAATTAAAATTTTTTAAAAATTCAAAATTTTGTCAAATTCGAATGCAAGTGGCATCTCTTATGTTCGAGGGAAGACGGTAGTGCTTAAAATTGGATGTAAATCAATAAGGTTGCATTAAAATTTCTTTTTAAAGAATTCTTTTTCATTTTTTTTGACGATTTATTCTTGCTTTCTTAAGCTTTTTATATAAAATTCCACAATTTTAAAATGTCAAGTAGAAATTATAATATCCCTGAAAAAAAACGAAAAATTTGAAAACTGCTAGAAAATTTGTAAGTTAAAAGCGCTTTTGAATTAAAATACCAGTAAACTCTGTAAATTAATAATTATTACAGCATCATAATAACTAAAACCAATATATTTGAGTGTAAATGTTTATTTATAGCTTTAATCTTCATGATTCATTGACTTATTTAAAAGAAATTCGAAAAATTCAAAAAAGTGCTATAAAACTGCAAAGCTCTTAAAATTATAAATTTCGACAAAAAACAACTCATCAAGTTTTCTGTCAAATTTAAAAAAATCTTTTTTGTCGAAAATAAATACAATAAATAATCAATATGAATATATTTAGATTAGCCGGTGATTTGTCGCACTTATTAGCCATAATTATATTGCTCCTTAAAATATGGAAAACGAGGTCTTGTGCAGGTAAAATGTCGGCATTAAATTTTCAGACATCAGAAAATAAAGTTCCGAAATGTGCATTTGATAAGTGTGTGCTCTATATATAATAATTTTAAATGAATAGACAACAATTAAATAATTAAAGTGAATAGAGATTTAATTTATATATGATTTAGAATGAATATGAATTGTCTTCCGATAAAATTCAGTGATAAAGAAAAATGAATGAAATAAAGAAGAAATACAATTAACTGACTCATATTATCAGCATTTTTTGGCACAATTTCATTTAAGACAGTAATCAATCTCTAGCAAAAGTTGTAATGATCAGAAAGCGTTGAAAAGAATATTCTCAATAATTACTAATCAATCCAGACGCAAGCAAACTCGAAAAACAACGACGTGGCTTATCATGAAAATGCTAATGCTCTTACACTTGATATTGGACAATATGCATAAAACATTCAATTAATATCTTCACAAAATATCTTTATAATTCTATTTTTAGGAATTTCCGGCAAATCACAAATATTATTCGCAATAGTTTATTTTAGTCGTTATTTGGATCTTTTTACGACATTCATCAGTCTTTACAACACCTTTATGAAAGTGGTGTTTATTGGTTCTTCACTTGGAACGTTGTACTTGATGTACGGCAAATTTCGTGCTACATATGATCACAATCACGATTCATTCCGAATTGAATTCTTGCTCGTTCCTTGTGTTCTTCTCGGATTGCTCATCAATCATGATTTTACAGTTCTTGAAGTAATTTAAAGTTTCATTTTCCGATTTTATAAGTCATTAAATAACATTTTGATCTTTTAAGGTATTATGGACATTCTCAATTTATTTGGAATCGGTAGCAATTTTACCTCAACTCTTCCTTGTTAGTAAGACAGGAGAAGCGGAAAGTATTACAAGCCATTATCTTTTTGCACTTGGATCATATCGTGCATTGTATATTCTTAATTGGGTATGAATGTTATTAAAACTTATCTATTAAATTATTGAAATTTTTATATAATCTATTCTTAATAGATTTACCGATACATTGTCGAAAGTCATTATGATTTGATTGCGATTGTAGCTGGTATTGTTCAGACAATTTTGTATTGCGATTTCTTCTATTTGTATATAACGAAAGGTATGCAAAAATTATTATAGATATTTAATTTTTTTCCTAATTTGAATTCTTCTTTTTGCAGTGTTGAAAGGAAAAAAACTTCAATTACCAGCCTAGATTAAGCAGAATGAATTCATATTATTATTACAATTATTATATATTAAAAAATTGAAAATTCCTAATTTGTACAATGCTGCATGGATGTCATTTAGTATCATTTATTTGAAAATACAAAATTCATTCGTGCACAATTCAACTTTATGGGGATTAAAAATTGTTTCTCTTTTTTTTGATCACACAACGCATACATTTCATATGAATTTCAAACATCCTTTGACATGATAATAAACTCCTCTCCAAAAAAATAAAAGGTTAATACGTTTTTTATAAATTAAATATAAGTTACATACACGACTATAGCATGATAATATTTAAATAAAAAGTATGATAATTCTGCTGCTCCTTCCTTCCATTTTCTCGTCAATCAAAAACAATTACCTAATTATGCTACTAAAGATTAAAACTTACTTAAAAAATGCAATAATAAAATATGTAACGCAAAAAGGGGATTTTATTGCCACAGAATTTGTATGAAAATAATTGTCAGTTTAACGATGGCTAGTATCTTTAGAACATTTATTGATTCTTCTTTATGTTATTCAAATTTCTTGTAATTTAATAAATTTTTTTATAGAGCATTTGAAAAACAAAAATAATTTAATTTTAGTAAATGAATAAAAAGGATTAAAAGTTAAATGAAATAGAGTTCCATAAACTTTTTTCTTTCAGAATCTTTTGTTTATTTTTTAATATACTTTTTTATATGTTGCACTTTGATCATTGTATGATAATATAAATGACCTATTTATATTATAAATAAATAGTAATTTTTTATATATTTTCTATATTCTCATTAAACCATAAATGATTTTTTTCTAATTTATGTTTCCAATATTTTGCCAATTCTTTATAACTTTTATTTGTTCCACCTAAATCAATTGGCAAATGATCACTTGCTTTAAATTCTGGATTTTCACGTGTAACTAAAATTCTCTCTTGTAACTTTTGTGGCATGAATTTTTTGAAAATATCTAAAACAATATTGATGCCACGATGTGCATTGACAAAATGCAATTGTTGAATTCTCGTTGGATAAGAATCCATTAAATAAACTGCTCTCTTAATTATTATAGGTGTCATCTGTAATGCATGATAAAGCGTGATATTTTTCATATCGAAAATAGCACGAATCCCGTAAATTGAAATTGTCTCGTCATTAAATGTCAACCAATCAAGTACCATTAAGCTTGTTTTCATCACATCATTTTGAAGATGAATTTTTGGATTATGAGCTCCAATTCTTAATATAACAATTTGTTGTTTTAATTCGTTCTTCTCTATAACGGGCAAAAAAATTCCAATTTTAAGCAGTTCATTAATTTTTGTCAAGAATGGATCGCGATTAATAAACCATTCATTAATCTCCAATCGATGTATATAAAAGCTTAAAGCAAGAGAAAAAGTTATTCATAAATTGTATTAATTCCAAAAATCATTTTTCAAGTGGTTTTGTGTTAAGATAAAAAAGTAACTTTTTTGATAGGCTACTTAGGTACCAAATTACTTTTTATAATTAATCAAAGTATTAAAAAACGTGTTACAAATGAACAAAGAAAAACACTTGCATGCTGTTACTACAGCTGTTATTTTTCTCTCTTATCATTTATTCCCTTCTATTACTCACCTTCTAATTTTCTTTTTTACTCGCTCAATTCTAAATTTATTTGATCGCAAAAAGTATATTAGAATTCTATCGGTAATTATAACATTTTTCAGTTCTGTATCTTCATTAATAAATTCTCTAATCTCTCGTATGCCTTCTATTAAAGCTTCTTTTGTCTCACCAAGATGCTGAAATGCGTACATTTTTGTTAAATTATCAATTGACATTTTTTTTATAAAAATATATTTTATTTATTGCGTGTATTTTATTAAACTGTTCATTTTACACTGAGAAAAAAGAGTTGATTTTAAATTAAATATGTAATATAAATTTACGCTCGTGAGATAAGTTTCAAGAGAGTAAGCAAGTATGAGAGAATGTAAACAGGTAGATTTTTTAATTATATATGTCACATGTGCTTATAGTTGATGATTTTTTAATTATTTTCGATAATCGATTCTTACTGAAATCTTAATTTTCTTTTCATTCTTTTTCCCATTTTCCAAAACTCTTGCATACACATTCTTCTTCCACGCGTCAATTGATAATGATTTTTGATTCTGAATGGTTGAAGAACAAACAAAAATAGTCGAAGATGCAACCGAATGGTCATCGTCATCCGAATCATACATGACAATTTTTTCATTAGATGCCAATAACTAAATTATATTAAAAGATCATATAAATATTTAGTAATACTCATAATATTACATAATTAAATACTTTTTTATCGACTTCTTTTGATGATTTCTGCTGAGTCAAAATACTTCTTAACTCTGCATTTTCTGATTTCAATGTATTGAATTGTTTTACTAAATGCTCTTTCTCAAACTCTCTTCTACCGACAGTTTTCTGTAAGTTTATTATCTCGTTTTTGAGTTCATTTACTTGAGTATTGTATTTGTTATATAATTTGCGAAGAATTTCATCTGAAGTTAAATCTCGAATATTTAACTATTTAAAGAAATATTATATTTATCAATGAAAATGTAAATTTTAAAAATGATAATACTTGCTTGATTGATAATTGACTGGATTTGCTGTTGAATGTATAAGCTTTTCAATTCATCAGATTTCTTCATTAAATTTTCTTCTAAAGCTTTTATTTGTTTTATAAAATTTTTTGATTCAATATATTTTTCCTTTGCTGTTTCTTTAAGTATTTTGTTTTCTAAATTTAATAAATAAATTTCTTTATCCATCTTTATGAAAATAGAATGCAATATACACAAATTTCATCAAGTTGTAGCCAATTAAATCCGACAAAAGCAAATCTTGTTTGTATTAGTGAACAACAATAAATAAAAATTATCAAAATCATTTTAAATATTAATTCTGTACATTCGAATAGTAGATTTAGATTATTTTTATTATAAAAAAAAGTGTTAGAAGAGTTCTATAACAGTATGCTAATCAAAATAGATCTATTTTAATCCCGAGCAGCACAGCGCGCACTGTCGTGCGATATACACAAATTTCATCAAGTTGTAGCCAATTAAATCCGACAAAAGCAAATCGTGGAATTGGAAATTGTTTGTATTAGTTTATTTTTATTGTTTAAAAAAATGTTTCGTGATATAAAAATTTTCAATTTACCACGTAAGTATTGAACAACAAATAAAAATTATCAAAATCGAAATAAAAAGGTAAGAAAATTTTGATATAATTTTAAATTTTTCTTTTTCTATTAATTCTGATTTTATTTGATTGGTAAGTTAATTGTGATATTGTGTATTTTAAATTTTAATGTACATTCGAATAGTAGATTTAGATTATTTTTATTATAAAAAAAAGAATAATAATATGTAAAGCACAAATAGAAGAGCATTTTAATTTTTCATAAATAAAGAAGAGTATAGTCGGTCGCTACATAAATTTTTTTAAGTAATTCTTGCTAATCAAGCTATACGCCTTGTCGTCGCCTTGAAATGATCTATTTTAGGGGATTTGTTTTATTATTCTTAGTGAAGTTGAAAATTTTGCGGTAAACCTTGTATAAAAAAATTATTTGATAGAATCTTTATATTTGCTTAATTTTTTTAAATTTCAACATTAAAATTTATAATAAAATTCCTAATATTTCCCGATGCGTTCAACTTTTGTTTATTTCTGGTCCCAATTATCGACGTTCTTCAAGTGTTTCCAAAAGCACTTTAAAATATTTAAGAAAATAATAAGATATATAATAAATTACAACTATCTAATGCTTACAAATGATTCTTTATACATTCTTAAAAATGGTGAGTCTCCATCTTGAGGTAAATCGTCATCATCGTTATAACTTGGTTCATATAAAGGTGGTGACTCCATTGTTTTGTCATCATTTTGGTTCATTTTCATAATAACATCATTATCATTTATTTGATTAGAATTAAAACTTATTTTCTCTTCTAAGTGCTCAACACTCTTTTCAGATTTTAATGAATTATCATCGACTTGTGTTTCTTTATTATTCTTACAAACTGAAAGCTTTTGTTGAGCTAAAATCAATGCATTTGATTTCTTTTCCAACTCTGATTGAAGTGTATGAAATTGATTTGTAAATTGCTTTGTAAGCGCATCAATTCGCTTAAGTAAAATTTCCTTGTCTAACTCTTTCTGAATGCATGCATCTTCTAAAATTTTCTTCTCGTGTTCTAGTTGCTTTATGAGAGTATTATAATTGTTAACTAGAATATTATTTGTTTCAAATAGCTCACGATATGCGTTATTTGATGAATATTGAGTGCTTAACTATTAAATGAAAAGCAAAATTAGAATAAAATGATAATCATTTAAACAATTTTTTAAAAAACTTACTTGTTTAATGATTGGCTGTTTTTGCTGAAGTTGAGCTTTTAAAATTCTATTTTCCTTTTCTAATTCCTTTATACGTCTATTCGAAACTTCTATCGTTTCTTTTAACTCAAGATTCTGTTTTACAATATCATCATTTTTATTTTGATTTATTCTTTTACTTTTTCTAGACATTTTGCCTAAAATTTGGATCCAAATAAAAAATCCAAAAAAAATTTTATCATACTTTAAAAATACGTTATTTTTAAAAATTTAGTCCTATATGCAACTTGAGTTGCATATTTTCAAGGTAAAAAAATTGCATAGTCTCAAAAATTGTAATGTACGTCTGATTGTAGAGAGAATAAAGTAAATTAAACACACTTATCAATTTAGTTTAGATTTGGCTTTTGAGATTGAAGATTGTGAAAGCAACTGAAAATTTATTTTTTAAATGTCGCGAAATTGGGTAAAAATTAAGATTTCTGATTATGCTAGACTGAGTGTCAATCCTTTGCGTAAAATTACACAAGAACAAAAGGTTGAGCCAAATCCTTTAAAAAGGTCAATAACTTTACAACTTGGTGATCCCACAATTTTCGGTAAGCGAGAAAAAAAGAGAGTTGATAATTTAACTCATTAAAAAAATTCTCAATGATTAAAAATCTTTTTAGGAAATTTTCCCCCTCCAATTTCACTGATTAACGCACTCAATAATGCTGTACATAGGGATAAATTTCCTTACAACTTGAGTTATGGAAAATATGAGAGTCGTAAAGCAGTTGCAGAATATTCAAAGCATCAAGGTTTAGTGACAGCTGATGACGTCATTTTAGCAAGTGGTTGTAGTCATGCTATGGAAATGTGTGTTTTAACATTGACTGCATCTGGAGAGAATGTTTTAATACCAAAGCCATGTTATAATTATAAAACATGGCTCGATGGTGTGAAAATTGAAACTAGAGCATATAATTTAAATCCTGAACAAAGTTGGAACATTGATTTAAAAGATATGGAATCCTTAATTGATGAAAAAACTCGTTGTATAATTGTTAATAATCCAGGAAATCCATGTGGAAATGTTTTTAGTAAAGACCATATTATAGATCTTTTAGCTTTGGCTGAGAAACATAAACTTCCTATTGTTGCTGATGAAATTTATGAGCATTTCGTTTTTCCTGGTATTGAATATCATTCAATTAGCTCTCTATCAAAAACTGTCCCAATTTTAACATGCTCTGGATTATCGAAAAGATTTCTTGTTCCTGGCATTAGAATGGGCTGGATAATCATTCATGATCGTAATGATTCACTGAGTGAAGTGAAACAAGGATTGCGAAATGTTTCTGCAAGAATATTGGGACCTAATTCAACAGTTCAATATGCATTACCTGAAATTTTACAAAATACTCAACAACAATTCTTTGTTAATAAAATGATGAAAATTGGTAAGAATTATCAAAGCACCACATTTTTTAGCTCATGAAATTTTTCTTTAGCTTGCAATGCTGAACTTGCTTATGGCTTACTAAATCAAATACCTGGTTTGAAACCAATCAAACCACGTGGATCAATGTAAATGATGATTTAAAACTCTTAAATTTTTTACTTATCTTTTAATTAAAATTTTAGGTATATGATGATAAAAATTGAACTGGAGAAATTTCCTGAATTTAAGAGTTGTATGGAATTCACTCAACAATTAATAAGAGAGCAAAGTGTGCTTGTTTTTCCTTCTTATCCTTGCTTCAATTATCCTGGTTTCATGAGAATTGTTTTAACTGTAACTAACGACATGATTGAAGAAGCTTGTGCAAGAATTAAAGAATTTTGTGAGACACATGTTGTCAATTAGTAAAATTTTATTTCAATAACATTTGTCACAGACCTTTAAATTTGTTCCAATAAAGTACTAATGGTAGTAAATTGTCTCTTTTTCCAATACTTTTATCAGTCAAATTAAAATTTACTTTCCTTAGCTTCTCAAGAAATCTTTTAGTTGACACCATTGGCAAAAATAAAATTTTAGCTTCTTTTGGAACTTTTGACATCAAAGCTATAGATTTTTCTAAATGTTGATGAGCAAGTGTTGCAACATCAAAAACTGTGTTTTCTACTGCTTTATCATTTTCTTTACTTCGATAAAATCTCTCTTGTGATATTCCATGTTTGATTAACAATTCTTGAGGAATGGGTAAATGTTGATAACTTCTTAATGAATAAATTGATCGTAATAAATTTGATATTCCTTGTGCTTTACCCAAATGAGATGCTGCATGGTCAGCATTGACATTTTTACAATCAAGTGTCTCTAATAAGAGATAATTAAGAGAACTCACTGTCTCTTCTGCATATTGCTCCATCTGTTTCATTGTAACAAAATTTAAATTAGCAGCCTTTCTTGCATTTATTAATCTATCAAAGTTTCTCTTTGTTAAACTAGATTGTTGCATAATAAAACCTAATTCTTCTACAACTGGATGTTTTGGCAATGATATATTTTGAGATTTTTTGTTATTGAATAATTTTTTTATTGCATCTTCCCAAAATTTGAGTCGCATTAAAGCAATTTTATTATCTGACACAACTGATGGTATTCTGGCAAGTTCAACATTTAGAGCTCTCAAAGCGAATGCGTTTCTCCTTTTCTCCTCATTTCCAATCAATAGTGTACACAAAAAATTCTCATAATCGAATTTCCTAAAAAAATAAATATTAAAAATTACATTTCTCAATAAATTAACTAATGATTTACTTACTTTACATTATTTGCACAATAAAGAGCATTTGAAATTTCACTTTTTGGTTTAACTGAGAAGCATCTCTTGCTTAAAACTATTAAATTTATTAAATTTTTACTTTTTAACATTTTCTAAATAATTTTTTAGCATTTCTGTAAACAAAATTTCACTTTGTCTTTCAAATGCGTCAATAATTCACAAAAAATTTTTCAATGTTTTGAATTATTCAAATATTTTATTTCTGTTAAAAATAAAACTTTATTTCTTTCTTAAATTACACTTCATTAACATCATCTTTTTCATTTATAAATGGATTTCTGTCTTCATAACTAATTTTTGGCACAAATCCGCTTTCTTTATCAGCAACATACTCTACTCTCATAATTCTTCCATTTGGTAATAAAACAGAATAAAATCCTTTTACTACTTCGTCATTTTCATCTTTACTTTCTTCTTTTTCAATATAGAGTTCTTTTTCATCATCTTTTATTATGTATTTATAATGATATGGCATTGGTAATCCACTGCTTGCATTTGAATTTTCACTACTGTCTTGCTGAGCATTGATTAGAATAATGCAGATAAAAATGTGGAAGAGAATTAACTTCATATTGAACACACACGTGACTTACAGCTTAAAAGTTTACAATCCAATAGAAGCTTAAAATTAAAATCTCTCAGTTTTTATATGAACATGTAAATGAACTACCTAAAATCTGATTTTTATCAGTCTTAAAACCGACCTTGAAAATTTTAATTTTTGCTGCACTTTACTAATGAAAGAAAAAAAATTTAATTAGTCCTTGAGTGAACATAACCGGAAATTTCTCAATTTTAAATGATTTTAAATGCTCAAACTCATACAAAACTATAATTATCAATTAACCAATAACGAAGAATGTGCGAAAAATGCAAGAAATAATTTATTCAACTTCAATTAAAATACTAACATACACAAAAAATAATGAAGAAATAAAAAATTATTCTCATCATTATGAAATCTCATTTTTTTATCGACTGACGGGAAGGCAGATGGAAGTTTATGTTGTGGAATTGCTTTTTCTATAAAATTTCTTTGCTTTACTTCGCATAGAGCGATAATTGAAATGTTTACTAAAGTCAGTTAGTGTTAACGAAATTTTATGTCTTTTTCTTAATGTTGCATAGAGATTGACATCGGGTGAAAAAGTTCTCGATGATGTTGAATTTTCTTCACTGGACGTTGACTGTTTGAAAATATCAAAAATGTTAATTCGTGGTAATTTCTTCCATATTAGAGTTCTTGATTTTTTTGTTGTCGTCGTTGGAATATCAATCTGAAATTTCATTCTTTAAATTTTCTCTTTTATAGAACACAAAATGATTAGTTATTCAAAACGATGCAATTGAGACAAAAAATGTGTGAATTGATTGTTAAAGAAGTTTATACAACGGTGCTAATGTACAATGAAATTCACATGAAGAAAAGAGAAAGTAGAGGTTATTAGTTGGGAAAAATATTTTTATTTAATTAACATTCTAAGTTTTTTTTATATAAAATCACAAACATTTCATCTATTAATTTCTTGTTAGTGTCACACAAAAATATAGAGAAGAAAAGTAATAGATTTGCTAATTTGCCCTTACCAGTTCATATATATTTGATTCGTCATTTTTTGAACTATTTTTAATCTCAATATCCTCGTAAATGTTTAAATTTTTTATTAAATTTGACATTTTTTCTTCATTTTCTTGCTTGACTTTTCTTAGTCTTTCTTGATATTTTTTAGTCAAATCAACTACAGAGTATTCTGGTAAATCTAGTGGTTCGGATGTTTTAATCCATTTTGTTTTGACATTTGGAATGACATAATCATCATTGCGACCATTTGGGTTTGTTTCAACTTCACTATATGTGTTTTCGATGTTCAATTTATTATTAAATCGACTCGAATCTACACTTGCATAATCACCAGTTGCAAATAGTGAATATTCCTCACCAAATGACATTGCTTGCTCTTGTTCTTCAATTCTATAAAATGAGAAAAATAATAAATTGTATTTTTATAGTTAAAAAGCTGTTTAGAAATTTTTTAAATTAGAACAAGTCGCAATAAATAAGTTTTATCTATTAAATTTCATCGCAACATTTTACACGACAAGAATAGTTGGATAGGGCAAGCGAATGAGAGAAAAAAAAGTTCTGCAGCAGCACTAAACAAAAGAGTAATTAAAATGACAATGAAGACCGACTTACCCAATTTCATTGGATGATGTTGTTCCGTTAGATTGCGTCAATTTTTCCGGGCGTTGACTTTCACTTTCTGAAAGAGTCACTATTGCCGATGCTGCTGCCGTTGCCACCGATGGAAACATCTTACTGATTCGATTCACTTCTCTCGACTGCTTCCTCGTACTATCGTTGTGTAATCGAAACTGATCTGGTTTCTCTAGAATATGATGCGTGTCATGTGCCACTTTCGTTCTATTGAAAGGTATAAATAGAACATTTTTTTGTTTAGCGATTAACCGACACATATGGATAAAATATAAAGGAATTTGAGAAAAAGAAAAAAAATGTGCGTGTTTATGGTTTTTTACATTTAATCTTCTTCACGTTCTATTTTTGGATAAAAAGATCTTTTAATTTGTATTTGGAGTTCAACTTACTCTTGATTATTCTCATCATTTCCATTAGGAAGAAAATTAATTTTTTTCGTTGTTCGAATGACGTCATTGTCGGTACAATTTTTGAGAATCTTGGCTGTTTGCGAAGCAATTGGTAATTTGGCTCGGTTACAATTTAACATATTCAACTCTAATAATATTCTTCCATTATGATTCACGATCCAATTTGACTTGGTGTTTTTTATGAAATTTTTACGACTATTATTATTATTTTGGTAATGTCTGACACAAACGTGTGTGTGTTTATTTGAACCTTGAAGATTTTCCCAACTATGATTTGTTGGATGTCTTTTAGAGTACCTTGATTGATGACGATTGTCAATTCCATTACTGAGATTTTGTTGTGATAGAAAATGCGAAGTAGTTGAAGAAGTAGAAGAAGATGATGATGTTGATAATGCTTTGTTCTTCTTTCCTATAAATTCCGTACTTACATCCCGTGTAAGGCACTCCAAAAGAGCAGTAATCCATTTTGAGCACGTCTTATTATCATCGCATCGCTAAATAAAATGAATCATCGTTAGCGACAGATCATAAATTGAGTTAATCATTGACAAACAATTTATTGCTTAGACATGAGAAACATATGACTTACAAATGTATAAAATGTGTTCAAATTTGATGCTATTGTGAAACGTGGTTCAAGTGATGGTAGCAAAACTGTTGTTCCAGGAATAATTAATATCACGTCTTTAAAAGACTTTAAATGTTCTTCATATTCCTCTTTTGAATTATAGCTCATTAATAAACTATTTTGGAGAACAAAAAAGAGCTTTGACCATCCACCAAACTAGGATAAAAAGATTAATAATTATGTTTAATGTTTTATCTTCTTTGAGATTTATTTGTTTAATGTTTACAAAAACATTCAAGAAATTCTCTTGGAAATTCCAGGATTAATAAACAAAATGCTAAAATAAAGATAGGCCAAAAATTTGCTCTTAACATTTAAAAATAAGAAAAAAGCAAATACGACAGATGAAATGAAATAAAATTTCATGCACAATAATGCATGAACTGAATGAGTGAGTAGTTGAATACATAATACTTAGATGTTTATACAGTGGTCATCTGACCTTATTAATAATGACTCTTCTTTTAACGTAATACTTTAAGTTTCAAAATTTATTTAAATAAAATAAAATTGCAATTCTCACTTACATTTCGTTTCTTTTTTAAATATCCGCTCATTCTGACACTCGATATCTGATTTTCAAGGTGATTATCATCATCTGGTGGTTTCAGTTGAACTTGATCGGAACATTGATTTAAATTTTGTTCCTCGGTACTACTAATAGTTATATTTGTAGAACGTGAAATTTTCTTTATAACAAATTTTTGCATTTTTTTATAATTTTTTTTGTCTTAGATTTTCACTCGCGTGTGCGCAGCATAATGAATTTTTAACAATACTAAATCTTTTTTCACTCATGCACAAATCACAATTCATCATATATGTTTTTGCGCTTCTTCACGATCTTTGTTTATAATAGCTGTAATAATTATACATACATCATGATGATGTTGGAACTAATTCATATATTGCAAGTTTCACACATTTTCAATTTTATGTACATCAGAATTTACCAAATATTGCTATTATTTACCACCTAATTAAGCACTCTAAAGTAGTACAATAAAAATACAAATTCAATTCAAATTAAATTGGCAAATATTAATTTTTTCACTATTATTTTGTTGAACGCGTGCACTTATTGAGACGCTTCGTAAAGAAATGAAGCAATTTTATTTTTCATGCGAGCAACAAGAATTGTGTAAAAAATTTTTGTTTCTCTTTTATTATTTTTGACTGTGAGCCGATGGGCCAAAATTCACCAAAAATTGTGTACATTGTTCACTTATATAATTATGACGTATAGTACAACTCATATACACACACACACTTATTATATTTATCTGACATGACGGCGGGAGTTGAAAAGAAAAAAAATTAGTAATAAATTTTAATTGATCAAGTGAAATAAAAATTTTTATAATTAGATCTTAATTCTCTCAAACTGTTTTCTTGGTTCAATTCAACAAAAGAATTTAATGCTATGGTAGGCGAGCGAGGGAGCTTTAATATTATTTGATGTTGACGCGAGAACTGTGTAACAACAACTAAATATAATGGAAAATGTTTTAGTCTCTTTTTGTGTTTGTTTTTACAAATACCTATATGTATTTCGCTCTCAATTTTATATCATGTTTATGTACTTACCTATCTTTGATATTTTTTACCTTTATTTTCTAGAAAATTTTAAGTTTGGATTTTCATAAATTAAAAATTCCAAAAATATCGGTTGTATGAAATTTAAAGTTTACCGGTTAATTTTGAATTTTTAAAATTAATGGTTGAAAAATTTGTTTTTAAAAATTGAGAAAATTTCAGGGAAAAATTTGTAGTTTTAAGTTATTAAATAATTCAAAACATTATAAGAAACATTGAAAAAATATTGCTAAGTCAAAACAATAATCCGAAAAATTTTAAAAGCTTGAATATTGGAAAATTAAAAAGTTTTAATAAAATGCGCTAAAAGTCATAAAAGTTTCAATAAATTTATATGAATATTGAGCATTGTCAGCACTTAGTCATCACAATGATAAACTCATAGAGCGCTTGAAAGTTAACGAACCGTATCATTTTGCACACATTTTTACCATTCTCTCTGTTTCTTTTAACTGGTGAAATGAAGAGTCGAAAGATTGATGATGAACTGAAATAAAATAAAACACATGCACTCGTAATGAACCAATAGTTTGAGTGTGTCTCTTTTTTATTCTATTCAAATCAATTTTTCTATATTTATTTTCACTTTTATTGTTTTTACAATATAATAATTATCAACTAGCAATCATCAATAAAAATTTTAATTACTTGATAAAATTTTATTATAATCGATAATTTAATTTATAGAAATGTCCAGTTTCTGGTTTCTCATTATTTCGCTCTTTTTAAAAGTTATCATATTTAAAATTGTCAATTTTTAAATACATTTAAGGTCGCTTCTCTTTCTTTTCTACTTGCTTATTTCCTAGCGATTTTCTTTATCACAAAAAAATTAAGTTTGCTCTATATATTTCACTATTAATCGTGATGATGACATAAAGACTCAATAATGAAGATGCAAAATTTAAAAAAAAGTTTCGAAAAAGGTCTTTTTCTCTTTGTATTAATAGCAAAAGAAAGATGAAAATTGAATAAGACAAAGAGAGACAGAGAAAGAAGTGAATTAAGTCATAAATCACATAATAAAATAAATAAGCTTAAGAAATACATTTTTTTATTTGCTGCTGCTTTTGGAAGAGACAATAGAGGATCATTATTTTGCATAATATCAAACTGATTTAGTTAATAAAAAAATATTCGATTCGTTAGAGGGAATGGAATAAAAAAATTTTTACTTTATATTCGAGTAGGAAGAACCAATTGCAACAACAACAATTTTTTTATCAGTCCTGTATTTTTTTAATAAGTAAATATATTTTAGTATTTTAATGTAGATATTGCTCAAGAGATGTAAAATATGTTTTTTTGTTTGCAAATTGATAAAAAATTAGCAAATCATTTGAGATATATTTTTACTTTTCCACTCGATTCTTTTTCATTTCATATTTTATTTATGTCTTTCTAATTGTCAATTAAATTCTTTATTTATTAAAGAAATTTAGAGAAAAATCGTATTGTAAATTAATAACAAAGAAATAAATTCAAATAAGTCGTGATTATTTTAAAATAATAGCAAAAAAAATTAAATATGTTTCAAGCTAAAAATCTTTTGTGTTTAAACAATTCAAGCTATTACTAAAATACTTATGTTCAGCAAACTCTAACTCTTCACTACATACATGAGTGTCAGTTAGGCTTTTGGAGCTTTCATGAGCTCGACTTAGTTTTGCTTTTGCTTGACTTTTTGTTACCACTTCCAAATGGGAAGAGTCTTCGTTTGCGTTTCTTATCGGCATCGTCAGTTCTTTCAGATGATGATGAGGCTGTAGATTGGTTGTCGTCATTGATCGAAGATAATTTATTATCGGTGATTGAATTGTATTTGTTTGTTGTGTTAATGAGAGCCGCTGTTGAAGGAAGAGTGGATCCAATGGACTCCAAGAAGCTTGGTTGGGTGCTATGCATGATGATGCTGTGAATAAATAAGATTTTAAGAGATTTACGTCCTAGACTTATTTTCAAAATTGATTAGGATTTAGTGAAAGTGAGTGCAAGTAAAAGTTTTCTTCTCATAGGCTTTTTTTTAAGTTACAATTTTTTTGATAGTTAATTTTTGTATTTTCAAAATTTACTGACATTTTTCTATATTTGAATGTCGCAAACATTTAATGAGGAGGAGGAAAAAGTAACATTAACTACAGGTGAGCGATATTACTTGATTGGAAGAGCATGCTGTTTGAATTTCATCATAAACTAAACGCATGCTGTCTAACGCATGAATCAGAGGGAGTGCAAAAAAATTTCATATATTTTATTCTTACAGAAAAATATAATAAATTGAATCTTGCTATTTTGTACCACTCATTCACGTTTAAAATACTACAATATACTATTAAGAACGCGGAACACATGTTTTATTGCATTTAAGAAATTTTTGTTTAACGTTTTTGTCTGCAAAGAATAGTTTCATATATCAGCGATATAAAAGAAAGAATTTGAAAATAATAGAATAAATCAACACTGTTCAATAAATTTTTTATTTCCTAATAACATATAAGGATATACTTGTGAACAAATTATAATTTTTTACCTACGTAAATTCAACTTTACAATAAAATTTTATTCTTTTTAATTGAGGTTCAATCGCGTGTTGATTTATTTTATAATATTATATTTAACAGAGAAAAATAAAGATTTTTGTAATGAAATCAAAAATTACAAAACAAAGATAGTTAAAAAAATTAAAAAATAATAAAAACTAAAAACTTACTTCTGGCTTGAATAATTCTTTCGTGGAGGAGGCATTGGAGCTTTTTGATTTGATTGCAATGGAAATGGTGGCAACGAAGTTTGCTTTTTAGCTCTTGATGGTGGCGGTGGAACAATGGCTCTATCTGAGCTCGATGAGATATTTGAGCGTGTCTCTTCATTTGATGTACTAGTACTAAATTAAGTATTTTTTATGTAATTAATATGAAAGATTTATGACTCGTGAAACTTTATTTGTCATTACCTCTCAAAAGAAGTACCCTGATGCATTATCAGAGGGAATGGTGCATTAGCAAGTGTTTGTCTGAATACATTTATCGTGTTCACAGATGTAGTTATTGGAACGAGTGAATTTGATGGAGCAGAAGTGGAAGAAGTCTGAGTAACGGAAGGTGCTGATGAAGGTAAATATGAGTTTGCATGTAAAGATGTCGGTGGCTCATCAAATGAAGAAGAACCGACAATAAAAGTAACAGATTCACGCTCGTCATCTTCACTGGAAGATTCTCGATGAAGATATTTGACATCAGTAAGAAAACCTTGAATTAAATTATCAAATTATTACTCAGACTATTATCGATGTTATTTCTTTTAGAAAACACGACAAAAAATCTAAAAATTATTTTAATTGTCGATGCAAAGCTCCAAATCATCACAGAAGAATTTAGAAAATAATAAAAATACTCACCAAAAAAGAAACAAAAATTTTTAAAACTTTAACATATTTCCATAAAAAATTTAATAATAACAATCAAATCATGCAATGAACATGGTGAAAAATGAATCCTTGTGAATCTATAAAAATTATAATGACTTTTTTCGGTTGTTTTTTGGATAAAAAAAGATAAATTTTATTTTGTGTCAACTCATAATTTTAAACATGATGTAAAAACGTAAAAATATCGCTTTATTATTTTTAAGTAAATTGTGTGTGATAAGTCAATCAACAAATTTTTTTGTTTGTAGAAATTAATCACAAAAATTTGCAGTGAAGTATAAATATGTTCAATTTTTATGTCATTTTCAAGTACGTTTTTTTCGAGATAAGTTTCTCTAAAGATTCTGTGTATACAATTTTTTTCAAGCTAAACGTTTACAAGAATTTTCATTGAAAAGCTCATATTATTTGACTAATGTTGTAATAGTGTGCGCTTAAAAGCAAAAGAATTAACGTAACGAGACTAATCGAACGTTGAAAGTATAATAATAAAAATTGATTTTAATAAAAACTAAACTAAACTGCATGATTTAATTGCTCTACATATACATGTATTATTAATTTTTTTATGAAAAGTGAAGAAGCTTCAAAAATATTGCTAGATTGAAATTATACTACTCATTTTTTTATTTTTATAAATGACTACGCGATGATTTTCAAGATACTTTATATGGAGCTAAAATTTGTGGATTTCACTAAAATTTTATGTTGGTTTGAATTCTTTTTTAATAAATGCATCTTTGTCAGTTAGCAAAAATTCTGTTATTTAAATTAAATAAAAATTAAAAATTCTGTGTGTTTTCATAAAAATAAAATAAAGCATTTCTGTGTGTATAGGTTAGTACCAAGAATAAAAAATAATAAATTAAAGGAAAAGAAGGTTTGATTTGCTCACGTGTAGTAATTATCGTGAGATGTATATGAATACATATGCATTCACTTTCAAGCGCATTCTTCAGATAGAGAAATTATAATTTTTTCAGCGCTCGATTAGTCAAGATGTTAAGAAAAATAAAAGACGGGAAAAATAAAGAATTGAGGAGAAATTTTTGTAAACGTTCATTCCATTAATAATTTTTTTTCACAATATTTTCTCTTATATATCTTATAAATTTAAAGGTTCTAGTTGATCAATTTCACTTAAATTAAGTAACATTTATTTGGACTACATTTTCTATTTTCATTCTTCAATTTTTTTATGTATCAAAAATTAAATTTTCTGAAGGACAAACGATACAGTAAAAATGAGGGATCGTATTAATTAATAAACAATGTACATGTCAATTATTTTTTAAAACAAGTTTAATGTCGTGATAGACATACATATTGATAACTCATTGATAGAATATTCTTGTATATTATACGTCATTCTGATGAGAACACGGAAAAGTTATCAAACTGGATGTTCTTACCTTGAATTGATTCATCATCAAGATCATCCTGACTGCTTGATATGCGTCCTGTAGAGAGAAGAATTGCAATTAATTAGTTTTTATAAAAAAAATTAGACGAAATTAAACGATTTTTCAAATTCAAAATATTTGATAATTTCATTTTACATGTTTTAAATAAAATTCTCACCTCTTGAGGATTTACTCGACGTTCCATTTGATCGATATAGCATATTTTCTAAATATGCAATTCCATTATTATTTACTATATTACATCCTAATATTGTTTCAATTTGTTTCCAACGATGAAGTCGTTCTTGAAGCTCATTTGTCACTTCACTCAATGCATTTCGTGCTTCAACAATTGTTCTGTCGACATCATCAATGCTATTTATTTGAGAAAAAATGTTATAATAATTAATAAATACAAGAAATTTCTCATATTTCACCTTTTTCCATGTGTTGACACGAAAGCTCCAACAAAACTTGATCTTTTCTTTCTAAGTTTTTCACATGCTTCACGTGCTTGTAGTAATTGACTTTCAGCTGCAATTCTTTTCTTTTGATGATTCTTTGTTTCAAGTTCATACGTCAATTGCAACCAATGCTGTAGACCTTGTGGTGGTGTCCAATGATGATCAAAAAGTTCAACTTCTGCCTTTGATAATTCATTTCTTAAAATTTCAATTTCTTGTTTAAGTTGTTGCAATTCCATTTCAGAACTGGAATTTTTTATTGGAGCTTCTTTCAATCGTCTTTCAAGATCCATTTTCTCTTTGCCAACATTCTCTTGTTCGATACGAGCACGTTCGAGTTCTGCTTGCATTTTTGAGAGTTCTTTCTCTGCTTTATGCAATTGTTCCATATCTCTGGCCATTCTCTTTAAATGACCTTTAGCATTCTTGTTTTGCTGATAAGCATACCAGCTTCCAATAATTGCAGTTAACAAGAGCGTTACCAAAACAATATCTTTCCATCTTGTTCCCGTTTCTAAAAGAAAAAATAAGGGTAAGCAAAATTGATATCAAATAAATATTGTAGAAATTTACCTCTTGGTGGTCCAAATAAAACTGCATCCATCGCTTTCAATGCAATCTTTTGCTTATGAATAGGATCTTTTATACCCAAAATATTGCTAACAAAATGAAGATTGTTGACAGCGAGTCTAGGAAGAACTTTTCCATCAATTTTATGTTTCTTGAATAAATTGACATATTGTGGAAGTTGAACACTTTGAATCAACCACTCGCAAGTTTGATCAAGTGTCCAATTGTGAACCTCACTTTTAAGCCAAGCTTCCCACAATTCTTTTACTGAGATATGCATATCGTCGTTAAAATGAAACGCTCGATGACGTTTCTCGTATCCACCTTCATATTTTAATTCTTCACGCAAAAACTGTAACGGAAAAAAATAATTAGTAATGAAATTTTGATAAAATAATCAACAGTCATACATCATCTGATTCTGACAAATCTATGTCACCATTATCATCATCGTCAAGTTGTCTATGCAGTGAACGTATTGCTTCTAATCCCAAATAATCGTTGTCATTGCAATCTAAATTTTCGGTATCACATGAACCGGAAGCTGCACCTGAAAAAAATAATAATCATTCATTAAATGTTAAATGTAATTTAATTTTACGCTTTATGATGAGGGGGAGAAAAGAAAATCTTTTTTTCAAGTGTTCGTTGAATTTAAAAATGTTTGTTTGTATTAGTCTTCAGCAAATTACTCAGCTGTACTTAATAACACATACAAATACAAGTTAGTGAGTAAGTGAGAAGAGTAGAAAAATAAAAATCATCTTTTATATCCATTTCTTTTGCTGTAATTATCCGACATAACAGTTTTTCCTAATTGCAATCCAATCATTCCACATACGTTCGTGCCAAAGAAAGCAGCTGCATTTAAGATTTTAGAGAAACTCTCTTAGAAAAATGACGGAAAATTTAATTTGGACGGTGAGTTTTTGCAAAAAAATTTTTTCGCTAAGTGAAATTTTTTGAAATCATCTTTAAACTTGATAAATTTCTTTTATTGTGAATCAATTTAGGTACAAAATGGTCAGCTCGATGAATTTGTTGCTGCATTTGAATCACAGGTAATGTATTATATTAGAATTTCGTTACATTTTAATTTGACCTTGGAAAATATAGATCAATTTTTTTTTATCTATATTTTAGAAATTTCCAGTAAATCAGGATATCAATGGACGTACCCTTTTGCATTATGCCGCCGATTACGGACAAAGTGAAGTAATCAGTTATTTGATCTCAAAAGGAGCCGATGTGAATGTGACTACAAATTAATAAATGAATTAAAACTACATTTAACTAATAAAAAACAAATTTCTTTCAGAAATTAGATAAACATGGAATATCAGCACTTTTAGCTGCTATTTGGGAAGGTCATACAAATTGTGTTAAAATATTGCTCAACAGTGTAAGAGTTATTTAGGATTGTACGTTTCAATTATTAATTTATTTATGTTCATTTTAGGGTGCATCAAAAAATGGTCATGCACCAGATGGAACGAGCTATTATGATGCGGCAGAGAAGGCAGAGATCAAAGCACTTTTGAGCACATAAGGAAATTATATATATAACAATAACGAAGCGCATTGCGATGAAACACATACATTATTTATACAATTATCAACAACAACAACACCTTATAAAGCGAGCAAGACGAAAACACTAATCAGTTTTTTGCATTTTTTCTTTAAGAAACACACATTTTAAATGATGAGTCATGTAATTTTTTTTGAACTGCTACAAATTGTTTTTCTTCGTTTTTTCACTGTTTCACACTTATCTGACATTACTAACTTATAAGAAAAGAGATGAAAATGTGAAAGTATTTCAAGTGATAAAATGTGTGTGGATTTTTTGATTGTATTTAAGATGTTTTTTTGTCAATTTGAATTGGAGCGAAGAAAATTTATGTATATCATGTAAGTGAAAGAGGAAACTATAATATCTACAAAAAAAAAAACATTTTACGAAAATTGATAATAACGAATGAAAGCTCAATAATAATAATGATAATTTTTAGAAAATGATTCGGATATTAGAGAATGACGAGAAAATGAAAATTTAAGAAATTAGTTGACTGTCTAAAACAATAATAAAATATTCTTTAAAATTCTTAACTTCCATTCGAGGATTTTATAATGCATTTAATAACACTCATTTTACAATCTATATTTAATTAATAAAAACACTTAATTTTATTCATTATTGCGAGACAATTTTAACGATTATAAAAGATATAAAATAACATCGAAGGATCAAAGAATGTCATACATGAAAATTAAAATTATATTTTAATAAATAATGAAATTATAATGTATTGACTTTAATATCATATGAAAGCACATGTGAAATGTCTCCATTATTTTCTTTTTTATTTAGACATGCATTACGTTGTAAGTGAGTAATTTTATTATTACAGTCAACAGGAACAATATACTAAATAGTGGCAATATACAATATAACGGGTAAAATTTTGTGATAAGTAATGAATATACATAAATATTTGCAGCTATTAAACAATGAATGAGATAAAGAAGCGTGCCATTATTTACATGAGATCTTTCTCTCAGCTTCGTAATTTTACGATCAAGATAAACTATGCAAATATTTTTTTTAAAAAACAAGACTCGATTCCGTTTAGAATTACTTCAGAATTCGCATCACTATTTTGGCGAACGCATTGTTATTTGCCTTAATTAGAAAATGCGAAATGCACTTGAATAAATGCACCTTTCCCATGTGACTGTTACTATTACACAAACTCGCAAGCTGATTGTCCTTCAAACTTATTTTTTTTTAAATCGTGCACCTTGCAATTTATTTCCGTTATATAGGAAAAAAGTAACCGGTTGGAAGAAAGATGAACGAATTTACGGAATGCTTTCTGAGAAAACTTGATAAATTTTTCATCATGATTTATTTTTTGTTTTTATCTTTACATTTTTAATTGTTAATTTTTGCTCATTAGTTTGAGATCTGCCAAAAAAAGTTATTTCGTAAATTAAAACAATATGAGAGTGAGAGAGGAAAGGGAAAACATCAAAAAGGATGAAATGAACACAAAAATATTTCAACTACACATGTTCTTTTATAAGTAATCTCCGACTGTTCACTTTTAGTCTACTCGTTTGCTTACTGACAAAAAAACCAATAAAAATTGTGTGAAATCACATTAAAAAGACATTTAATGTGAAAATACAAATTCCGTAATGTGTAAAGAGTTTAAAATATCAAGTTCATTACATATCCTTTCACACGATCATTACATGGTAAGTATTCTTTAGAAAAAAAACTAATACAATCTTTTGAAAAATTATAATATCCGCTATTCTTTTTTATGTTAAATAAATATCTTTTCTTAAAATTCATCAACACCAAATAAATGAAAAACATGTGATATGAAGAAAAGAATTTTGTATTTACTTAAACAATATGAAGTCACAAATTATTTTTTTTTCTTAAATTTAAACAGACAAGCAGGTATTGCTCATTGATGACGCACACCAGGGGGATATTAACTGCGGCAAATATGTTTAAGAAATTTTGCCAAATTTGCCATTTCAACAATAACAAATGTGTTTTATAAAATGTTGCGGGAAATTCAAATTTACATCTAAACTAAAATTTTGTGCTTATTTAGTCTTGTAGTTGTTAAAAAATCATCTATTGTTTTTTTTAAATATTTCTACTACTTTAAATTATATCATTAACAAAGAAAATAGAAAAAAACTAAAATAGAAAAAATTCTTTTGTTTACATCACATGTCACACACAACATTTGTGACTTTTGTCATTTTTGCCAAAATTTGCCAATTGTCGATTGTCGATTTTTTTGCCATTTGCCGCAGTGTTTATCCTCCTGACGCACACTTAGTGATTATTTTTGATAAAATAGGGTACAGTGTACTAGTAATTGTTATTACTGAATATGTAGCACGAAAATCTGTCATCGCAAGTCGTATATAAATTATTTCGGCTTTTCTTTTTTCAATGCTCTTTTTTCATACACATTTATGTGTATCTATCTATACAAAACTACTACTATGATACAACAAAAAATCTCATTCAATTAATAAAATTTATAATAATTAAGTCAAACTGTCTCTTAGAATTCTCTCCATATCTCTCACTCTATTGCAATAACTATAGTTTTATTATCACCCCATTGCTTGTGATTTGATGAGATGTTGTCGCCATTTGAGGGCAATTAATTTTTATTATTTTCAATGTCATGTTTAATTCATGCTCTTTTTTGTTACTGCGGTTCTCTATACATCAAAATTTATTTAGATCTAAGGTGATGATCATTACTCGAGTTTATTTTCGCATATTATTCTTATTATTATTCAAACCACTATGAAAAATGATCATGAGAAGAAAAAGAGAGAATTAAACACCATCACCACCTGTTATTCAATTGTTGTGTGTATAAAATTATTTTACAGCTGAAACTGATATACTTAAACATCAACCAGCAAGAGAAAGAAAGAGTAAGAGCGTGTTATTTAGAGTTTATTCGATAGATAAAAAATCTTAAAATCTCTTCAACGAGATCATCGTCATCGTTTCTCGCATTAGAGCAAAAAATTCTTTTCTTCTTCTTCTTCGTTTTCATCCTCTTCGTACTTTACAACAAATAAATTTTTTGAATTGAGAAATTAGAGAGAATTAAAAAAAATTTTTACTCACTTCCAAATTCATTGTTTCCTATTGCCTCAGACATTGTTTGGGAAATCACTTGATAAGAACTACGTTTTTGCAAACTATTTGCTGTAGTGGCTCCTGATCCACTTCCACTAATTGGAACCTTCTTTATATGATTTGTGTAACTTTCGGCTTTGCTTTCAATACATAGCACTTCACCAATCGTCAAAAGAGTAGACGTCAAATATATTGCATATAAACAATTAATTATCTTTATTTGTGGCACTTTACAACTTATGAGATACATTATTATTTCTTTTTCTTTTTTTATTTTCGATCGTTTCACTTTTAATCAGAACTTCAATATTTACTTTTTTTTCTCTCTCTCTCTCGCGTTAATTAATTGCGGACTCGAGATTGAACAAACACAAAAAAACTTTTTTATTATATTAGGTATATATATCTTAAAATTAATTGAAGAAAAAAATGACGATTCACTTGGTTTTCAATAAAATATATTTCAATTGCTCGCCATTAACATTTAACAACATCGAAACAAACTAAAATGATAATGAAAGCACTTGTGCGTATTTCCCACTTGCTTTTACGACATTTTCAAATGATTTAAGACTGTAAAAACAATTTTAGATTTGATCACTATTTTTCATTCTCTCTCTCTTTCTCGTTCGAATGTCGATGGATATACATCATCAAATTTTATTTTCTGTTGAACACTTTATGCGTCGAAAATGCATTCATAAATTATTTTAGATTAATGAATGAAACAAAAATTGATGTCTTACTAAAATAACTATTATATATGAATGTCTTTCATTCATTGCACAATTTTCAGAAATCATTCTGTACTTTTTAAAATACATCGAAAGAAAAAAATTCCGATTTGTCCACGAAAAAACGAATTTATAAAATTTAAATAATTCATCATCAACACGAATCAAAACAAAGTCGATTAAAACTGAGTTGTAATTTCTCGAGTAATTTCTAGATTTTTAAGAGAAATATTTAATTAGAAACAATGTCAGATCAGTATGAACAACAATTTGCATATGATTTTGCAGAATATCAACAAAATTTAGGTAAATTTATGCTACAATTAATGAAAAATAATCAATAATTTAATTTCATCATTGTTTATAGATTTTCAAAATTTTGATAATTCGCAATATAGCAATTATGCATACTCGCCTTCGCCTTCCGATTATCTTTCACCTAATCCAACACAATATCAACCAAATATTTTTACACCCGCATTCGATCAAAGTGCTTCATCAGCAGCAAGACATGAATTTTTCTACAAAGATCATCCAGTCACAAATCAATTTGAAGATGAACCACCATTACTTGAAGAACTTAAAATTTATCCAGCTCGAATAATGGAAAAGTCAATGGCTGTGTTAAATCCATTTAAAGGAAAAGGAGGAATTACTGATGATGCAGAGTATTTATTTAAAGAAAATGATCTCGCAGGACCAGTTGCATTTTATTTAGCATTAGCATTCTGCTTATTCATCTCAGACACTCGCAAAGATGTATTTGGCTATGTTTATGGACTTTCACTTATTTCCGTGATATTTATGTACATTCTACTTCAATTAATGTGTACAACAGTAAACGAGTCCAACAATTATATAACGTTATCAAGTGTTGCATCAATACTAGGCTATAGCGTTCTGCCGTTAGTATGGCTCAGTTTCATAGGAATATTCTTTTCACTCAACAACAAAACTGGAGTGATGCTTGCATCCAGTGCAGTTTTTCTAAGTACATCGGCCTCATCTCGAATATTTTGTCTAATGACGAATGATTTAAACCAAAGATATCTTATCGCTTATCCGTGTGCATTAGTTTATGTCATTTTTGCACTTCTCGTACTTTTTTAAAAATGCCACGACATTAATAAATTTGCAAAACAAGTATTATTTATTTACTCATTCAAAAAAATTTATTTCATTTATTTATTTTATCAATTATTCTTCTCAAGTTACTTTTTCATTTTACTTATGTTGTTTTTTTATAAAGATAAAATAAACTGAACATGTTTTTACAATAACTCAGTACCATTATGTCTTACTATTATTTTAAATAAACGAAAGAAAAGGGAGTGATAAACAAAATGAAAGAAAGACACATCATGTCGATACATGTAGATGTTATAGATGGTAAAGTGTCAGAAAATTAATTTTTTTAAAAAGTGGATACTAAATACCTAGTAATAGTTAATTCGGGAATCTGATTCAAGCACACACACATGATGTAGAAAAGATTACTATTGAAGCGCCATCATTATCTACATACGTCCATAACGAATGTTAGAATGCATTTGACTCGGTTTCTTTTCAGAAAAGAATGATCTCAAAACAATAACCGTTGTAATAGCAATAATAAGAATAAGAGATGTTTCAATTATACTGAAATAAAGAACTCTTTCATTGAGATCTTCAGCTCTCTTTCTTCCTTGTGCTTCACGCAGCCTATGATGCGTTTGAAAATCTAAAATTGCGTTGAGACTCTTGTGAATTTCTTGAGCTGTAGACTCCATTTGCGTTAAGACAGTTGCATGTTCATCTACACCCTAATAAAAGAAATTTTAAATTTAGATGTGAACTTATAAATAGTGAAGAAATACAAAAAATCTTTACCGGAAGAGGATTTTCATCAGATAAGCTAAAATCCATATAAATTAATTTATGAGAAAATGTTGAAAATTCATTACTAAAACATGCTGCATATACACCAGTTTGCTAAAAGAGATAAGAAACTTTACCTATTTATTTGTTTGTAAGAATAAAAGGAAAACTTACAGCTGCTGTAAACTGATGAGAGTCAAATTGTGATTTAATTTGTTTATAGAGGATTTCTTTTGTAGGCGATAACAGCTCAACATCAACATCATATTGACCACCAGTAATCACCTAAAGAATTTTTTAATATAGCTCATCGTCAGCACAAATTTAGAAAATAAAAAAAATATTTTTTTTCACCCACTTGATATTCAAGAATTGCGGTCTTATTTTTTTCTATATCTTGATAGTAACACTGTTTATCATTATCTGGCAATTCGAAAGTTAATTCTACTGAATTAATTAAGTCCATTAACGATACAAGTATCGAAATATTTAATAATATTGAAAAATTCATTTTGCTATGTAGTTTACAGAAAATTTTGTTTTGACGTGTACACAGAAATTATCCAATTCCAAAGCTTTGCATCCCCCTGTCTTCAAAGTTGTTTGCCCATTGTTTGTTGTGCATTTCTTTGGATACATTCTAATTATTTTATAAAAGTATTAAATTAAAAGTAAACACAAGAATTCATTTGAAGAAAACATTATGGCAGCGATTCCAATTAACAAACCAACAGAATGTGAAAATATCGAGACACAACAGCTTATGAAAATACTCAAAATGATATCACAACAAATAAAAGAATTCAATATTATTTATACACAATTTTTAGAAGAACAGAGAAAAGAAGCACGTGAATTATGGATTTTAGTTACTCGTTATAACATACTCAATTCGTAAATATCAAAATTATTAGGTGTCATTGTTTCTTTTAATGAGAAAATTTCATTATAGTGGACCGCCTTGCATTCAAGGATCAATTTTAATCAAAGAAGAAATTTTAGAAGAGCTTATAGTCAAAATTCAAGAGAAAACTTCATGCATTCACCATTCATTGTAGGATTATTTTTATTAATAATTAATGTTTGTTTTATTTATTAAAATTTAAATTTACAGACAAACGATGAATGAAAAATTAGAGAGACTTTCAAAGCATAAAGAACTTCTTTATACACATTCAGACAATATTGAATGGAATCCAGCGATCAATTTTACTATAAAAGGAAGCATTAATCATCGGTCATTCTCACAATGCCTTGAAGAAATCGCTGATGTTTTATTTCAATATGATGTTTCAGTTACGTGCATGAATCATTATTTTGAAGCTCTCAATCTTCGCGATTGCAATACATATCAGAATCTCATAAATTCATTTAATTTGTCGAAAGAGCTTACTGATTTTGTAAATGAGTTTCAAACAAATTGTAACATGGTTTTCAATTAATCAAGATTTACACAATGAATTTGTGAATTGAATGAAATGTATAAAATAAAAGACATGTGAGAAATAATGGAACCTGCGCAATGAACAAGATTGTAAATTTTTCATTACATCGAGTTGTGTGTCTTTAAAGAGGACTCATCTCTCGAAGAAATTAAAAAGTTTTTAATTTATTTAAAGTTACAAGTTTTTCTCACTAAATGAGAGTTGTTGAAATTAATTTTACAATAGTTTGAATTTTCACTCATCATCACTTTCTTTATGCTTTTAAATATTACGTAGACTCTTTTTTAGTGAAAAAATTCTTTTTCGTCACTATATGTAGGCACCAAACAAGAAGTGAAATGTTTGCAGTATTTGCACTTTAAAGTGAATCATCTAATATATTTTTTTGTTATATAATTTGTGAGTGAAATTATATATATTTCAAATTTGGTGATAATTCATCCATCCAGACAACTTGAGTCATTACGAGGTTGTTTGTTTAGGAAAAAAAATTGGATACAGGTGCAAAGTGAGAGAAAATTATTGATTTACGTACAAGAGAATTTAAATTGTAGTTTGTACGAAAATAAATGTGGATAGATTGACAAAAGGATCTTAAAGCACAAGGTGTTTAATTTTTGTTCATTTCCTTTCACTATTTGTCTCTCCTCATTTTTTTTTAAAGGCACATTATTTTTGATTATTTACGGTATATCAAATTTAATGATTTGGTATTATTAGGATAATATATCGTTATAATCAAATTAATGTCTTTTTTTGCACCAAAATGTGATCAATGCCTGATGTTCACGATATTATTTTATTTCTTTTCTTTTTCATGCACAAATTAATTTAAATTTAGAACACCACCATCATATTATATTATATTAGTAGAAAATAAAAATATCTTCAATTGCAAGGCGTTTGCATTTCAAATCCAATTATTTGATCGCACACAAACACACAAAAATATTAGGACGTAATATATATATCAGTAATAAGTAAAAATTAAAGCACATATACACCACATATTAAATCAGTAAAAGAAATAAAGGATAGATAATTATGGCAAATACGGCACATTTATTTAGGCGTCAAAGTAGTAGAGACCTTAATGGAAGTCATCGAGATTATACAAAAACACTTGATGAGCTCGAACTCAGGGTAAATTATATCCAGAATTACAAACATAATCTTTCATTAAAATGCAAATTTTCTTAAATAGCGTTTAAAAGAAAAGTTAGTTCGTGCTGACAGTTTAGGTGGCAGAACATTATATGGTGCCACAAATCAAGCATTTATAAGTGACGATGTTCTTACATCACGGCATGTTCATAAACCGCCCGCACTCTTGGAAATTTTCGAAGAGCCGCCTCAAGCAATACTCACATCAACACTGCCACCACAAGATCCAATTGAAGATGACAATATTATAGCAGATGATGCACCTGGTGATGAGCGTGAAAGTTGGGACAGTAAAATTACTTTTTTGCTGGCAACAATTGGGTAAAATTACTTTTATAAAAACACTCTTGTGCGATTATCCTCTATTTTTTTATTTCTATAAAAGTTATGCAGTTGGCCTGGGGAACGTGTAAGTTTATTTATTAATTCGTTTTAATTTATTATTCAATGGAACTGTAATAGCAAATTTTTTATCATTAATTGCATGTTTAACTAAATTTTAGCTGGCGATTTCCATATCTAGCTCAAAAGAATGGTGGAGGCGCTTTTCTGGTTCCATATTGGCTAATGCTTTTCATTCAGGGACTTCCTATATTCTATCTTGAATTAGCTATAGGCCAACGCTTGAGAAAAGGAGCGATTGGTGTATGGAATGAAATTAGTCCTTATCTCGGAGGAATTGGAATTTCTTCAGCTATTGTTTCTTTCATTGTCGCACTTTATTATAACACAATCATCGGATGGTGTTTAATTTATTTATTTCATAGCTTCGAACGTCCTTTGCCTTGGGCTGATTGTCCTGTGCGATTAAATCCCAATATGACGTACTATTATGAAAAAGAATGCAATGTAGGTCTTAATTTTTTAACTCTTTTTTCTTAATGATTTTTTTAAAAATTATTTTTCTCACTATTTAGAATTCATCACCAACTCAGTATTATTGGTATCGTTCAACGCTTGCATCATCACCAAGTGTGAACGAACCGGAACAATTTAATTTTCCCATTGGACTTGCACTAGCTGTAGCATGGACAGTAATTTATTTGTGCATGATCAGAGGCATAACAGAGTCAACAAAAATTGTTTATGTTACTGCAATTTTTCCCTATGTTGTACTCATAATTTTCTTCTTTCGCGGTATAACACTAAAAGGCGCATCAGGTAATCACTTAAAAAACTTCTCTTTACTTTGCAAAATCAATTATGAATATGATTGATAAAAGAAGAATAATTAGATAATTTCAGAATTACCGTCTTCCCTCGAACATAAGAGATGCCTCTTGTATTCAAATAAAAGAGACGGGGTTTCTTATATTTGAATATAAGAGACGTCTCCTATATTCTAATTAAATTTAAATTTTTTTTTAAATTTCAAAAAAGTGTAAAATTTTAAGATTTTGTCTGATTTTTCATTAAATAACGGAATAATTAAGTATTTTAACGTATTTTTTAAAATGTCTCTTATATTAGAAGTCTCATATATGAGAGACAAAAATTAAATTTTTTTAAAAATTCAAAATGTTGTCAAATTCGAATGCAAGAGGCATCTCTTATGTTCGAGGGAAGACGGTAGCCTAATTTATGTTCTTCTCTCATCAGATGGAATTCATCATTTATTTACACCACGCTGGGATATTTTACTCGATCCTGTTGGTGAGTATGCTTTTTCTAGATTATATATTTAATAATAATCTTTTCTTTTTCTCTCTAGTTTGGCTTGAAGCAGGAACTCAAGTATTTTTCTCATTAGGTTATAAATTTAATTTCATTAAAATCTGAGCAGAATTTAATTTATTTTTCTGTTTTCTTAGGTCTTGCATTTGGCGGATTAATTGCATTCAGTAAGAATATTAAATAGTGTTAAATTTTAGATAATGATTAAAATTAATTATTTCAAGGCTCTTATAATCCAGCAAACAACAATTGTTATCGCGATGCTATTCTAGTCTCATTTACTAATTGTGGAACATCAATGTATGTCACTCGTCTCTAATTTCTTTGTACTGTACTTTGTCAAAATGATTAATTGCTTGTTTTTCTTTTCTTTCTTTTTTTTTTAAAAAAAGGTTTGCTGGTGTTGTGGTGTTTTCAATTATCGGTTTCAAAGCACATTCAGCATATGATGCATGCATTGAACGAAATGACACGAAAAATGAAGTATGTGATCTTCAAAAGGAATTATCAAATAGTGCTAGTGGAACTGGTTTGGCATTCATCATTTTTACTGAAGCAATCAACCAATTTCCTGGTGCACAACTATGGGCTGTTCTGTTCTTTCTTATGCTCTTTACACTTGGAATTGATTCTCAATTTGGAACACTCGAGGGTGTTATTTCATCACTTGTGGACATGAAATTATTTCCGAATTTCACTAAAGAAAGAATAACAATGGTAAATAATGGATAGATAGTTAATGAATAAATTTAAAAAGTTCTTGACCTTTTTTGTTCTTTCTTTTTTAGATGCTCTGTGGCGTGTGTGGCATGCTATCATTGGTTTTTGCGAACGGAGCAGGAAGTTATATATTTCAGTTGATGGATAGCTTTGCTGGCAATTATACTCTCCTTATCATTGCATTCTTTGAGGTAAATCTCGAATGTGATGTGCAAGCAAAAGAGTGTAATATGGTCAGAAAAGTTATTACACAATCAAAACATGAGCTCTCTGATTTCTTTTGAAATTAAAGCATTTTTACATATCTATTATATTTCTAAGAAAAGAAAGAAAAAGAAATTTTTAATTCATCACACTCAAAATTTGAAAAGTTAAAATATTTTAATTTTCAAAAACCGGTAATTTTGAATTTTTAAAATTTCATAACATTTTTGCAATATTTATTTCACAGTGCATAAGTGTTAGTTATGTTTACGGTCTAAGAAGATTTGCAGATGATATTGAATTGATGACTGGTAGTCGTCCACATATTTATTGGATGTTGTGTTGGAAATACATTAGTCCAATAGCAATGTTAACAATTTTGACTGCATCAATTTACAATCTGATAGGTATCTATTAAACATGTTTTACTGGTTGTCTAAGTTTAAATTTTATTATTTTTTAATTTAGCTCATGGCTCAACATATCCTGTATGGGATCCAGAATTGGGAAAAACTGTGGATATGGAATGGCCTCATTGGTGTATATTTGTTGCAATTTGTTTAATTGGCGTGGCTGTCTTATGGATACCTGGTATTGCAATTGGACGATTACTGGGAATAACAATCGTCGAAGATTCGGAACCTGCATGGTTCCCTGCTAATGAACTTCGTGATGTTAATGGTATTGTACCACATGAACCGACAGAACTTGAACAAATGCTCTTCTGTTTCCGACCAGATGGTTCAGAAGGTGCATGTTTTCCAACATTTCTGACAAATCCTGAAGAGGTTTTAGAAGAAGACGAATAAGTTCATTCATATCATTTTAAATTCCACGACTGCGACAACGATGACATTAATTAGATTAAATTTACAAAAAATATATATTTCATATCTTTTACCCACCCATCTAATAATTATATACTTTTAAATAATTTTTTTAGAATTTTTTTTAAATCTGTTAATCGTTGAGAGTGACACAATTTTATTTTAAAGATTATCTGCTTCTCTAATGATGCAACCAAAAACTTTATATTTGTTATTTGATAAATATTTGTGACTCAACAAATAGACACATAACATGATATTATTGAAATCAAACAAACTGATAACTTCTAATGTACATTGGTGCATGTGTGATACTTATCTCATCTTTTATTTACTGTTGATCTACTTAAAAATAAAAGATTTGGTTTATAATTTTAATTTCAAAACTACAATGCGAATTTATTTAGTCAAAATGAGTAGAAGTCTGTGTACAAAGCAAGAAAATGTTAAAATTTTAATTTAAATTGCTTAAGAAATAGGAGAAAGAAATCAAATTATAAGAAATCTCAATAATATAGGTGTTTAACAATTATATGCATAAAAAATATATTTACCAATAACTATTATTAGGCAACATCAAGATGAAAATACTCTGAATAATTTTTGAATTTTGATATTATTTTATACTTGTTTGAAAATGTTACAAATTTTGTAGAATTTCTTTAGAAATTTTATTGAATTCTGTCAGAATTAAGAAAGCAACGATAACTCCACTATAAGAGCAGATAAGAGTTTAAGTTAGCATTCTGCCATACTTTGAGATGTTCGCCGATAGCTTAGTGGTAAGAATATCTGACCGGAATTCAGAGGACGCGGATTCGAATCCCGCTCGGACAAGACATGTTAAAGTATCTCTTTTTCTGTTCGGTTTCTAATAAATTAATTCATAAAATATTTTTATTGAACGTTATAACTCATTGGGTTTGAATTAAAATAATTATGAAAGTTATGTACGCAATATGGAATTATGGTCACTCACTATTTAATCTGAGTATCTTCATCTTGAGCATAACATACGAATCATATGAAAACAAGACTTTATTAAAACAACGTTATTTCTATTCACAAAAATCTTATTCAACTATTTTCTTCCTTATAAAAAGAATTAGGGAAATTAAAGATTTATCATATGTGACAACACTTTTTTGAGAAACTTTTTCATCCAATTATTTGATTGATGTTTAAGAATAATGTTGCTTTGAAATAGCATATTGAAAAAAATCAATTCAACGCTTTTTGGTGTTTTATCAATTCATGGTGTTATCGAGAATGACGAAGAAAATATCGTTGAATGGAAAAATGTGAACGGGAAATTATCGGAGACAATAAGTGGATTATACTAAAAAGGTATTCTTTTTAAAAATGAGGAAATATAAATATATATGATATTTACACAATAATTTAAAAATATCAGAAAATGGAAAAATCTATATTTAAAAAATTACTGAGACTTAAATGTAAAGGAAGAAAAAATTATGAAAAATGATGACAATACTCGTTTTTTTTTCAAATAATCTTAGCTGTCGCCTATTAAATCTATCATTCTCATCACAAATCTTATCTCTAGCTAGAGTCTCTTTTTTTCTGCATGAAATTGCATACATTTATGAGAAGAGAGTTATATAATGAAAGAAATATTGATTTTATTTATTATACACCTATCTACCGAAAAAACCACTCAAGAGAGATAAAAGAGATATTGCAATATATTGAGCTCTCTTTTAAAAGGAGAATGATATGATGAAATTATATAAAAGAATAATAATAATAATTAACGATGTTGTTGCATTTACCTGTAATTATTAAACTGATCTATACCTATTATATTTCATCAATTTAATTTAATTAGACAAGTAATTGACTGTCAACATCTTGTTATGAAAGTGAGCACGTTTGCAACGAGATTTCTCACATTCAAAGCAACGCATTGCTGATGAAAAAGTTAAAAACAGAAAAAAGACAAATAATTTAATGAAAGAAATGATAAATTCTATTTATTGTAAAACTGTTGTTGTAGTTTAAAGAGGAAAGTGAAAACAAAGTTCAACTAAAAATCGATAATAATAAAGTTGTAAAGTGAAAATTCTGCAAAATTATCACTCTTGTTTCAGTTGTTTAGCTTTCTTTGCGATTGAGGCTAACTTGTGCCTGTGTTTTTTTGATTTCAAATGAAGTTGCCATTGAAAATCACCAATGAAAGGGCGATCGCATGTTTCACAATAATGATTTGTTTCTTCATTAAGTCCTTCACCGAGACGTTTTAATTTCTCTAATGGTTTCAATTTTATTGGTTCATCATTAATGTATGCCAAAATTGCCTCCTCTGCTGGTTCATACACAGCCTCTTTCCATTTGCTAACATCAGTTGTGTCTAGCGCATAGACATTTGGAACTTCACGTTGTTCACTACCAAGAAATCTATTCTTGATCCATTTCAACTGTCGCTTCGAATATCTCTGAGTTACCATTTTCAACTCTTCGAGACATTTTAGTAATGATTTATAGCTTTCAGGTATTTCTTCTTCATTAAACAATTCAGGTGCTTCCACGAATTTGTTGATTAGCGTATCGTAACTTTTGTCGTACTTTTCGAGGTACGGTATGAATTCTTTGAAACCGATTGTTTGCAACATTCCTTCCTCATAGTCGACATTTCTAAATGAGGAGAAAAAAAACGTTGTTGTTAAAAAGCATTAAAATGTTTATCGATAGTGTACAACAACGAGTTGATGATAAATGATTGACGGGTGCAACATGAAAGCAGCAATTGTATATAAATAAATAATGAATGAAAACTCATTGTTGATAAACTCTTTTTTCTCGGCCACTGCAAAATGAATTGTGTATGATTAATCCAAGGCAAAGAAACTTACTGATTTAATAAGAAATTTCAAGTTTTTTTTACCATATTTGCATTATAAAAATTTTATATACGCTTGAGACTTTATTTGCGTTATGAATATTTATGTGTATCTTTGCTTTGATGATTTCACGGTTTATAAGAATGCATTTATTCAGCTATAGTAAGTCTTATCGAACATTTGCACGAATTGCGAATTTTATCTATGACGTCAGAAAAATTCCAATGAAGCGAAAAATATGCATAATAAGCGTAAAAGCAAAACACAAAAAGTTTACTTTTTTATCAGTAAATAAATTGCAATCGCCACGATTTATGTTTCACCCATTTATCAGAATTACTTTTTTACCACCATGTGATAAGTTCACATACTTACCGGTTCAATACATTTTCCTCATAAAATGTTCTTATCTCTTCAAGCAGACCATCTTTTACCATCGAATCGACTCTTTTATTCAATCGCTGATTCAGTGTTACCTAAAGAAGAAGAGGAAGGTGTGATTAAAGAAGTCATATGGGAAAAACGTGAAAATGCCAAGAGGTTTTAATCGTTATCACAAAATTCTCAAGTCATGTATATAACAGCTCTTTGGCATGTTTCTTTTTTGCCAATCTTATCAATTACAACCTATATTTTATTTATTTATCAGTTCTCCTTCATGGCACCTTCTTACTAATTTTTTTCGAATCTAGTGCTTCTCAAATATACGCATATGTGAATTTGATAAAAATGAGTTTAAATTTTTTTGCAATGTTTGACGCCTAAACTCTTGGCGTCAAGTGATATTAGAATCGAAGGCTTAATTAAAGGCGACTTTTAAAATAATTTTGATAAGACTTTTCATACATTTATCAGTTTTAAAAAGTGTGTGATCAAATTGAAAAATTTTTTCTTTGAATCGGATGATGAATGTTGTGTGGAAGTGGCAATTTTATTTTTTATGGATTTTGATTAACTCAATTGCTTTGATAAACATTTTTGTTGTTAAAAAATGCTAGAAAAAATTTATTCTGCAGGTCATGAAATTACGTTTTTTTTACCGTATAACTATACGGAAGTAAGAACATATGTGAGAATTTAAATTTATCTCTAGTTTTTCAATTTTTTTTATAGATAATAAATTTATTAAAGGGAAAACCAAAATAATTCATCTAATTTATTAGCTATTTGATTTTAACAATTTTGATTGATTGAGAAAAATTCCAATGCACACTTCAATTTTTAATAAAATATCATAAGTAAATACACTAAAAAATTCATTCAAAAAGAGAGTCAAACACATGTTTCCAAGACCCAAATTTAAACGAGAGAATGAAGGCAAACAAAAAACAGACATGCTGCGCCAACTTCTGTTGATAACTCTTCTTTTTTATCTTATTTCATTCAACGAATAATTTTTTTATTTAATGAAAAATTTCAATTAAAAAATTTTGTCGTGTAAAATAAAACATTGAGTGACTCAATAGTTGATAAAAAAGATAAGACACACACACATACATACTTTTCATCAAATGAATAAATTTAGTTCATTTCAGGATGCGAACATTTAAATTTCAACAAATAAATAAAAAGAAAAAATAAAAATTAATTGATTTATTAATGGAAAATTTTTAAATACACCTACGTGTCTTTTATCTCGTGACATTACAAAATTTTACTCTTGACAAATTTTTGCGTAGCTTTGAGTAATGCAATCATGATGTTGATAAAAAAGATATATATTTTATGAGTTTGAAACATTACGTAAGTAGTATTTTTTGGGTAAGTGTGTAAGCAGCAGCCTTATTTATTTATATGATGGAATTAAGTATTTATATTCTTTGAGCTTCACGTAGGTATGTATAAAAATATCAATGTTTCAATCTATGCATAGAATATAACCATATGAATGTGCAACAGTCGCCTTATATTTGGTTTGTCTCCTTTGTTACATAATAATATAATAATAGGCGCTTGTAAGAAGACTCATAAATGCCATGACTGTGAAAGTAAACAAAGATTGTATATATAGTTGTCATATTCAACAGGAGTGGTCATTTTAGTGTAAAAAAATGAACATGCTGAGCAAGAAGTAATTGAACTCTTTCGTTTTTAAAAACTGATAAGGCTTCGCATGATATCGTGTTGCTGTGCAGATTTTTGGGCAAAAAATGAAATAAAGAAGAAGTTCAATGAAACTCTACACACTTTTTTCGTACAAAATTTTCCCATTACTTTTTTGTGTTCTTAAATTCACATTTAGTATAATATTTTGGTCACAAGAGTCGGTTAAGTAGGTCAGTAATCAAATGTATCAAGAAGAACATTAACAAAATAAAAACAAAGGCATGAGACCGCGAAGTCACACACTCCAGTGTTTTAATCACTAAATTCTTCTTTTTTAAGGAAAAATACTGCGTTATCAAGAAAGTGAGTGTAGAACGTGAATTACTGTGTGATAAGATAAGAAGAGCACGGTAACAATCGTCAACTCTCTAGAAGCTTAATAGCACCAACTAGAAAATTAAATTTATGTGTAGAAAAAATGTTCATCAGATTGCTAGATATTTCCATTTTCAACTATTTTTATTGCCTCTTGTTCAAGTTTTTTATACAGTCGTCATGTTAACATGTCGTATCAGAAAAATGACATGGAAAGTGTCCGTGCGTAGTAAAGGGACACTTAAGCGCATTTTTGTGCCTAGATTAGTGTATGTTAACTAATTACAGAATTATTAAATTCATTTGAGAAACAGATTCACACTTTAAAATAATTTGATTAAAATAAATTCAAAATATAGGAGAAATCATATTTATAAATTTTTGATATATGAAAGTACGGCGAGCGTTCTAAATTGATACCTAATTTACTGAATCTTCTGATGATAAACTTTATTGATTTTGGTTGAGTAATATTCAAAATATTTGAAGTTCCCATATTTGCCGTTGGTGGCGCTGCAATCGTTTTCACAGCCTACTTCACGTTGTTTACATTTTTCAATTTGGAAATTTAAATTCGTAATTTCCTAATTAATTCAATCAGTGGCAACATTCTAATAAAGATTGCCGCCAGTAACTCGATAGCACAAATCAAACACAACAAACCGGAAGTCTCTAGCTATTGTAGTTTTCGAGATCTCATCCCTCACCCAGCCGTGAGCCAGCCGTGAGCCAGCCGAACAAAGTGAAACTATAAGCTGCATTGTTGTTCCAAAAATGCGCTAATAATTTTTTTGTTTCATTCCGAAAATTAATGCAATGTAAAATATGAAATATTTTTTAATCAAATAATTGAGTAAGTTTTTCTATTACAAAATTTATTTTTTTCAAACATGAAAATATATTGGATCAAACCGATTTACTAATTCTAGCAGAATTTTAAGGCAAGCGATCTATCAAGATATCAAACATTCTCTAAGCTAAATGTAAACATATTCTAAGTCTCTTGGCAACAGACACATAATATCTACACGAAATTTTATCACATAGCGATCATCTTGACTTTTTAAGAGCTCAACACATTTTAATCTAGCTAATTACAATAATTGATGATTTTAATTTTTCTCACGATTAAAAAATATTCTTTGTAGCGTCATTAACCTCTCTAGAGGTGCTTCTTTTGTCGAGTGCTCTTGATTTACACTTAACGCGTGAGCTGTGTCATCGTCATTGTGCCTTGGCGATTGAAACACACTTTTATATTAAGAAGAAGACACTTTGATGCATTGACATTTTCTATCAAATCACTTTTTGTATAAACTAAAATGAATAGCCATATTCAAATTCTTTTATTATTTTAACTAAGAGTCTTTACCCTGATTTCTATTTACCGCTCGTGCAGCAATAAAAAGAAGAAAAATTGTGACCATCGGTTGCATAAGCATTGAATGAATTCAGATTATCTTTTTTGTATATTTCATAGAGAATAAAATTTATAACTTGATAAGCTCTCTCGTTTAAAATTTTTTTAGTAAGTCAACGTAACACATCAGCGGCAATTAAATTAAGTAAGTAAAAAGATAGAAAAAGAAGAAATCAAATATTGTTGCTTGATAAGCGAAACTCGTTATCATTCATTTTTAAATTAATTTTTCGTGTGGCTTCTAACATTGTTGTATGATGAACACCTCAATTACAAATTATCAAGATCATTACACTACTGAGGGAGAGCAGCATGTACTTTTCATAGGTACATACACACACTAATGATTTATAATTTTTCGGTAAACAATTTTTAAAACACTGCATTTTTTCTGGTTCACATAAAAAAGAGGTAATTTTTATATCACTAAAGTGCAATAAAAGCGAACTATTACAAACCGTGTCAGTTACATTTTGAGTGAAACTTGATAATTTTTCTAGTATATTTACACAAGCATATAAACATGCTCTAATATGTTGTATACTTCCTGTGTATGCACAATTGAAAATTGAAAAGTAAATTTATGACTTGTCATAAAAAAGCTTGGTGATACTTTGTTGCTCTTCTTATCAATATATTCATATAGAATTAATAACCACACAAAAAACTTTGTCAGTTTCAATTGACCATTTATTCTCTTTTGTCCTTTCAATTTGTGAGTAATGAGCTGATAAAACTCTGTGCAGGTCACGACATACAAAAAAAATGAATTTTCATGAGGTTTTTTTTGTAATTTGAGTTTCTTTTTTTTGCTAATCTAGAATTATAATAAATACACCACAATGAAATTTTCCATAAAAATTTGTGTAAATTCGAGCACATTTGTTGTTTTTTTTTTAAATTTTTATGACTGACATTCAATGATGAAATTTATTACCATTTATTAATATTATACTTGTCCTTTGTGGTTTTGAAACTTTTGCAATTTTTAATCATTTCTGCATGATTTTTATGATATTTGTTTTTATTGATTTTTATTAGAAGATTAGTAACAATATATGTTAACATGCGAAAAGAGTTAGAAAAGGAAGTTTTTATGTCTACCTAGATTTTTATATGGATTCACTGTCGCCATTTATTCATTCATTTATATGGGTTTTCCTTCTTCAATTGAAGAAATAAAAGAAGATTTGTAAACTACTCAAAATGAGAGACACTTTATCTACTTACTTAATAGCATTTACATATTCATATGAAAACTAAACAAAGAATGTTTTCAAGTCTTGTTTCTTTCATCATTCATGATCAAAAGAAGACTGATGTAATTTCTCTGTTGTTGTTTATTTATAAATCTACTCAAGGGTTTCCTTTTCTTTACTTTGCTTTTTTACTTGCTCTTTTTTATTTTACTCGTTGATACACACAAAAAGTCAATGCAAATTGGCCTTCAAGAGAGATTTCTCTTTCCACTTTTTTATGCAAGCTCAAGCAACATCATTGATCATCGCAAGAGCAAAATGTCACATATGCGATAATGATCGCTAAGAGCTATTTAAAATAAATTAATTCATAAAAGTTTTTATAAAAAAAAAAATTGAATTTAACTGCAAATAAGCTGTTAAATTTTCATATATTGCAGTCCTCAGTTCAAACATAATTTACGATAATGATTAAGAAAAAAAAAGATGTCATTATTCTTGTAAAAAACGGTTTTACTTACTTGCTCACATTGAAGCCAAAAAATGATTACATGTTCAAAACGCTTTGGTCCGCCAAGATTTGATGCACCTATTAATTGATGATTTTTAAAGAGTCAGTAAAATTCAGGGTTTTTTTGTTATGATTGACATTTGCCAAATGATGTTGTAATGAAAGAGGATAAAAAGGAAAAGAAGAACTCATTAGGAGAGGAACGTGTTGATCATTACTTACATTTGTGTTCAATCATTAATTCAAGAGAAAGAAAAATAAAGAAAAACGGAAACGAAATCATTTTAATTTACCTGGCATTTTTCGTTGTTCTTCAATTATCTCACTTAAGCGTCTTCCATGATCCTTATAGACCTCCAATGCTCTGCAAATGAATAAGAAAAAGAGAGACAGACGTCAAAAATCATCAAGTGAAGCTTGTTGTTGTTGCTGTTGCTTCATAGAACTTTTTTGCAGCTGCTCAACCATCATTATATTATTATTATTAAAATGCCAACTTGGCACATTTTAAAGTAGTAAAAAATAAAACCGAGAACTTTGAGTGCAGCGTGTGTTTGAAATGAGTTTCAAATTGTATGAAATTTTTAAAAAAATAAAAGTTTCATGGATTTCTCTTTTAACAATAACTCATTCTGACCACAAAGTGAGTGAAATTATATTTTATTACAGCCAGACACTTTTTGGCAAAAGAATCATATCGGTAATTTATACAAAACGTTTTAATTGTTTCATTTAAAATTTGTGTGTCTCATTGCTATGAGCAAGCAAGTGACTTCTTTTATGCTCAGTCTTCAGTTTTTAATTAAATCGCGTTAATTGACTCTCTAGTCTGCCTCATTAATTGTTAAAAGAGCGCGATAACCAACGGATTTTTTAAATTAAAATTACGTGTTCTTGAAAATGACTCAAATTTATACGAATAAGGTCGATGGTTATAATAAACTTAATAATTTAGATTATAAAAACTCGGAGTATATTTCTTAAAATAAAATTTTTATTATTGAAAGTTTCACATAAAAATTTGCAATTGGTAAGGTATCATCGATAAAAAATTATTTGTTATTGCGTGCACATAAAACAATCAGACAAAAACCTCAAACTGTCTCTAAAATTTGTATTCAGTCAGAAACGTTTATTTTAATTAAGAAAAAAGGGAGTTAAGAATGTATATGTGTGCAAAAAATACAAAAATATTTTGGCAAGCAAAAAGAAGTCATAAAAAATGTTCTGGTCATTGCCATCATTTAGTCCTCGAAAACGCATGGCAATAAAAACTTCAACAATACTTTGTATATGAAGCGAAGTATTTATGCGGGAATAAGGAGAAATTAAAAATTTTCTATTTAAATTTACAAATTGAAATTAAAAATTTTTGTGAACAAAAAAATTAATAACCACATGAAAAGAATTTTGAAGACTTGATTTGTTTCATTCATTTTTACATTATATTATTTCATTTAAATAAACTTTTAATAATAGATTTCTTTAAATTCGAAATGAATATAACAAAGTGTTTTCCGAAAATTTCTTAAAATTTATTGCAAACTTGCTTTTATTCAAATTTACTCTTTCTGCTTCATCATAACTTTTTAATGAATGAGAAACGTCTGAAAGACTAAAAGAAATGAATGAAACGCTTCGTTGTGTTGTTTATGATAAATTTAAATTCATTGCACAATCGTAGGGATTGTTATGGCACCACAGAAACCAAATTGTGTGCACATGCACGCTACAAAAAAAAACGAATTTTCTCAAGAGCATTCCATTGAAAAATAATATGGAAGGCGAATTTTTTTTGTTAATTTAGCTCATGAGAGTGTGAAAATAAATTGACTAAATGAAAATATCTGGTAAGAAAAATTTCATGTGTGAAATATGACATTTGATTCTTACACAGGATGAATTTTATGGTGTATAAAGTAATATTTATTGTTTATGTAAAAAGTTTCGATAATTGTTATTAAAGTAATGTTAATGTATAATCAATAACCGAGAAAAAAAAAATTAACAAGAAAAGTCCAAAAAATTGGACACAAAAAATTTCCAATAGGAAATCAAAATATTAATTATTTTGATGATTTGAGGAAGTAGAGCACGTTGCTTCTGAAGTATCGACTGGTAGTGGCATTGTAGGTTTAGCAGAATAAAGATTAGTATTGTTCTTAGTGCGTCCAAGTCCATAAGAAATGACCCGCTTTCGCTTTGGTGATGGCATTGGTGGTGCATTTTTGTGGCGAGCTTTTACATGCTTATCACGATCACCACGTTGTCGAAAAGCTTTGGTGCAGCCTTCTACCCAACACTTGTATGGTTTTTCACCTATTAATATTAAAATAAGTTTATTTCTTGATAATAGAAAAAAATGAAAAACTAACCAGAATGAATTCGAACATGATTTTTCAAAGCATCAGCACGATAGAATCGCTTTCCACATTCTTCACAGCCATAACGACGTTCGCCACGATGAATAAGACGATGTTGATAGTAAACTGAGCCAGTCAAAAATCGCTTTCCACAAACAGTACACTCGAATGGACGCTCTCCTGTAATATTCCAAATTCAAGTAACCATTAAAAATAACAATAAAATTTTTTTTACCTGTATGACACTTTCGAATATGATCATTCAAGTCAGGACGAATCGTAAATCGACGACCACATCCCTTTTCTGGGCATACGAATGGCTTAATGCCCTGATGAAAACGCAAATGTTGCCACAAGTGTGATGATTGAGTATACGATTTACCACAAACTTCACATAAATAAGTACGCGGGCGAGTTGAAGTTTGATGACCACCACCTCTTTTTACCGATGTAGGAGACTTTTGAACGCGCGTCGATGTTTCTGGCCACAATGTAATGCGAGGTTTCTTTGAATGGCGATCTTGAAGATGAGAGATGAGTAGATTAGCATTTGTAAAAGTTCCATTGCAGAGATCGCAAGTAAAAATCAACTCATTATTTTGGAGATTCAATCGAGGAAAGAAATGAAATTGCTGTTGTCTATAAGATGAAAATTATGTAAATAGAAATATCAAAATAATTATATGATTTTAATTACCTATGAACAGAGAGATGTTCAATGCCACGAAAACCTTCATCACAAACATTGCATATCCAAAGACGAGGAATATCTTTTGAGTTATCACGAATGTCATGCAAATTTTTGCAGTCTTTCTGACGATGTAGTAGTAAATCTTTCAATGTAATACCATCGAGATCGCAAGATGAACAAGAGAAGAATGATAGTGGATTATGTTTTGATGTGTGAAACAACACAGATTTTGCATTAGTGAAAACTGAATCACAAAATTCACATTGAAACAATTTTGCAACGTATATAACTCTTAAAAAGTTATTGATTGACAAATTTTGAGCTTCTACACGAATTTCATGTTGCTCATCTGAATCAGTCGATGTTTTTGCAGAAGTATCATTAAGCTTTCGTTTCTTAGCAGGTGGTTCATAAGGTTCCGTTTTTAAATCATTGATTTCAAATTGAAATTCATTCGTTAAGAATTTAATTGATGGTCCACAATTTACAACTTCTAAATGACAACGAAGAAAATGATCCCATGCTTTATGCTCCATAGTAAATGCTTCTCCACAAAAAACACAAAGAACGATTGCATAAAGAGTTGAGTCTTCAGCAGAACTCGTTGGAAGCAATTCTCCAATATGCTTATCATAATGACGATTCAAACCAGATTCATGAACAAACTTTCGATTGCAGACATAGCATTCATGATTTGATTGACGAGCTTCACCATCAGTTGATTTCTTAGTATTACCTGAATTATCGTCTCGAACTTTAAAGGTGATTTTCTTGATTTCTTCAATATTCTTTTCAATTTGAGTGATTGATTTTCGACAACCTTGTTGGAACTCGTTTTCTATTATAACATCTTCTTGAATGAATGTTGGCATAATCGGAGTTTTATCGGTATTATGAGTACACACATGCATTATAAAGCATTCACCAGCAAATATAATTTCACAGTTTTCACATTGTATCAATGAAGGAACTGAATTTGGCACTAAAATAAGTAAATATCAAAAATAAGACAACCATTTTGAAATTTGAATTTTTTATCTCACATTGATTTTTAGCAGTTTCGAATGCTTCTAACACATGTTTACCATGTTTCTCACTAAGAAATCCATAACATTGTATGTCTTCTTTGTTTGCAAAGTCTAAATTATTATTACCAGCAAATTCTTCTTCATCGTCTATCGACCAATGATTTTCAGTGAGATTTTTGTTTATTAAATTAGTAAACTGCTCTAATGAGAGATTTTCCTCTTCATACGCCATTTGTGCAATAATTATTTACAAAATAACTAATTTAAAACGCTTAAAAACTTACAAAAACACGAGACAAAAATCTCTCGCAAAAAATTGTATAAAAACGCGAAAAATGTGATGGATGTAAATTCATTTTGACGAGAACGGAACGAGAATAAAATTTAAAATATCTCGATCGAGAAAATTTAACGGATAAAAAGAAATTTTTAAAATATTTCAAATGATAAATGACTGTGTTAATTATTCTTAAAAAGGTAATTTACCATCTAGAAAATATGATGTGATTATCAATTACATTCATTTTCGTTGAGAAAAAATTGTGACTTTATTCAACATCATCTTTTCAACGAAAACATTATCGTGAGAATGTGAACTGTAATAAAAGAAGCATTACATCTTAATAGAAAAAGTATACACTTGTCAGAGTTTTCACTTTCATTTTCACATGAGCATAATTTATTTTCCCTTTTATTTCCTATCATCATTATCATCCTCATAATTGAGTAAACTTGATTTTTTTATTATTATGTAAAAAGATAGGAAAAATAGAGTGAGGGTGAAAGGTAAGAGACATGAAATCAAATTTTCAGGTATTTATTCATCAACGCCATATATGAGTAGTGTGAGAAAAAGAAGGAAAAAATTTAAATACCGACAACGACGACGCCGGGTCGTTACAAATACCAATGTAAACCGGTAAATAATAAACAAATACATTTGAGAAAAAGCTGCTTGTAAGCACAGTACATTGCTGTTTTGTTTTGCGGCTTTTTGCTTAGTATTGGTGTGACTTGGTATTCGCGCCAAAATGATGAGCATGGCTATAATTCTCTTTGCTTCAATTTATTTTGTGCTGTCTTTCTTCATTTTTTTGCGACTGTTGACTATATAAGAAAAATGTATACATGTGTATAAAAATATTTTCTTTTCTGCTTTTTACTCATGCCACAATGATGATGATGATGATGATGTAAAAATAAATTTTATGAGAACAAATAAGAAGCGAATAAGAATGCAATGGGCTAAAAGCAAAGGAGAAGAGAAGAAAAGTATTCAAAACTAACATAAAGAAGATGTTTAATGTTTGAGCAACATTGTTGCAAAATGCTGGCAAAAGAAGACAATAATAATAAAAGAAAAAGTAAAGAAGAGAGAAAGATCGGACATGGAGTCAATAAGAAAGACTTGAACTGCGTTCCGCACAACATCATAATGTGTAAAGGTAAGAGCGCATTTTTTCATCGGTTAATCATTGATCATCAGTGCGGCACCTGATACTTTGAGAAGGAAGAGGAGAGAATAAGTTGGTAGATGAGTGATAAATAATAAATACACGCGATTTTATGTATCTAAAACATAAAGCAAGAATATATAATTTCTAGAAAGGCTTGAAATCACCCAACATCAGCGGGAGGTACGAATGAAATGTGATGAGATTTTAATTGGAAATTCATCAATTGTATGTGCTCACTGAACACAATAAATTTTATTAGAATTCATTTCTTGAGAAAAAAATCAAGAAATTAAAAAATATCAGACATGCCTTTAAGTGGGAAAAAAACTTTTTGGGCAGTGATAATTTTTTGCTCTCAAGCATTTGCAATGAAAAAAAAAGAAATAAAAAAAATTCGAGACAGGTTTCATGTTGCGTTTTTTATCGACGTTCTTTTATTAAAACATATGCTCTAGATATAATGTGCATTAAAAGAAGCACACATTAAAAATAAGAAGAAGACAATGCTAGTAAAAAAATACTTAAATGATGATTTTAACAAGCAAGATGAAAAGAAATATAGAAATAAAGATCAAAAGAAAAAACCCAGTTGAGAAGTTTACGATTTTTTAAGTACCACTATTTCACTTATCACTACACCCTCAATCTATACGCAATAATATATGTTTTTTTTTTAAACAAAAAGAGAGAATGACAAATTCTCGTTCTCAATTTTTTTGAATGATATAATTTGGTACACCTTTTTTGTGAATATGTGGTGATTTATTTTTATTTTCAAGATTTATTTGCCATCTTTTAAGCGTATGAAGAAAAAGAGGGAAACAATGAAAATTAAGAAACTGACTATGAAGATGTCTAAGCATTCACATAAATATAACATAATGGCTCCAACTTAATGCGTCATCATATTGACAAAATAATTTTTTCAAAATATTCATTATGACATTAATAAAAGAGAAAAAAAATATAGATTAAGATTATAATTTAAGTCATATATAAATGATATAGTGTAATTCAGATAAACCTATAATACTTAATGGTAAAAATGAAAGTCAAATACTTTCTTCTACTTTATTTTATTTATTAAATTATTAATAAAGAAAAGAAAATAATGATTGCCATTCGCAGATTTCAGGAAGTCTATATAGAGTGTTCAAGCTTATAGAAAAAATGAGTAAGCGGAAAACAACATTGATAATGATGATGAAAAAATAGTTATTAATAATTAGTTACAGATCTATATCTTTATCACGGTTCTTTATTTGTTGAATAGTTTATGTCTTCATAGATGGGAGAAATTGTGCTATAAAAGCAAATCAATACAGTGAGAGCGCTTTCATGTGATTATTGAAGTATGTATACACACCTATTTTTCTCACATAAGTAAATAATGAAAAAAGAAAAAAGTATAAAAGATGCAGATATTATAGATATCGATGAAACGAGTCTTATTTCAGTCATAAAATGAATACATACTTTGCACGTGTTTGATTTAGAATTTTTTTATATATTTGTAGGTGTAGGTGTCTTTTCTTTATTTCAAAGTTCATATATCATATAACACATTTCAACTGTTGACACCCTTTTTAGTGAGAAATAAAATCATATTCAAGGAAAGATATTTTTTAAAACAAAAAGAATTGTCAAGAAAGTTGTGTGAAATTTTGTGTTAAAGTAACTTAAGCAAAAACACATGACATAGTAAAATAAAGGAGGTGACAAGTTAACTAATTATCGTCATCAGTGTATTTTCATACGAAATTCTATACTTTTCATGTCTGCAAAATGTTAGCTTATGTTCGAGTGTTGTTGATAATGAAAACGAAAATTTTTGTAGGATGAAAATAAATGAAATTATCAACTTTAAAAATTTTTTTAAAATTGTAAAGCAACATAAAACTTAATATGCACTAATGAGCGCATCAAATTACAAAAGAAGGAAACAAGCAACTGCGAAAAAAAGAATCACACACATACAGAATTTTTCAGAGGAATGTAAATGCATGAGAAATATGAGAAAAAAAAAACTTGAGAAATTTAAACAAATTAATCTCTTGAAGAAATTGAAAGAGCAGAGTGAAATATTTGAGAAATGTGATGATGAAGTTCACAATATTTTGTAAACATTTTCTTTTACTGGGAGGTTTTATTTTATGTTCTTCAAATGCAATTTGATTTTCTGACCTTTCTTTTACCCTCACTCGTCGTAGATGCTGATTATGTTTGAAATTTCTCTCACACTAACATCATCTTCATAATGGAATTTTATAGTTATCAATTTTAGTTGTGGAGTAAATGCTTTTCTATGAGAAAATTTTCATCATTTTCCTACTTTTCACTTCGAGATGATGCCAGGGAAAATATAAAACAAGAAGAAAACTCAGACAGTTTTCAGACAGAACAAAACGAAGAAAAATTGACAACGAATGTACGAGGAAAATGTTGTGTAGCAAAACTTTCTTCTTGAAAATACACTCATCCTTACGAATGTTTTCGTGTATATATATACTCAAATACAATACAAAATCATTTGTGGTAAGAGTAAGAAAAAAGGTGAAAACCTCTCTCGAAGGTCATAGCAAGAACGGATGAATTCTCAAACCAACTCATCAACATCTTTTCCCTTATCATTTCAGAAAAAAAATATTTACAATATATGATAGCAAAACGCAAATTCAAACGAACTTCTTTGAAAAATTACTTTTTTTATGATGGTGGCAGAGTGCAAACAATTCAAAAATAAACATGTGCACTTTTTCGAGTGGTTGTCTTTGAAAGATAATTTGTTTATAGCTCGCAATTATTTTTTTATGAACTCGCATTTGGAATTGCACAAATGGACTTGTAAAGAAGATGACGAACAAATGGCAGTAATGAAAACATTTCATGTAAGAAAGAACAGCTTGCAAGAGTAAATGTATTTATACCAAGATGAAGTTACTTTAATTTTATTAAAGTTAAATTATTTCAACGTTTATTAATTTTAATAAAAGTTAAATTTCACAAATAAATCTAAAAAGTGTCTTTATTTTGATTTTAATATTTTTAAAAGATCTTTAACGCCAAAGATGATTTTTCAATATTTCATTGCTTTTGTGCACATCGCGGTGGTGGAAAGAGAAAAATAAATGACAAGCAGGCATTCTGAATTATTTGATTTTGTTTTCTCTCGACGCCTTCAATTTCATTCACTCGAGTGCTTTCAAACACAATTTTTCATTTGGTTAAGTCTCTTGATATACATGAAAGAGTGAAAAATATATAAATGAATGAGAAATGGCAGAAAAAGAGTAGTGAGGACAATAAACTTTTGGCAAAAAAAGAATTTATTTTTATAAGTACAAATGTACATTTGAAAATTTTAATTAAATATAATAGCAAAAAGAGGTAAAATAATTCATTACCAAATTATACACTCAGAAAATTTTGAATAAAACTTTTCATATGCATAAGTATGTCATTAGTATTCATTAGATAGGTCGCAACATGTCTATAGTTCATTAAAAATTGTTTCCCTTTTTCTTTAAAAAGTAAAAGAAAACAAACAAAATGTGTCAAAACATCTGCCAAATTACATTCAAGATTATCTTTTTTTGTGCGTAATTTCTAATCCCTTAATTATTTCGTGTAAATTTCTTTACACTTAATTGTTTAGAATCATTAATATTGACCTACATATTCACCCTTTTTTTTTGCCTTGAGAACTCATTATTGAAGTACATAAAAGTTTTTTTTCTTTATTATGAAATTACACAATCTTTAAATAAGATTTTCCTACACGAGTTACTATTGATGATGACGATGATGCATCGTTATTATCTTTGTTTCTGTTATACAAATTTCACTTGTGTATTTTTTGTTTACATCTCAATTACATTGTAACGATTCTATATAAACAGAGAGAAAAAAAGTCAAGATGTGCAGTTTCTGTGTTTATTTACTTTCCGGAATGTGCATATGCAAAAATATTTTATTCAACACACTTATTTACCGGTCACAGACGTAAATGTAAAACAGACGATGTGAGAGAGTAGACAAGAAAAAAATATTGTGAAAGATTCGATGAGGTGATGAGACATCGAGACACGTGGATTATTGAAAATTTCAATATTGTATTGTTGTGGGCGTTTCAATACTAAAGACCTCATTATAAAAGAGATAAGCTTAATAATTTATAAATATATAAAATCATTAATTCAGCAATAAATCAGAATTGATCTTTCACCTCCTTTTTTTGCTTTTTCATTTTTTTCTGACTTCCTCTTGTAATAATCATCATTATTAAAATTATATTGGTAGATGAACATGATAAATTTACCTTTTCATTATTTAATTCAATAATAAAAGTAATAATCTTTAACTCCGTTACTTAAGTCTTTCTATTGTTTAAATAAAGAGTTCCGAAGTTTCTTTTTCATAAAAACCCCACAGAATTTGTAACTTTGAATCAACCATCTACACCCGTTTTCTTTTCCCTTTTTTTGCTTATTTATGTCGAACTAATGTAAGGCAAAAATTAATTGGACATGATTTATTTCTGCAAGTTTTTAAAAAGTTTCACATTTCAATTAACAGGTTGGACAAAAGCGCCAATACATCAACAATCATCATAAATTTCTTCTCATGATTAAAGCCTTAACGATCCAAACGCTCATGTTAATGTTACCTATTTCATTCAATAAATTTTACGTTGCATTTACTGCGAGAATGCATTCAAGGTATTTCATTCTCATTAAGAACAGCTTCGCATATTACTCATATCTTTTTTTTTGCTTTCCTCTTTGCCGATTAATGATAAAAAGAAAGGAATGTAATGCAATCGCAAGTAACATTATATATTCACTTTATAATTTATTTGTGCAAACTATCCGATGTGAATGGAACGAGCCGACTGCAGTCAATTGAATGTTTAAACAAAATGAAAGCACGAGACGATGAGATATACAGTAACAGTATTTGAACACCGCAAAGTATTATTATATGACTAAAAATTTATGAATGAATCAATGGAATAAAAATGCTTAGAGAGAGAGAGAAAGAAGAATCCATTGCAATGAATTTCGCAAGAATCTTTCTCATTAACATTTCAAGAGGAAAAAATCAATTTGTGAAGGGATTCTGAGAAACAATGATATTGATTTTTTAATTTCCCATTCTCATTTAAATTCGATACACATCGTTATGCTAGTTTAAAGGAGAAAAAGGTAAATTGATTCGCTTCTTGTTGTTTGTTGTTTTAAATTAGGAAATGATGTGAATAAATAATGTATGTGTAAGAAGATCTTGCTATGTCATTTAGTTAAAAAATAATCTACCTGTGGAGCGAGAAAAACACTTGTTACATCAGTGATCTCAATGAAATTGAAAAATTACTTTGTTGTTTCCAAGGTATGTTAGTTTTATTTTTCTTTTTAGAAATTCTTTGATAAGATATGTAAATTATGTAAAAATTGTATGTAGAGCACTTTTAGACCTAAAATAAATTTTAAAAACATCTCTATATTTCTAAAAAAAAAGTTTTTTCAACTTGATTATTTCATTAAACAACAGAAGTACTATTCATTGATTGTGTTATGAATATGTACAGGTAGATGCAACTGTGTAAATATCATGCTTTGTATCATTACTGCATACATTTTTTCAATCAATTTTCTCTTCCACTACAAATCAAACAACAAATAAGTCTGATTTAAGTTGATTCATTTGTTGAATTGATCTAGGAGACATATAATAAAATTTCATTCAGCACTTTGGCGACATTAAAAATTCTTATGATGTAATTGTGTTGTTTATTCAAATGTCTCCTTTTCTCATTTATTCGATTCTCTATAAATAAAAATTCTCACATTTGCTCATGTCAATATTTAATTACCACATGTGAAGTGAGAAAAGAAGAAAATAAAAAATTCCATCAACAACTTCTTCTTTATCCTTCTTCGTCGTTCTATCTCACAACAAAAATATGATGATAATAATTTTTACTTTCGTGAGTGTTTAATTTTATATGGTGCCATAGTTTGTTTTTCTTATCATATGTGACAGTATTTACTTTTAGAAAACGTTGAACTTGCTTATTTGCATTTTTTTAAATCTAATTTTATCATCAAATAACTAAATACAGAAGTTAAAATGTTGAATAAAAATCAATTTATTTTCATTAAATGTCGAGGGAAAAAATGCAATTTTGTAGTACTTTTTATTTGCGCGCGTTCTTATCGCTTGTCATGGTTCATGTGTTATTTATTAACGCATTTTAAACGATTATTTCTCCATTTTTTTCATTCATCACGATTTTCGAGGTTGTCAAAGACTGACTCTTTTTGTTACAAATAGCTAATAGGTGGCATTAACATATGAAAGACAACCAATATTTCAAACATTACTTGTTTAAAAAGACTTGGAAAGTTGTTATAAACGTTATCACAGTCCTTAGAAACAAGCTGATTCATTTGGCGCCTAAAAAACTACGCGCCAGAAACGTCAATCGATCAATGGAAGTTTTTAGTGTTTAATCAAGGCTTAAAATTAGTTTTCTAGATCTTTGATGAATTCATTCTATTTCACTTTTCTAGATGTGAAAATACTTAATAAATTCATACTATAACAAAAAAATATTTTTGATTATTATTATAAAATTTTCCGTTTAAGAAAATTTTTTTATAATTTTATTTCATTCATTTTTTACTGTTGAAAATTCGTGAGAAAATTTATAAAAAGGAAGAAATTTATAATTGAAATCTAACTTTGTGCTTGTAAAATGAGCAATAAACATGTTAAATCAGTCGTAAATGTTTTTAGTATCCTGTCGTTGAGAAATAATTGTTATTATCACACAATTTTCTCTCTTAAGTATTACTCAGTGGTAATTAAATTGTGATTTCATTTAAATACATTTGCACATATTGAAATCTGTTCGAAATAATTTCAACATATGCAAAAAGATCATCCTATCCCTTCATGTTTTCCGCATTTTGATTAATTATTTTTCGATTTTTGTCATTCATATTAAATCTTTTCTCCTTAGTAACGAGGGAAACTGAGAATTTATTTTTTGCTGACAAATTTCTATTTTTGACTCGATTCGTTTCACTCAAATTGATGAATTATCGTCATCATTAATTTATTGACCTATCATAACTGACCCTTCATAATCGCTTTTACTTATACACACGCATACAAAAACTTTCTTCGATAGCACAATCTGTCAGAATATTTCATCTTTCACCAAATGATTCGACTGATGAAATTTTATATTGGAACCGAGAATTATCAATAGAAATACATGACACGTCACACAATGAAGGGAGCTGTATAACTTTTCTATCTTTCAATGTAGTTTCGTATTAATAAAAAAAATCAATTTTCGTGTCCACAAAATGACACACGCTCAATAAAAAGCGAACCTTTTTATATTAAAAATCTCATTAACAAATCACAACATTTATCAACTATTAAACATCTGTATGAATAGAATGCACAGATTCATAGTAAGCTATTAAAATGATATAAATTTAAGGTTTTGAATTTGTTTAATAATAAAAGAAATTTAAGAAAGAAATAAAGTGTTAAAAAATTATTAAAGTGTTCATAATTTCATCTCATCAATTTTCATAATTTAATAAAAAAAAAGTTGATTATATGTGAGTATGTATGCCTCGTTTTTCAAGAACTTTTTGAAAGTTTTTAAATTAAATCTTTAAAAAGAATGTTCCTAAATAATTTATTGTTAATTATTAATTTTTAAACCGATTCTTCGGATATTGTTAAAACGCGTTTAAAATTGTTAAAATGTTCATTTGAATGCAGTTGCTTAATGTTTTATGCACAGCACGTGACTTTCCTCTTATTATCGACTGCAATAAAAGCCAAGATGATAATTTTAGAAGAGCAATAAAAATTTGTTTGTATGTTCAAGAAAGATTTACATTTTGCAGCTTATAGCTTCTTTCAATCGGATATTTAAAAATAAATGGAGCAAATTCTTTTATTGAATGCTTTTAAAATATTTGTCTGCTAGGTTTACAGCTCTACAACTAATAATTTTCATTTTCGTTTACGTGACAATGTTTATAGAAAAAAGAGCGCGAAAAATTTGCTGAAATAGAAAATCCATTCACATCATATTACAATCATTTAATATGTCCATTTTAAAGTAGATCATGAACGAATTTATTTTTTTGCTTATCAAAAATGTAATTTGAAGTGGATTTAAGTTGATTGAATTGCTTCTTTATCAATTTTTTGTGAAGGGTATTTCAAAATATTTTTATCATAATATTTAAAGGTTTTATTGCGTTTACGCGAATTTTTCCATACCTTTAGAGTGTGGCGCTAGCTACTGCTTATAATGAGTAGAAGAAAAATATCATTGAAAAAATTGCTAGGTGATAAGTAAGGAGATGTGTTTCAGTTGATTTTCGCGCTCACTTGTTTTCTTATCAGGCACACAATTGACACATTTTTTCTTTTTTTTTAGAAAGATTTGATAGGAGTTTGTGTGTAAATATTTTCGATTTTTCAAGTACAAAATTTATAATCATTTCATTTCAACATCTGTTTATTATTATGCAATTCTTTAATTCTCTTATTTTTTATTTTAAAAATAACGACACCCGTCGTTGTATTACACAAAAATACAAATGATAGAATTTTAGTGATAAAAGTGTGTTTAAAAATAAGAAAAATAATACCGAAAGTGTCCGCCATAGGTCGGATTACTTTAGCGCATTTTTGATGCCTAGATCAGTGTATGTTGAAATAGATTTATAGTTTAAAATAATTCAAAATAGTTTAAAATATAGGCAAAATCATGTTAATAAAATTTTGATGCATGAAATTACGGCGAGCGTTTTTAATTGAAATTCAATTTACCAGAGTCTGAAACCGTTTTACAAATAACTAAAAATCAACTAAAATTTATTCGATTATGTATTAAACCTAATCGATTATTTTAATTGGTTTTAGTTAAAAAATTTAATTAAATAAGTTTTAGTTGATTTTTATTTGTTTACAACTAAAATACCAAACGGTTTCAGACTCTGCAATTTACAGAATCTTGCAATAAATTTTGTTGATTAAAAATAACGGTTAAGTAGTATTCAAAATATTTGAAATTCCAATATTTGCCGTTGGTAGCGCTGCAATCGTTTCGCAGCCAACTTCGCGTTATTTACATTTTTCAATTTGGAAATATAAATTCGTAGTTTCCTAATTAATGTAATAAGTAATAACATTCTAATAAAGATTGTCGCCAATAACTCGATAGCACAAATCAACCACAGCAAACCGGAAGTCTCTAGCTATTGTAGTTTTCGAGATTTCGTTCCTCAGCCAGCTAGCCAGCTAAAGTGAAGATATAAGCGGCATTGTTGTTCCAAAAAAGCGCTAAAAATCAGCACATTTCACATTCACAACGACAGAAACAAATGACGTTGATCACGAAAAATATTATGGGCAATTCTCTGAATAAATGGAAATTGAAAAAAGCGTTTTGTAATTCCTTGTCAACTTGTTTTTGTTTAAAAATTCAATATTTCTTTTATTTCTTATTTCTCACTATAATCTCAATAAATGTATAATTATTAAGTTGTTTTACAATGTAAAGAAAAATAATAAAAAGTTAGATTGTAATAAAAACTTATTTTTAAAATTTTGTAAAGAAAATTTTTTGAAATCTCCAAATGCTTTTTAATTCTCCAAAAAACCTTTTTTGTGCCTAAGCAACGCTTTTCAAAAATCAATTTTCAGACAAATTAAAGACTTCTAAGTTCTCAAACTCAGTTTAAAGACTGTATTCATCGTTTTGATTTTTTAGAAGAATTTTATAAATTATATTAAAAAGAAGAGTGAACAATAATCGTTATTGTAATATGTAATAAACTGGCCTTTTGTACACAAATGCAACTGTCATAATAACAACAAAAAATCGTATTTCTGCTTTAATGTGATCTAATCATGCTATGCATTTCGATTTCATTTCATAATTGCCATTTTTGTTGTAATGTCCGAATTTATATATGTGTACGTTGTTATGGGATATTCTTTACTTATTTACGAGGAGAGAGACATTTTCACAATTGCATATTTATTTTATTTTTGCATAATCGCATGTTTTACAAGCGTCGAGCGATAAAAGTGACAGTATTGTACGAATACAATAATAATTTAAAAGATAAAGGCAAAAAAGAATACACAATACTTTAATATTTCAGCATTGAATAAATGGCTGGGAAAGGGAAGAACAATATGTGAGGGAGGTAAGATATAATTTTAATTTTTCTTTTGTAATAACAATGTCTTTTTCACAAGAAATAAAAAAAGTTTCCAAAGATACTTTTTGCTATTTTTTAGCGCATTTTTGGAACAACAATGCCGCTTATATCTTCACTTTGACGGCTGGCTGGCTCCCGGTGAGGCGCGAGATCTCGAAAACTATAATAGCTAGAGATTTTCCGGTTGTTGTGTTTGATTTGTGCTATCGAGTTATTTGCGGCATTCTTTATTAGAATGTTGTTTACTTATTGCATTAATTAGGAAATTGCGAATTTAAATTTCCAAATTGAAAAATGTAAACAAAGCGAAGTTAGCTGCGAAAACGATTGCAGCGCCACCAACGGCAAATATTGAAACTAAAATATTTTGAATATTACTCAACCGTTTTTTCCAAGTCAATGAAATTTATTATAAGATTCTGTAAATTGTAGAGTCTGAAACCGTTTGGTATTTTAGTTGCAAATAACTAAAAAATCAACTAAAACTTATTTAATTAAAAATTTTCAAAACTGAATTAAAAATTAGGTTTTTATAAAATCGAATAAATTTAGTTGATTTTTAGTTATTTGTAAAAAGATTTCAGAAATTGGTAAATTGAATTTCAATTAAAAACCTTCGCCGTACTTTCATGCATCAAATTTTTATAAATATGTTTTTTCTTATATTTTTAATTTTTTTTGAACTGTAAATCTATTTTAAAACGAATCTAATAAGCCTGTATTTGTCAACATACACTGATCTAGGCACCAAAAATGCGCTAAAGTAATCCGACCTATGGCGGACACTTTCGGTATCATTTAGTCATTGTTTTACATTAAATTTTTCACACATATTGATTTTAACAAAGTTTCAATTATAAAATTATTAGAGAATGAAATTATAGATTGCAGAAGAATTCAATAAATTTTGATTGAATAATAAATACCAATGAGTTTTCATTATTTTTTTCCAACGTTTTCCAAGGTGTATTCTGATTATCTTTTTTCAATGATTTTTAGAAAATAAATATCATTGATAGTTTTGTTAACTTTAAAAAAATTAATTTTTTTTTCATATAATTGAAATGTCTTCCCCTTGTATCTTCTCAGGCAACAATTCTGACTTTTCAATTGATAAATTGATGTAAGTGATACATTGTGTTTGGCATGAGATTAGTTCAATCAGTCAGCTGCTGTTATTCTAAGATTTAGGCGCCTTTAGCCTCGTATACATATTGAACTAGCATACTTATAATGTAGTCAATTATGACCTAGATTAAAGCAGCAAATCCCAATTAAATTGATATTTATTTCTTTTTTCTTCGCTGCATTACTTAATTTATGCATAATCAGAAAGCGTAGTGTGTGAAATGATGTCTGGCTATATTTTCCTTACTTGAAGCCTGATAAGATTCTTTGCCACACATGTAAGCAATGACACGAAAAAGTCCGCATCATAACATGCCTACTTATTAATTATATACCAGACATTTTTGCAAAAATTTTTCGCTTTCATATTTTTGTGTGTGTGCAGTTTTCGTATTCGAAAAAAGTACCCACACCGCTTCTGCGCGCCAATTCATATTGCCAGAATACAACAATTATCATTTCGTATTGCTCTTTTTGCTTTCTGTAAAATTTTAATTGCCATTTGATACGAAAAACAAAAAATTTGATTGTGAATTTAATAAAATCATGATATTGTAAGGGAAAGTGCACAAGAAAGAGTTTCTCTATTTTACATAAACGACGTTATCATAAAAATAAAACAAGTTGTCACAACCACTGCCGTTTTCTGATAAGAAAGTTTGCATAAAATGCATCAATAACATATATACTGGAATAACATCATTTCGTTGACGATATGTGAGAGGCAATGAAACAATTATAAATATTTGTCTTTTAAGAAAAAAAAATACTCACATCTACATACTATCCATGCACATGTCACTTATAAGTGAACACAATATGCAATATGTGTAATATACAATAAAAATTCTCACATTCTGGTTCACACACTTTATTATCTGTCTACATATTGCATCTCTTGTCTCTTTCTACATGATATTATTTTGAAAAATTTAAATTTTCACTTTCATTACAAACATTAAACGTAAAAAAAAAATATTTTCAATATTGTGGAACCAGAAAAAAAATTAATCAAGAGTTTCACTTACGATTTTGCAATATTTTATTGCTTTTTATCAGTTTATAACAAAATTTGATAAAAAAGCACAGCGCAATTTTGATTGTTTGTGTGAAACTTTTTGTTGCATTAAGAGTAGGTAAAAAGTGTATATATGTACTATCATTAAAAAACATTTAGTATATATCGTGCAAATGTTGTTTTGTTGTTTACTTTTTTATTTTTTATTTTTACTGCGTCATTTTTTTAAGCGCCTTTCACAATACGCTACTTACAAGAGAATATCATATGTTTTTTTTTTTCATTATTAAAAATTGATCAAGTTCATTTGTGACAAACGAAAATTGTTTTGTTTCTATTCTTTTTATCAGGTGTTTTATGCAACTGCGGAAATTTTTGACCTATTGGTAACTACCGAATATCGAAAAACGTAAACAAGTTGGAAGAATTGCGTTTTAAAATTCTTGTATGTCTATCTTTGTGAATGTATGAAGATTTTTTTTGCGAACCAGACAATTTGATAAACAAATTATACAAGAGCAATCTATATACATGAATGATAACGCATATTTTCGTATATGTTTTTTGAAACAAAAAATAAAATTAAAATGTTAAAGAGTTGTTATTCACACTTGTTTACTTCATTTAATATATATTGCTGCTCAATCATTACCTACCCCAAGTCAATCATGCTTAATATATCTTGAAACACACAAAATCTTCTATCGGAGAGAGACAAAGGTCAGTTTATAATACTTTTTTTGTCATCATTTGCGTGCATGTATGTCATCAATAAAAATATTGATTGGTTAATGTGTATT
>CM031379.1:34632664-34652037 GCA_018290095.1 Polypedilum vanderplanki
TCCGCATTTTGATTAATTATTTTTCGATTTTTGTCATTCATATTAAATCTTTTCTCCTTAGTAACGAGGGAAACTGAGAATTTATTTTTTCTGACAAATTTCTATTTTTGACTCGATTCGTTTCACTCAAATTGATGAATTATCGTCATCATTAATTTATTGACCTATCATAACTGACCCTTCATAATCGCTTTTACTATACACACGCATACAAAAACTTTTCTTCGATAGCAACAATCTGTCAGAATATTTCATCTTTCACCAAATGATTCGACTGATGAAATTTTATATTGGAACCGAGAATTATCAATAGAAATACATGACACGTCACACAATGAAGGGAGCTGTATAACTTTTCTATCTTTCAATGTAGTTTCGTATTAATAAAAAAAATCAATTTTCGTGTCCACAAAATGACACACGCTCAATAAAAAGCGAACCTTTTTATATTAAAAATCTTCATTAACAAATCACAACATTTATCAACTATTAAACATCTGTATGAATAGAATGCACAGATTCATAGTAAGCTATTAAAAATGAATAAATTTAAGGTTTTGAATTTGATTAATTAATTGTTTATAATAAAAAAATTTAAGAAAGAAATAAAGTGTTAAAAAATTTATAAAGTGTTCATAATTTCATCTCATCAATTTTCATAATTTAATAAAAAAAAGTTGATTATATGTGAGTATGTATGCTTCGTTTTTCAAGAACTTTTTGAAAGTTTTTAAATTAAATCTTTAAAAAGAATGTTCCTAATAATTTATTGTTAATTATTAATTTTTAAACCGATTCTTCGGATATTGTTAAAACGCGTTTTTAAAATTGTTAAAATGTTCATTTGAATGCAGTTGCTTAATGTTTTATGCACAGCACGTGACTTTCCTTTATTATCGACTGCCAATAAAAGCCAAGATGATAATTTTAGAAGAGCAATAAAAATTGTTTGTATGTTCAAGAAAGATTTACATTTTGCAGCTTATAGCTTCTTCAATCGGATATTTAAAAATAAATGGAGGCAAATCTTTATTGAATGCTTTTAAAATATTTGTCTGCTAGGTTTACAGCTCTACAACTAATAATTTTCATTTTCGTTTACGTGACAATGTTTATAGAAAAAAGAGCGCGAAAAATTTGCTGAAATAGAAAATCCATTCACATCATATTACAATCATTTAATATGTCCATTTTAAAGTAGATCATGAACGAATTTATTTTTTTGCTTATCAAAAAATGTAATTTGAAGTGGATTTAAGTTGATTGAATTGCTTCTTTATCAATTTTTTTGAAGGGTATTTCAAAATATTTTTATCATAATATTTAAAGGTTTATTGCGTTTACGCGAATTTTTCCATACCTTTAGAGTGTGGCGCTAGCTACTGCTTATAATGAGTAGAAGAAAAATATCATTGAAAAAATGCTAGGTGATAAGTAAGGAGATGTGTTTCAGTTGATTTTCGCGCTCACTTGTTTTCTTATCAGGCACACAATTGACACATTTTTTCTTTTTTTTAGAAAGATTTGATAGGAGTTTGTGTGTAAATATTTTCGATTTTTCAAGTACAAAATTATAATCATTTCATTTCAACATCTGTTATTATTATGCAATTCTTTAATTCTCTTATTTTTTTATTTTAAAATAACGACACCCGTCGTTGTATTACACAAAAATACAAATGATAGAATTTTAGTGATAAAAGTGTGTTTTAAAAATAAAAAAAATAATACCGAAAGTGTCCGCCATAGGTCGGATTACTTTAGCGCATTTTTGATGCCTACCGTCTTCCCTCGAATAAAGACCCGGTTTTTTATTCAAATAAAAAGACCCATGGTTCTTTTATTCAAATAGAAGACCCGGTTTCTTTTATTCGAGCGCATGTGCTCGAAATCAGAAAATTCTGATTCTATTTTAAAAAAACCGTTTTAAAAAACATTTTTAAAAATGGTTCTTCTATAAAAGAGTTTTAACAATTATTTTTCTTAAAATTTCCCTCCATCGGAACAAATACTTCATCAAAAAGTTTCTTTCATTTGCATTATAAATTCAAGAGAATTAAGGAGTCCTTTGCAATTTGGATACGGAATTATTGTAAAGAAATCATAGAACGCCATCAAATTTTTATGGAATATTGAAAATTGATGAAGTAGATGCAAAAACATTATCAAATGGAAATTTATTGGGAAATAACTTAGATATTACATGCAATAAGTGATATTGAAGACATTTTATGACATTACTGTCATAGATGAAGAGAGTATGATTTAGAAAATTTGAAATTTGAGTCATCTGTTGTGCGTCAAAAGTTGGAATTGGTTTGCCTTCAAAATTATTATTATTATGAAAAAAATATAAACTAAGTAATAATGAACATTTAAATCATTAAAAAGTAAAGGTTATTAATGTGAAGGTTTTAATGCAGATAAAAGAATATGTACTATCATGCTTTTCCTTATACTTAAATAAGATTAGAAAAATAAAGCAAAAAAAAAATAAAATTTATAACGTATTTTTTAAAAGTGGTTCTTCTATTCGAATGGTTCTTTTATTCAAGCGCATGTTTTTTGAAAACAGGAAAATCAAAAAAGTGAACTCTTGAATACAAGAACCGGTCTTTTATTCGAGGAAGACGGTAGATCAGTGTATGTTGAAATAGATTTATAGTTTAAAATAATTCAAAATAGTTTAAAATATAGGCAAAATCATGTTAATAAAATTTGATGCATGAAATTACGGCGAGCGTTTTTAATTGAAATTCAATTTACCAGAGTCTGAAACCGTTCTACAAATAACTAAAAATCAACTAAAATTTATTCGATTATGTATTAAAAACTAATCGATTATTTTAATTGGTTTTAGTTAAAAAATTTAATTAAATAAGTTTTAGTTGATTTTTTATTTGTTTACAACTAAAATGCCAAACGGTTTCGGACTCTGCAATTTACAGAATCTTGCAATTAAATTTTGTTGATTAAAAATAACGGTTAAGTAGTATTCAAAATATTTGAAATTCCAATATTTGCCGTTGGTGGCGCTGCAATCGTTTTCGCAGCCAACTTCGCTTTATTTACATTTTTCAATTGGAAATTAAATTCGCAATTTCCTAATTATGTAATAAGTAAATACATTCTTAATAAAATTGTCGCCAATCCCAATAACTCGATAGCACAAATCAACCACAGCAAACCGGAAGTCTCTACCTATTGTAGTTTTCGAGATTTCGTTCCTCAGCCAGCTAGCCAGCTAAAGTGAAGATATAAGCGGCATTGTTGTTCCAAAAAAGCGGTAAAAATTAGCAAATTTCACATTCACAACGACAGAAACAAATGACGTTGATCACGAAAAATATTATGGGCAATTCTCTGAATAAATGGAAATCGAAAAAAGCGTTTTGTAATTCCTTGTCAACTTGTTTTTGTTCAAAAATTCAATATTTCTTTTATTTCTTATTTCTCACTATAATCTCAATGGATGTATAATTATTAAGTTATTTTACAATGTAAAGAGAAAATAATAAAAAGTTAGATTGCAATAAAAACTTATTTTTAAAATTTTGTAAAGAAAATTTTTTGAACTCTCCAAATGCTTTTTAATTCTCCAAAAAACCTTTTTTGTGCCTAAGCAACGCTTTTCAAAAATCAATTTTCAGACAAATTAAAGACTTCTAAGTTCTCAAACTCAGTTTAAAGACTGTATTCATCGTTTTGACATAAATTAAACTCATATAGAATAAGTAAAAACAAGTAATAAGAGAAAAAATTGAAAAAGTAGAGATTTTTGTAGAAATATTTATTCAGAGAATTGCCCTTATTTCGTTTTCAGTTGAACAGGTCAAACAATTTAAATGAGAATTCCGTTATAGAATTAAGCGCATTTTGAAAAACTAAATTATAAATTAAAATCATCAGAAGAATATAGCTTTTTAAATTTTGGAATTTGAGAAGAATTTTATAAATTATATTAAAAAGAAGAGTGAACAATAATCGTTATTGTAATATGTAATAAACTGGCCTTTTGTACACAAATGCAACTGTCATAATAACAACAAAAAAATCGTATTTCTGCTTTAATGTGATCTAATCATGCTATGCATTTCGATTTCATTTCATAATTGCCATTTTTGTGTAATGTCCGAATTTATATATGTGTACGTTGTTATGGGATATTCTTTACTTATTTTACGAGGAGAGAGACATTTTCACAATTGCATATTTATTTTATTTTTGCATAATCGCATGTTTTACAAGCGTCGAGCGATAAAAGTGACAGTATTGTACGAATACAATAATAATTTAAAGAATAAGAGGCAAAAAAGAATACACAATACTTTAATATTTCAGCATTGAATAAATGGCTGGGAAAGGGAAGACAATATGTGAGGGAGGTAAGATATAATTTTAATTTTTCTTTTGTAATAACAATGTCTTATTCACAAGAAATAAAAAAAGTTTCCAAAGATACTTTTTGCTATTTTTTAGCGCATTTTTGGAACAACAATGCCGCTTATATCTTCACTTTGTTCGGCTGGCTGGCTGGCTCCCGGTGAGGCGCGAGATCTCGAAAACTATAATAGCTAGAGACTTCCGGTTTGCTGTGTTTGATTTGTGCTATCGAGGTATTTGCGGCATTCTTTATTAGAATGTTGTTACTTATTGCATTAATTAAGAAATTACGAATTTAAATTTCCAAATTGGAAAATGTAAACAAAGCAAAGTTAGCTGCGAAAACGACTGCAGCGCCACCAACGGCAAATATTGTAACTTCAAATAATTTTAATATTACTCAACCGTTATTTTCAAATCAATGAAATTTATTATAAGATTCTGTAAATTGCAGAGTCCGAAACCGTTTGGCATTTTAGTTGCAAATAACTAAAAATCAACTAAAACTTATTTAATTAAATTTTTTAACTAAAACCAAATAAAATAATCGATTAGGTTTAATACATAATCGAATAAATTTTAGTTGATTTTTAGTTATTTGTAAAAAGATTTCAGAAATTGGTAAATTGAATTTCAATTAAAAACCTTCGCCGTACTTTCATGCATCAAATTTTTATAAATGTTTTTTCCTATATTTTTAATTTATTTTGAACTGTAAATCTATTTTTAAAACGAATCTAATAAGCCTGTATTTGTCAACATACACTGATCTAGGCACCAAATGCGTTAAAGTAATCCGACCTATGGCGGACACTTTCGGTATCATTTAATCATTGTTTTACATTAATTTTTTCACACATATTGATTTTAACAAAGTATCAATTATAAAAATTATTAGAGAATGAAATTATAGATTGCAGGAAGAATTCAATAAATTTTGATTGAATAATAAATACCAATGAGTTTTCATTATTTTTTTCCAACGTTTTCCAAGGTGTATTCTGATTATCTTTTTTCAATGATTTTTAGAAAATAAATATCATTGATAGTTTTTGTTAACTTTAAAAAAATTAATTTTTTTTTCATATAATTGAAATGTCTTTCCCTTGTATCTCTCAGGCAACAATTCTGACTTTTCAATTGATAAATTGATGTAAGTGATACATTGTGTTTGCATGAGATTAGTTCAATCAGTCAGCTGCTGTTATTCTAAGATTTAGGCGCCTTTAGCCTCGTATACATATTGAACTAGCATACTTATAATGTAGTCAATTATGACCTAGATTAAAGCAGCAAATCCCAATTAAATTGATATTTATTTCTTTTTTCTTCGCTGCATTACTTAATTTATGCATAATCAGAAAGCGTAGTGTGTGAAATGATGTCTGGCTATATTTTCCTTACTTGAAGCCTGATAAGATTCTTTGCCACACATGTAAGCAATGACACGAAAAAGTCCGCATCATAACATGCCTACTTATTAATTATATACCAGACATTTTTGCAAAATTTTTCGCTTTCATATTTTTGTGTGTGTGCAGTTTTCGTATTCGAAAAAAGTACCCACATCCGCTTCTGCGCGCCAATTCATATTGCCAGAATACAACAATTATCATTTCGTATTGCTCTTTTTGCTTTCTGTAAAATTTTAATTGCCATTTGATACGAAAAACAAAAAATTTGATTGTGAATTTAATAAGATCATGATATTGTAAGGGAAAGTGCACAGAAAGAGTTTCTCTATTTTACATAAACGACGTTATCATAAAAATAAACAAGTTGTCACAACCACTGCCGTTTTCTGATAAGAAAGTTTGCATAAAATGCATCAATAACATATATACTGGAATAACATCATTTCGTTGACGATATGTGAGAGGCAAATGAAACAATTATAATATTTGTCTTTTAAGAAAAAAAAATACTCACATCTACATACTATGCCATGCAACATGTCACTTATAAGTGACACAATATGCAATATGTGTAATATACAATAAAAATTCTCACATTCTGGTTCACACACTTTATTATCTGTCTACATATTGCATCTCTTGTCTCTTTCTCACATGATATTATTTTGAAAAATTTAAATTTTCACTTTCATTACAAACATTAAACGTAAAAAAAAAAATATTTTCAATATTGTGGAACCAGAAAAAAAATTAATCAGAGTTTCACTTACGATTTTGCAATATTTTATTGCTTTTTATCAGTTTATAACAAAATTTGATAAAAAAAGCACAGCGCAATTTTGATTGTTTGTGTGAAACTTTTTTGTTGCATTAAGAGTAGGTAAAAAGTGTATATATGTACTATCATTAAAAAACATTTAGTATATATCGTGCAAATGTTGTTTTGTTGTTACTTTTTTATTTTTATTTTTACTGCGTCATTTTTTTAAGCGCCTTTCACAATACGCTACTTACAAGAGAATATCATATGTTTTTTTTTTTCATTATTAAAAATTGATCAAGTTCATTTGTGACAAACGAAAATTGTTTTGTTTCTATTCTTTTTATCAGGTGTTTTATGCAACTGCGGAAATTTTTGACCTATTGGTAACTACCGAATATCGAAAAAACGTAAACAAGTTTGGAAGAATTGCGTTTTAAAAATTCTGTATGTCTACTCTTGTGAATGTATGAAGATTTTTTTTGCGAACCAGACAATTTGATAAACAAATTATACAAGAGCAATCTATATACATGAATGATAACGCATATTTTCGTATATGTTTTTTGACAAAAAAATAAAATTAAAATGTTAAGAGTTGTTATTCACACTTGTTTACTTCATTTAATATATATTGCTGACTCAATCATTACCTACCCCAAGTCAATCATGCTTAATATATCTTGAAACACACAAAAATCTTCTATCGGAGAGAGACAAAGGTCAGTTTATAATACTTTTATTGTCATCATTTGCGTGCATGTATGTCATCAATAAAAATATTGATTGGTTAATGTGTATTGATCAACAATCAAGTACAAAAATAAAGTGATCGTAAAAATATAAAATAACCAACTATTAATAAAACAGACGAGTACTTGCAAATAATAAGAAAAGATAAGAAAAAATCACGAGAGATGAGATGACTTAATTTCCACAGGGGGATGGACACTTAGGCGAAAGGTTTTGCCTGTTTTTGCCTACTTTTGCCTGTTTTTTTGTTTCTTGTCACATGTGACATGTTTTTTGTTGCGAAACAAATTGTTTACAATTTTTGAAAACTTTAAACAAATAATATAGAAACTTCTAATCAAGTTTTAAACAATGTAGCCATAATTATTAAACTATGCATTTCAATTATGGTGTCTTTTAAAATGAAATAAGTAAGAATTTTGTAAAAATTAAATTTTTTATTGAAAATAAACAATTTTGTTTATGTCGCGTGTGACAAAAAAATTTTTTGCCTTTTTTTGCCTAAATTAGTTTTTTTCGCCTTTCGCCTAAGTGTCCATCCCCTTGAATTTCCATATTTTTTTTACACACTCATGTCGATAATGTAAATAAAATACAACTTTCTAACTACAATTTACAAGATGTTAATTGAGATTCAATTTTATCTTTCTAAAAGATAATGAACATTAAAATAAACTAATTGATTTGAAAAAATAAATTATTGTGTTAAATCTCTTAGAGATTAATCTAAAGATAGTAGCACATTAAAATGAATTTATGTAAATTTAAATGGAAAAAATTCTTTTAGGACCAACGGATGATGATGATAACGAATGATCACATCTGTAGCAAGAATTTCTCAAGGCCCTTTTTAAAAGAAATTCCACACGTTTTCTCATACATCGATGTATGCTACAGATCATTAGCATCTATTAACGCAAGAGTAGAAAAAATCAAAGATCAGACGAATAAATTATCACTGCGTCTTGATTTTTTTATCGGTTGAGAATCTTAAGAGCAGTGATATTTCATTAACAAGAGATAGCTACGTGACTTTTAAATATTTTTTTAAAATAAAGTTTTCTATCACTATTCGAAATATGAAAAAGTTAGACTACGTGCGTAGTTCTTATCATCATCATGCTCAATAAAAGTTGCGTCAATGAAAAACAGTAAAATATTAAATCAGTTTGACATTTTTATATTGTTTATGCAATGAACCATAATGAACCGAAAAAGACACATTATTTGTTATTGTTAAGCCTTTAAATTTCATTTTTTGAGTGTTGGTGAATTTTTTTGGTCTTATCTTAAATACTATATTTTTCTTCTATTTGAAATAACCAAGAAACAATTTTCATAATGAGTGACAAATAAAGAAAAACGGAAATAACAAGCATTTTTCATTTGAAATATTCGAATTTTCATCAGATATTGAAATATGTAAACGAAAATTAGTAAATAATTTGAGGAAAATATCTTAAACAACGCAGACAAAATGTACAGAGTCCTCGATTTAAGAAAATGAAGAAAAGTCACTTTTAATGATTGCGGTGTCGTCAAGAGATACAAAAAAGAAAAATATCCCATAGGTTTTTATTTCACTATTTATGCAGCTTCTTCACTGCTTGAGACTGCATGTAGGCGGAAAAATCACAAATTGCGGAAAAAATTTCTAATTATTTCTTCTTTTTTTAAGTCTATTAAAAAAATTTCCTTAAAAATTGAATTAAAATAAATGAGTAAAAATAATAATAAATATGAGTTGAGCATACTTTCGTTGTCGTCGATTGTGCGGTAGCCAAGCGTTGACTTAATTTATGTATTAATTAACCCTCATTCGACCCTGTCTGTTGAACATACAATGTAGCTTAGTGAGTAATAAAAGAAACAAATCTCGAAAAAATATTTTTAGAAAATTTTCTCTCTTTTTTTTCTTATAGGAAAATTTCAACTTTTGAGAGAGGAGAAAAGAATTTCTTTTCCGCGTTTATTTTCAGTGTGTATTTGATGCCACCCGAGGATTAAAAATTGTAAAATTTTCTTCAGTTTTCTCTTTTTTGACAAAAATACGATAAAAGTCATTTTATAAATAATTTTTTAGAAACTTATTTTGACTTTTACATTTCAATGGAATGATATTTTTTGAAAACCATGAAGTTTTTCATCAAAATTATAAGTTTTTATTAAAAAGCCGAAAAAATTAAAGTATCTTTACCTTGCTTTCTCTCTCACACTTTCTCCTTAATCAAGTTTACTATCTGTCTAGAGTAATTTTTCTGTATTTACTAAAGTTATTAGCCAACAAAGGCTTGGTATTGTTGTTTATGACAAGTAGAATTTTCAAAAAACAACTCTTTTAACTCTTTGTTTCTCATATTTGACTTCCTTCCTTTTGAAAATCAGCGTAATACATTAAAAATAAATGAATTTGTGTACATTCTCTGTGTATCTATGTCTACGAGTTTAAAGAACAATTTGTGTTTGTTTATAGCAATAAAGGTTTGCGTGGTCATCCCAAGTTCTCTTTAAATTATAAATTAATTACTAAATGTCAACAGACGCTATGCAAATTTTTTCCATTTCTCAGTCAAACAAAAATGTGAAAATAAATTTCACAATGAATTAGCAAAAAGTTCAACTCACCTCATAATTTTTCTTTTGTTATTAGGATGCAACCTTTTTGCTGTTAAAGGGTCAATCAGTTTGAGATATTCATAAAGCTTTGTCGATTCCATGTCCAACATTTTTTCAACCATTGCTGAGTCACTCACAAAATCTCTGATCTCTTGACTCAAACATTCATCTCCATCGCTATTGCCATCATTATCATAATCATCAATTTTTCTCTTATATCCAATACTCGGCGCAACCAGATTGTGCCAAAGAATGCTTTCGATGTAATAGTTTGTACCACCAACAATGATCGGACTCTTTGATCGTTGCAATAAATTATCTATCTAGAATTAAAACAAGAAATGTTTAAAGCGTACATATAAAGAAAGCAGCACGCTATGTCATATTTTAAAATACACAGCATTGATCCACTTTTGCAGAAAATAAAAATTATTCAAGGAATATGAAGTACTGATGATAATTACTAATGTCATAATGTCGAGACGATTCCTGCTTGTACACTTCAATAATTTACACTTGCTGTGACTATTTTAAATGAGAAAAGTGCATTTCTCAAAACGCATCACATTTCATATTTTAAAATGCAGTTTATGCTTCCTGTCTGGAGATTTTATTAAAGCAATTTTTTCTCCCGCTTCAAATTACAAATCATCATCATCATCATCTTTTTCAATGCGAAAAATAAAGAAATCGAAACAAAGAAAATTAATAAATTTGGAACAAATTCATGATTTCTGTAACTTCTTTATTCTTGAAAAAATTACTCATTGCATATAAAATATTTCACCTATAACACATATCAAAACTTATCAATAAATAGTCACGTAGTCAAGCAGTTTTTTTATAATTTAAAAATGATGTAATATAACAAAAACTTGTTTCTTTTAAAAATAATTTAAGACAGACTAAAAAAATTTATGTACATATTAAAAACTAGTGCGGGTAAACAAAGAAAACATGTAGAAAAAGTGTAACAATAATGCCGCGAATCTTTACAAATTACCGCCATGTGATTTCTCAATATGTTCTTGTTTCATTTAATTCTCTGAATGCAGTGGGCAAAATGCAGCCAAACATCCGGTAATTTCTTTTTTTGATGAGCACATAACGAACGCATTAAAAATATATATTTACTGAATTTGGATCGATAAAAAAAACGAAGAGAAAAATGTGAAAAAAACTCTTCCACTTTAATTCGATACAATGTAGCATTGCATTACTCAATCAATGTTTATCTTGTTTTTATCTTTTGATAAATCAATCGTAATTTCGTGTTTCAAACATCAATGAGATATTGCTTTTCTTTTTTATTCGCAATTAGTATGTAAACATTTGTAATCTACAAACTGAAAGAGTAGATTCATTTGTCTGTTTCAAACGACAAGAATTTTGCCGACTGTGACATATGAATGATGTTCGTACTGACCTAATTTAAAGAGAAAATTATTCTTTTTTGTAATTTTTTTTTATTTATTTTTAAACTACATTATGTCTCGCTAATGTGACTGGCGAATGATTGTGATGATATTCTAGGGAATATTTGTAAGTTTAGAGGAATTAAAAAATACTAAAAATAGATAAATTAAATATGCTCTTAATGCTTCTGACGTAATTAGCAACAAACTTGCGTTATTATGCAATAAGATTTGTTTATTTTTGTTAATTTCTTCACATTATAATTACTTGTCAGACTATGGAAACTTCAAAATTTTATTTATTTAAGAAAGTTTTTAATTTTTTGAAAGAGCCTAAGTCTACTTGTAATCAGTTGTAAGCGCTTATTTTAGACTTTTTCCGTCTGTTTTATGATAAGTTTATTTTTGGGATAAAAATATTGTAATTGAATAATTTGCTTATCATAGAACGTAAAAGACTCTGAAATAATTTAGAGACTGATATTTTATGTGCGATGAAAAAGCGACCTTGTATTTTCTTTCATAAGAAGAATTTTTATACAATGTATTTAATTCGTTAGCAACGTGAAAAAAAGAATTTGAGAGGAAACTTCGAAAGCGCAATTTATTTGTAACTACGCAAAAATTTTTATAAATGAACCGCAAGCTATAGTTTGACCATGATTATGTATTAAAGCAGGAAAAGTGCATGAGTCATGATTGTGGTTTTAATTGAATTTTGAATTCATCTTTAGACCTTCATAAAAAATTATTAAAGCTATTTATAAATATTTGTAGCTTTCAATAAACAAAGATATTTGCGAAGTAAGAAATTATTGTCTGTCTGCCGCCTTTAAAATAGAATAGGTATTTGAAATATGTTTAAATGACACTTGTTCAAAGGAATTTAATTTTATGGAAAACTTTTTCAAGGAAAGCAAATAGAAGAAACAGACAAATTTAAATTGTTAGCAACTCGACCATTCAATATACAAAAAATTTTTGTAAATACTAGAACGGAGAAGAACTTCTATCAATATTTATATTTATGAATGATTATAGACGATTCAAGAAATTCCTGTTGAAAATCAAAGATAGCAAATATCATCAAACAATAATTTTTCTCGAAACTAAAAGTTTATGCAATAAATTTCAAACATTTGGCATCGCGAATAGCCATTTAGAAAAATGTCGCGGCATGCCAAATAAAAGTGAGTCTTATGAAGTCATTATGAAGTGTAGAGCGGAGTAAAAAAGAATAAAGAAAAAAACTAAAACTTTTAACCTTGGTCAGAGTTATTTCTAAGTCAGTTCATTGCTCTTTTTAGCGTGTATAAAAATTAGTTTTTTTCGGCATGATACGTACAACACATCCGCGGCGCGTGAGCATATAGGAAAATGTATGTAAGAAACAACGAAAGAGAATATAGAGCTTTATAGGACAGTGGGTAAGTTGTGTTTGTGCATGAACTTATTTGAATAAATTTGTATGTATGTCTACATGTTGTGCATAATGTGTCTCATTGTTTCTTCTCAGAAGAGTTAATTTGCTTCTTTTTTCAGGGTTAAAGTTTAATAAAATTTTCAAATTAAATTCATAGGAAGTAAGATCAAAAAAAGAAACTTTTGATTTTTTTCTTTTCGTGCGAACGTGATCACCATAGATAGTTACTCGTGCTTTACGCATTTGAAAAATAATTTTGATTTGATGCCAAGAAATCAGAGAGTGACAAAATGAGGAGGAAGCTGAACAGTGAATAGCAAAAAAATGATAATGTTCATGTCCAATTGAGAAGGAATTTTTCGTATTCATAAATTACATTCATATTTTTTCGTGAAATCAATTTTGATGATTTAGCTGTCATCTAACACAATAAATTAAATTAAAGCTTTAAATATTCTCTAGGCAAGGACACTCGACGATCTTTTACATCTTTTGCGATCTTTCAATCATTGGTAATTTTTGTTTTATTATCATATGTTTTACACTTATCAAACGTTTAGATGAAGAAACAATTGACAAATTAAGAGAAAATAAACAAAATTTCATTTGATTTTCTTTGTTTACAAATTTCGAAATTTTTCAAAAAATTTCGAACATAAAAAGAAATTTACAATTTTAGCCTAGGCAAGGACACTCGAAAAAAGATTCTGAAAGATCCCATAAAGATCTCAAAAGATCCCGAAAGATCCTAAAAAATCGTAAAATTTTGTTTTGATAAAATTTGCATTTTTCGTTGAATTGAATGATCTTATGTACACAGAAACACCTTTTGCCATCCCTTATTATCTTTCCCTAGTAGAATATTACAGTTTAAGGTTGTATTTTAGCTAAAATTGTAGATTTCTTTTTGTTTATGTTCGAAAATTTTTCGAAAAATTCGAAATTTGTAAACAAAGAAATCAAATTGGAATATTGTTGATTTCTGCTCGATTTCTCAATTGATCCTTCATCCAAACGTTTAATTGAAGTTAAAAATACAATAATAGATGCTATTATGTAGTGAGAAGAGTAAGGAAATGTTTTTTAATGACAAAATTTAACAAAGATTGAAAGATTTGAAAAGATCTTAAAAGATCCTAAAAAATCTAAAAGATCTTTCAGTGTCCTTGCCTGGATTTTAGCTAAAATACAGCTTTAAACTGTAATGTTCTAGTATAAAAGGATTATAAGGGATGACAAAAGACTTTTCAGTGTACATTAGATCATTCAATTCAACAAAAAATGCGAATTTTGCCAAATTAAAAATATGCGATTTTTTGCGATCTTTCGAGATCTTTTTTCGAGTGTCTTAGTTTGGAATATTCTTAAAAAGAATTTTACAATAAAACTTTTAAAATCTTGAAGTTTTGTATTTAAAAAAGTTTGAGATCAAAACTTTATACTGTTTGTAAATCAATGCAATTTGAAACTCATCTGATAATCTTTGTCAGAGTTCACTTGAAGAATTTTCTCGTGAATATAATGAAAGCAAGAGATACGTTAGGTCACTTACGCACATTATACATATACGTAAAAACCATTATTACTAGGTCTATATGCTAAAAGAACTTTGTATATATGTAATCATCGAAACACATTTGCTTCATCATGTGATTCATGTTATCGCTACATCATCTCTCCCTAGTAGCCTAGTTTTCTATTTATTATATATATATATAAAATGTACACACTCTTGGCGCTTTAGAAGATTGTGAATACTGTTTTTCCTCTCTCTTTTCTTTAAAAAAATTATAAAAAAATATCATCATCAGCAACTTATGTGAAGAAGAGATAGATCAGTTATGTATATATATAGATATTCACATAGACGAGAGACTTCATACCGTGTGATGATGATTGTGTATTGTGGGCGAAATACACGCATGAATGAATATATAAAGCAATTTTAATAGAATATTATATAAAATTTATAGCTCTTTGAAGGCCACACATCTCTAATAAACGAAAAAGAGGAAAATTTTGAATTTGAACTGATAATAAATTATGTCAAGATGAATGTACATATGACGTTTATGCAAATAAAAAAATCTTTCTCTCTCAGAGATGAAACGGAGCAAAAAAATTCAAGGTCCATCACTAAATTAAATGCCGGTCTCTACCGGTTTGTGCTGTTAAAAATGTCGCGTAAGCAGTACATTAGTTTTCTCAAACCATTTCATGAGCATAAAACATTTCCGCGTTGGCCTTCAAATTCCGTCTGATTACTGAAAAAAAAGAGGCACAACGACTTTTTTTAATATAGAAGAAAAAAGAAGAAAATTTCGCATAGATATAAAGACAGTCCTCCTAATCGCGCTCTAATTTATGGCAATTCACGAGTGAGTTTTTTTAGTGGCGAACAAAGAAATAAAACAAAAATTATATTCGAGCTTTTATGGTTGAATCGCTCTTGCCATGGTGAGACCTTCTACCAAGTCATTCACCACGATCTCTTACTACGTTTCAAGAAGACTAGAAAAAAAATTATATGCCGAATAGTTCAACGAATTCATTTTTCGGCAAAGAGATAGAATACTAAAAACTAATATTTTTCTTTGTTGATTATATTCAAGACATCTTCAGCGGATATTTTTGCATGATATTATAATTAATATGTTGATGGATGGAGTGAAAATTATGAATAAGAAATATTTCATAAAATCTAGAATTTGTTAGAAATATTATTACATTATTATAGAGGAAAAATGAAAGTGTTATATATTTTTTTATTGTTTTATCTTTTCAAATTTGAGTCTTCCTGTCAAATCATAATATTTTATTATAATAGAGTTGATTATGTATGAAAATTTACCAAAATTTAATCTTTTAATAATTCTAATAAAACAATGAAATTCCATCTAGAGTCAAACACACATGTGAATATAAGAATCTTGACTAGCAATGAAGATTGAAGTTTGACTATAACCAGTAATAGTTCATGGGCGGTTAAAACATTTTTTGAATGATTATCACGTTCTACTCTCAACTAGTTCAATCATCTTTTCGCACATTCATTAAATATTTTTTTATATACATGAAAACCTGTAGCTATGTCTTTAATTTGAAATATAGACTCGTCATCAGGTTGATCATTCAATCTAACATTTTAAATAAAAATATATGATACTTCTCTTGCGACTTACTTTCATTCTATCATGAAAAAAATAAAAAAAAATCAGATTTTATGTTAGATGTCAAATTTGAAAAATGAACTACGAATGAGAGATGAGGATAAATTGTCGTTGAAATGATGATCGCTTATCATTTCTTATACAGTACAAGTTATTTTATTTGATTCATAAATTATTGTTTCGTCAATGAATGAATGGAAAAGAGAAGGAGATTGTCGGTGGGGCTCTTTGACGCGTGAATTGCGATTATGTATTCATATAGCAATAATTTTGTTCAAATTAAAGCAGAGTGACGACGGTCAAGAACGAGTACTGATAATCATTTCATATAATTCAAATATTCAATACTTTGTTAGCATTTCTATTAGTCGACTAAAATGTATTTGTGTAGTCAAGAAGGAAGACTATTTACAATAAAAAGAATTAAAAAGACAAAAAAATGACCGTCAACGAGTTCATTCGCTTTTCTGATGTGTGATTATGCCGAAAAAAAAATTAAAAATTGAGACTTGAAAACTTTACTTTATCGCGAACGCTTCACAGCAAATGCTATGAAATATATTGAATGCTTCACATGTGTTTCATTAGCATACGCTAGTCTTGACCTTCAATTTTTTTCTTTAAAAAACTTCGCGCGTATCAACTGAATTTTTTTGTGTTAAGAGTCTACTCTTATTGTACAACGCATATGATATTTTCATTCATATGTCGACATGACAAAAAAAAGAGTGTAAAAATGATAAGGCGTTAGTTTTCTTCATTTCTAACTAGTTAGATAAGAGTTTTTTTTTTTGAAATTTCACAATTGAAGGGAATTTTGATAGGGCTTTTTTTAGTCTTAAATTTGATTTTATGTACTTATGTAATTTTGAATTTTTCAATAATAAAAAAAGAGTCGTTTTTTAACATGATTTATTGATATAAACCAATCTTGTATGGCTCTTTCGTGAATTGGTTCATTCTTTTCGTTGGCAATTTACACTTTAAGTTTATTTACTTTTTCTGAATCTGAGAGAAATCACATGTACATCTTAATACTTCTTTTCTTCCCTTAATATTAAACGGTTGCTGCCAGAGCACACACACACGGTTTCATCATTATATTGTCTGGAGAGTGAAATCATAAAAGAATTTCTTATTTAATGTTAAAATTAACATGATTCTTTTATTATATCTACTCTCATCGGATGGAAACTGATTGCCCATTGCAAATTGGTACTGCATGAAATATTAAGTAAAATATTTAAGCACGAAAGAATCTTTCACTTGATTTTTAAATGAACTCTACAAATTTGTACGCAATATTATTTCTCAGTGGGACAACAGAAGTATTGAATTAATTTAATTAGGCTTAAGATATACCTTTGCCCTCAATATATCAATAACTTCTAATTTTTTTTTTTCAAAATATATTCAAGAGAACAAAAATAATTATGAACATTTATAAAGATTAAATCAATTAGAAAAGTGTCTGACTAAAAACTTACTTAGAACTCTTTTCATTAATGAAATTATGTATGCATAGAAATCTTTCGGTTTTAAAAAGAATAACAACAAAAGCAGAAAGATAGAAAAGTCAAAAATAAGAAACAATTTTCAAGACTGTTTTTATGATTATTTTGACGCATTTAAATTTGTGCCAAAAAACCTTTTCTCTCTATTGGCTCATCAACAATTCAGAACAAACATGATATATGAGAAAAGAGAAACTGACAAAAGGAGGCGCAAAAGGAGCGGGAATTCGAATGTATTTGTCCATAAAGTTTACTATACATAATTAAGAAAACTCGCATGATAAAATATAATGAGCATCATGCATAAGAAGAAAACAATTTTTCTTTTTCGTCTTGATCGCTAAAAATGTATTCAATTTTTCTCTCTCAAAAATTTTTTTCTTGAATGCGCGTCTAAAAACTGGATTTTTAATGGAAATTTTTAAAATTCTTAAATTATATCTACCTACTGTTGACAACAGTGATTTTTATTATTCTTTTGTATAATTCTTGTTTTGTTCCATATTCACATACTGACTCTTTTTTTCATCATCAGGTTTTCAGATTTCTTACTCTTTTATATTCTTAGCGGATTCTTGTCTCAAATTCAATTTTTTATAGTTTTGCAAATTGAAAATAAATTAGAAGGGACAGAATTTCTTTTTATTTCAGTCGGTAAGCATAAATATCTTGTATGAGCGTAAAAGTAATCAAAATCGAGTTTTTTCATAAATAATTGACACAATGTGCAGATAGTTTCATATTTCTTTTATACAGGAAATGATGTCTGCGTCGATTTAAGATTTTATATATAAAGGTTTCACTTTTGTCTATTTGAATTTAAAATATGAATGAGTGAGTAAATTTCGCGATAAACTTTTAAGCAAGGAAAGAAAGAACAAATAACAACTCAAATAATTCAATGACAAATGAGTAAGAACAAGATAGGATATATTGTATATTATGTAATACAGACAGAAACCTCAATCGTTAAAGTGTATAAGCAAGATTTCTTCTTCATTTAGCATAAATTTTGAATTCAAAATTTTGCATTTCTTTCCACATTTACTTATGCTGGTTCTGTTGAACAATAACTTTAATTTAATACATTTCAATAATAATTTTAAAAAGAAATGAAAAAAGTACAGGTACAGCATGAAGGCGACTTAAGTTTTATGTTTGTTCGTGGAATATTTAAAAAGTAAGCAGTTGCACAAAAAAATGCAATATATGCACTTACTATCGGTAGAGCCTTATCACGAAAGTGCGTTACGGTAAATGGCTCATGTGGGGTAGCAACATCTAGTAAATGGTGTGGTGCTTGCATTTGTTCATCATTTGTGGCTTTTGCAGTTGCGATGCTCAGTCCTTTATACACCTGTTGATTCATAAATATTTAATTACACACGAAAAAGAGGCAAATTAAGGAGGTTTAAAATGCAGACACTTGGAAAAAAATTTTGCAGCTAATTATTGGCATGCTTTCGTGTTAAGGAGAAAGATAAAGACTTTCTAATATAATCATCTTTAATAATTTTTACGTCAGGTGTGAGACTAACTTGCATAGAATCGGCAGAAATTATTTCAGCATTAAATCGACGAGCGAGCTCTATTGAAAGTTTTGTCTTCCCTGTTCCAGTTGAACCCAGAATAACTATTAATGGAACTTTTCGCAACATAATTCTCTGATTTCACTTTCTTATTCTTCTTCTTTAGATTCACTCACTTACAAGAGACTTACCGTCTTCCCTCGAAAATAACGACCGGTTGCTTTTTTCGAATTTAACGCCCATCGGACGTTATATTCGAACAATCACGTTACTTTTTCTCAATTTATAACGAAATATCAAAAATAATTCTTAAATAAAAATTGTCATTTTAACGTTGAATCAAGTTATAAATTCTAGTGTTCGTTAAAAAGAAATATATTCTACCATCATTTTCA